>CM035818.1:32024525-32609525 GCA_020458035.1 Magallana ariakensis
TTGCCCCAGTAGGTCGAATGATGAAAGCAATGACAGCGTCCCTTATTGTGCTACATAAATCATATGGTGTTATTAATACAATTCGTGTATGGATAATGATGTCATCTATTGTAAACTCAAAGAATATCATTCAGGTGTGGTAGTTTGGATTTGAATTTGATATACATTAATTTTTTTTAAACGTATTTATTGTAATAACAAAAAATTTGGGTGTATACATGTACATGTAACTGATGGTCCTTGGTGTATTGTATTGGAACTAGGTCATTTAGTGGTTGCTGCATGGATCGTTATTAATTTACTTAAGATTCTTAATACATGTATTGGTAATTGTTAAAATGGTTATTGTAATTGGTTTAAGGAACATGAAACTCAAGTATTTACGTACATGTATGGTGCCATGTCCGTTTAAAAATTGCAAGTTACTCTCTGATCACAACAAGAAAGACAACCATAACAGGTTTTGGGGGAGGAATTGGGGTGGGGGTTTCAGCCCATGTACTCTATTGACCTAATTATAGCATCATAGTTTGCTTTTAAATATGTCGAGCATCGTTTAAACTTTATAAAAATCTCAGTAAAACATCAGTATAAAAAATTATAAAAACATCATTATTAAAACATCAATAAGCCTTTGAAATGAAATACCGTGGCACACATTTTAGTGAATCAAGGATCGGTCGGTGATTATTTTTCAGTTATGCATGATCCCATAAAAGTGGGTGGGTCGATTGGTAGGGGGGGGGGGTCCTTTAAAAAATAATTTTTCTTAACATAAGTTTAAGAAAAATGTTTTTTGAGAGAAAATAGGTGGCAGTTCGGTCCCTTCCCCCCAGCCTCTCTGATGCTACGTACTTGTTTTGATTGGTCTGCTCGTGATATTCGTACATGTATTTCATTTGTACTGCCAAACAAATGTACATGCACATACAGCTAGTGCATGTTTAAAAGATTGATTCAATGCACTAAATGCTATTTAAAAAAAACACATATCTGCTGCAGGTTTGGGGAATTGTGGGACATTCATCCGAGGTTCTACAATATAGACTCCCTAGAGTCTATAAATCTTGAACATGTTAATAACCCCTTTTAATGTCATTGTTTTTGTCATCAGTACTGATGCCATGATGAACTGTCCATGCAAAGTTGTATTTGAGAATTCAATAACCATATATATGTACATGTATACATTGTAATTAACGAGATCTTTTAAAAGGCATAATCTTATTATATATCAATTTAAGAATTGTCCAGGAGTGTTATATAAACATTAAAGTGTTTCATTGTACATGTACCTATATACAAATTGGAAGAAAAGAATATATCCTCAGTCTACTTTACTTGAGAATTATAACGGCATGTAGATTAAAAATTAATTTACCTGAAAATTAGTTATAATATCATATGCTTAATTACCATTTTGCAACTTTGAGAAATATTTCAAATTTTCCTCCATCGTGTACCATGCAATATATTTTAGATTATCGATAGAAATTTAAAAACAAAATTAATATTGTTATTGATAATATGCATACCCCCCCCCCCCCCCCCGAAAAATAACATTAAAAACAGATCGAGAATTTCTAAATCTCCGATTTTTTCATACTTTTTCATGGTTGTACATGTAGATACAAAAGAAAAAAAATTAACGTTGTGATATTGTATTTTTTTTTAAATATTTATAACTGACACATTATATCAGAGACATAAATGTTATTTATGTCTCTGATTATATACATGTACATGTAGATGCCATAACTTAAAAACCTCATATCTATAACGTTAATGTGCCAATCCTTTTTTTCAAAATAAATTACACAGTATACGGTTTATGCTATACATTTATAATCATGCCAAATATTATAGGCTTCTCAAGAACAGTTACTGTAATTCTAATCATTACACAAAGAAAGATAACTCGTATGGCTTGTGACGTAACGTCAAAATGGCTTCGCGTGGTAATGGAGTAAACATATGAGAGACTTGTATGGAAATGGAGAAGTATCCTTCGTTCTTTAACCTTCAAAGTAGTATATGTTTTACAGATTTTAGAAACATTTCACGTGTTGTTCAGTATATTCATGTAAAGAGATAACCATACCCCAGATAGGCGCACCATGAGTAAATCACAGGTGAAGGAAGCCAACGTGACCCCTCCAGTCAAGGGAATATTGCGTCATTTGAAATGGGAGCACCTTGTTGCTGGCGTCAGTGGAGGGGCTGCATCCACTCTACTTCTACACCCTCTAGACTTAGTAAAAATTCGATTCCAAGGTAAAAAACATGCCACTCAGAGCTCTGATAAAATTACTCGTCAAAGTCGAGCATGGTGTTCTGATCTTGTTTTCAACAGTTCAACATGCATGGAACAGAAATTCAGATCTTGACCATGATCGTTTTATGATTATTTGTCACAGTTGCTTGAGTTTTCATCTTTGCATATTTATGATACTGTATATTTTTATACATATGAATTAATTTGAGTATTCTCCTTTGAGAAGTGGACAGGCATGGCCTTCATCCATTGAAGGCCATATTTGCCTGTCCACTTTTCATAAGAGAAATTTATTATTAGTGTTACCGCATAATAAGTTTTAGACCCTAAATATAACAAAACCTGTTGATGATTTTTTTTAAGAAGGGGTTTGATTTTTATCCATGCTTTAATATACATTCCAGTGAATGAAGGGGCACATACTGTGGGACATGTGGACAGACCGGAGTATCGAGGCATCATCCATGCCTTCCGGAGCATCCAGAAAAGCAGTGGTTTCTCCGGACTGTATCAGGGAGTCAAACCCAATGTCCTGGGATCAGCCTCCTCCTGGGGCTTCTACTTTATGTTGTAAGATCCTGTTTTTGTTCTATCAGTAGTATCACGCAACAGTCAGGAGTGTGACTGAAATCCATCATATTGAAAATTAACTGATTACAGTCAATTCTTCTAACTACATAATGTACAATTATCTTTATTAATTTTGTGAATGACTTATTTTCGTCATAATTCCTTTCCCAAGTCAATTCTTCCAACCCTTTTACTTCATTAATGAGATATAGTAACTGTACACTATCCTGCTATGATCCTATGTCTAGAGAAACATCTTGAGAAACAACTGAAACTAAAATAAATTAGTGCGCCCTGTAAAACAAACGAGATTGTTAAGTGTGCCCAGACTTACAAAATTGATAAAAAATGATGGAATACAGTCATATTTATTTTCAGAGGTCACTCCATATTTTAAAATAAGCTCCAAATAGCTATGACTGTTTTTCATCATTTTTCAAAAAATGATGAATTTCAGTCATTACCGGTATTTAAAATCAGTTTTATGATTAGAAATCATCGTTTTTCAATATGATGGATTTTAGTCTCACCCCTTACTGCACAATATGTTTATTTAAGGAGGCTGTGTGGGTGGTCAGCAAACTACTGTATCCATCAGATCTAAAGTTAAAGAAGTTTTTCAAATGATTTTTTTTTTAGCTTTATATAAATATTAATTAGTTAAAAAAAATTCCATATATTTTAGCTTTAAAATTTGAATATTGTCTTAGCTAGGCCATCCTTAAAAAATGTTTGTTTGGAATTTGCAGCCTGGAGGTTTCTAGACCCAGGAGAGAGGGAGGGAATTTATTTTTTTTTCAAACTTGCAGTTTAACTAATTAAAAATTGGAAAAAAATAAAAATGTCCAAATAAATTTTTTTTTATATTTTTTGCTAATGAAATTTTATCAGCTGGGGGTATTTCAATGATGTAAATTAGGCGGGAGGCAAATCCAAACAAACAATAATTTTAATTTGGCCTTATGTCTTTTTTATGCTCATACAGATGTCTTTTTCTCAAGAATATCGGTATAGTCTAAAAATGGCCACAACCATCTAACACGCGATCATAAGAATCAAATAACAATGTTTAAAAATATCCCTAGGATATAAACTTGTTTGATGATTTAATCAAATCCTGTGAAGCCAAATGGGCTCCTCAGAAGAATTTACCGCACACTCGCATACGGTAGTTCATATCCCTTTTAACATTGAATATTCTTAACTTATGTTGAGAGAGGAAATTGTTTAAGATGGAAAAGACAATCAACATTATTATACTTTCATATTAAATCTGATTGGTTTAGACGCAGTGGACAATCCGTTCTCGTACCCTCAGCGTTAGCAACACACTTGGCAACGGGCCGATAGAACGAATTGTTACATGCGCGTAAATTATGCGTGTACGGTTCGTCGTAGAACTCATGTATTTTCTATATAAAAGCAGTAAAATATGCTATAAAATTAAGACATTCAGTATAATAAAATAAATAGTGCCTGTTTGGGAGGGTACCAGTTGAAATTGACACCCCGAGAAAACCATTGTCAACCTCTGCTTCGAGCGGAGGTTGACAATGGTTTTCTCGGGGTGTCAATTTCAACTGGTACCCTCCCAAACAGGCACTATTTATATATTGTTGCTGGGTGGATTTATGATCAATCTATTTGTTTTTTTCTCTATGGATTTGAAAGCATTTCGTCAAATTGGTTGGAAGACTTCTAATCTACAATGTATACAATGTATGTGATGATGTTTTACTTGGGAGGGTAACAGTTGAAATTGACACCCCGAAAAAACCATTGTCAACCGACGCGAAGCAGAGGTTTACAATGGTTTTAGAGGGGTGTCAAATTCAATTGTTACCCTCCCAAACAGGCACTATTTATTTTATTATACTGAATGTCTTAATTTAAGAGAAAATTTTACTGCTTTTATATAGAAATGACGTGAGTTCTACGGCGAACCGTACGTGCATAATTTACGCGCATGTAACAATTCGTTGTGTTACCCATTGCCAAGTGTGTTGCTAACGCTGAGGGTAATAGAATGGATTATCAACTGCGTCTAAACCAATCAGATTTCAGTATTTAACATGAAAGAATAATAATGCAACTTGTTTGACATATCATATAAAGTGTTAAAAAAAAAAAAGCCATTGTTCATTATTACAGCTACAACACGATTAAGACTTCCATGCAAGATGGAGACACTAAGGTGGATTTGGGAGCTGGGAAACATACACTAGCAGCCTCTGGTGCAGGTAAAATAAAAAACTATGCAATAACAAGACTTAGTCTAGAAATATATTTGTTTTCACTGGTCAAGAAGCTTTCAAATAGATTTTAACCTGTCAGTTTAAAATTTTTAATCTGACTGAACTGAAAGAAGCCATTCACATCCAACATCAGGCTATCAATACCTGTAATTTCCAGCCTTGTAAACACACTTGTAATATATACTTATTTATGACATGTATGCTTAAATATGTGGTTGAATAATTTAATGTCAACTTAAAAATTTTGGTCTACCAGAAAAATATGAAATAAACTTCAATTTGGGATATATGTACACATATGATAAAGATAATCTTCTATGATATTTAAGGAGATCTGATGTAGGACATTAAACACAATTCATACATCCCATCAAACTCTCTCTCTCTAGTCTCTTTTCCTCTCTTTTCCTTTCACAGTAACCCTTATTAGAACATAAACACATGTTTCTTTTTTCAGGTCTATTGACTTTAGTGCTGACAAATCCAATATGGGTCGTGAAAACTCGATTATGTCTCCAATATGAAGCCAGTGCTACCTCCGTCAAACCAGAGAAATACTACTCAGGAATGGCTGATGCCTTGTTCAAAATTTACAAACAAGAAGGTTTCAGAGGATATTACAAGGTAAGCATAGGCCATCAATGAGAATATTCATAAAATATGTGAGCAGCCTTTAGTAGGGGGGGGGAGGGGCACATTTATTTAATTCTTTCAACAGTACTGGAATATTTTGTTATAATTAGATGGAAAGTGGTGTAGCTATCTGAAACATTACTGCATTCAATTGGTTTTGATTCAGTTTTAATCTACTACTGAACTTTTGGATCTTGTGAATATTTTTGTATTCCTTTGCAATATTATGTAGAGGAAATTAGGTATACTTCACTGATGATATACGCACATCTGTGACAGACCTGTTCAAAAACCAGTGCTAGATAGCTTGGTTGGTAGAGATTCAGGGGCCCGGGTTTGAATCCCAGTCTGGTCCATCATTATTTCTCCCATCCCGTTATATACATTAGGTGCAATGCCAACCCCTGGAATTTACAGGTTTAATCCTGCCAGGGAAAAGAGCCTGAGATGATCTTCAAGGAGGAAGATCAGTTTGGTGGGGGGGGGGGATGTGACAGTCAGACTAGTTCGAATACCGTCACCAGAGAGCTCAGTTCACTTGGTAGAGCACCAGACTAGAGATTCAGGGGGTCCAGGTTCGAAACCTAATCTGGTCTGTCATTATTTCTTCCATCCCGTTACAAATGTATATTGGACATGTTGGATATAAGATGAATATGTTATGCTTTTGTTTTAACTGAATACCATATTTGACGCCAACGTATTATGACTTCAGTCGCAAATTAGGTTTATTCATAACTTTCGTGTTTCAGGGATTCTTGCCAGGAATGTTTGGAATTTCCCATGGTGCCATACAGTTTGTGTGTTATGAAGAATTGAAAACCAAATACAACAATTTAAAACAGCGACCAATAGATTATAGACTGGTAGGTATATGTCGTGATTTTTTTATTTCATATATACATGTACTCGGTATATATATGTATTAAAATAAACATAATATTTGATGTAACATTGAGATATACTGTATATACAGGGAAATATTCGCCCCCGTTTATTTTCGCCCCTTTTGCCCTCATTGTCAGTGGGCGAATTTTAGACTGGGCGAATCCAAAAGTCCCAAATTATTCTCTTTGAACAAAACTGTGTATAGGCGAATTCAAGACAGTGCGAAACCGGTTGCAAGTGTAGAAGGGCGAAAGTATATGTAATCATATATGGCAGAAAAGCAATCAGATTAAAACAGTTCATTGATTTCCTAAATAAAGATGTTTTTATATAAGATTATAATGTAAGAGATATCTTAAGAGATATCTATGATACTTTCTATTTCGTTTCCATCTCTTTCTTTACTTCTTCCTCAACATCTGAGGCCATGATTGTGTTGTTAAAATACAAAAGAAAATGATGTCACAGATTTTATCATGATCGCAGCTTTACAGGACTTCAGTCTTGTGTCTTCTTTTCTGTAGAATTCGGCGGAGTACATCACCTTTGCGGCCCTGTCCAAGATTCTGGCTGCCACTGTGACTTATCCGTACCAAGTCGTGCGTTCTCGACTACAAGACCAGCATAGGAGTTACAATGGTATCGTAGACGTCTTACAGAAAATTTATAGGTAAGATATTTCCCCCCATAAAAGGTTATTTATAATCTGTTGTAATATATATTTGTAATTAATATATGATTATTTTTTTCATGAAAATGTTTAACTATTTTTTAAGGAGTGGAGTATGTAATTTTTTTTTCTCTGAGGAATAGCTTTGATCATTAATTTGAGGGTAATACTCTGACAATTTAAAATTTTAAGCTTGATTCATGTTTAAAATCAATTTTTTTACCTATGTTATTGTATTTTTTTTTCCAATTTAAATAAAAAAGAAGGAAATAAAATATTTTTAAAGAAAGTGATGAGTATAATGCAGATAGTTTTCAAATGGTACTGTTAAAACCTGTTTTGAAAATTAACAAAAAGTCTGAGCTTTTTACATCATGAGAATTTTTTTAGTGTGTGAGAATTTCTTGTTTTGCCAATATGATATAGCATGCTAACAATATATTGATTTTACTCTGTGTGTTTGTGCGTCACCTCTGTGAATGACATTTAATCCTTCTCTAGGTTTGAAGGAATGCGAGGATATTTTAAAGGAATGATGGTGTATTTGTTTCATGTGACACCTAATATCTGCATTGTGTTCCTTGTGTGGGAGCAAGTGGTCAGTTATAGCAAGGACTCGTGACACTGGCAACCTACCCCAAACAATCACAGAGGAATGCTGAATGGATCAAAGAATCTTGTTGGACTTTCCTACACCTACACGTACACTCTGTATTGATCGCTCTAAAGAGTGCAGAAGCAGTGAAAAATAATGTTGGTTTTACAGGGGTCTGTTGTGAAAAATACTAATTTTTTGTCTACCAAGAGACAGAAAGTCAAAATTAATTTATGGCTCAGCTCAGGACAAACTGGGATCAATTTACATGTACTTATAACATGTTATAATTGGTCATTTTCTTAGCATATTTTATTCCTAGTAATGCACCACAATTCAGGTTGATGAACTAGATGTACAACACTGCTAATTTGTTTATGTTGTGTATTTATTTTAAACTCTTTTTTTAAAATTGATATTACTATGGCAATATATTTTTGGAGTTCTTAAGCTTTTTTTCCATTTGATAATTTCATATTTTTAATATTGATATAGGGTACCATTTCATTTTTCTTCAACACAGCCTCTTAAAGGGACCTGGACACGATTTCAGATGAAAATTTTATTTTTGATTTTTATGTATTAAATAGTTTACCTGTGTATTTTGAATGATTTACCAAAATTTGAATGTTAGAAGTCGTGTTACAAGCGAGATACAGAGGAAAGAAGTCGTTGTTATGTAAACAAAGCTCGAGTCTTATATTTGTTTACAAATAATGTAAAGTAAAGAAATTACCGTTTCTTTGACAAAATAACTTGTGAAAACAATATAAACTAATTAAATGTGTTTATAAATAAGTCTATCAACAACAAAATGCAACATTAGATTGAAACTTTTAACAATTCAAGACATATGTAAACAGTAACAGGACTCGAGCTTTGTTTACAAAACAAAGAATTTTAACCTCTGTAACTCGCTTGTAACTCAATATTTGACTTTCAAATTTTGATAGAGCATTGAAAACATCCATATTGACCATTCTAAACATTAAAAATAACAAAATAAATTTTGAAAAAATTGAGCTCAAATCGTGTCCAAGTCCCTTTAATTAATAACTCTATTTTTCTTTTACAACTGTTAGGTAGTAGGCATAATATTTCATCAAT
Organism: Magallana ariakensis; assembly: GCA_020458035.1. NCBI lineage: Eukaryota > Metazoa > Mollusca > Bivalvia > Ostreida > Ostreidae > Magallana > Magallana ariakensis. The sequence continues at coordinate 32,033,519 of CM035818.1, forward strand.
ACATGTACATTATGATAACTGATCTGTTCTGAATATTTCATTTACTGGTAAAAGAGTATGAAAAGTAGTGCATATTGCATTTTATGTGTATTTGACTCTGTCAGAATTATACATGTATCCTCACAATTTGTCTCTCGTGTACCAATGTCTTTCATATTATGAAGAAGATGGCAATTTGTGGATATTTTTGGGGTAGTAGTCAAATGATAGATAAAGTGGGTTATTGTTTTGTTCCTTGTTATTTAATTTTTTATAAGGGAAAAAGGGGTGGGGTAGTAGTGCCAAAAAGGGGAGATGATTAGTGTTTGTTTTCCTTATTCATTCATAGTCTTTTAATGCTAATGACAGTAAATGTTGAAACTTTGGGAAGCTTTTATTATGTGTATTGGTATAATTTTATTTGTAGGAATGAAAAATATTAAACAGAGATGTTTTTATATGAATATAAGACCGAAATATATATATATGAATTGAAAAGTGAAAGGAAAACAAGAAGAAAATTGTTTGGTATGAAAAATCAATGATTGTAAATGGTAATAGGAGTTTTCTCTCTTTGCAAAATTTTGCCTTAATACATTATTGATAGGAGGGTTTAGAAGAAACATTAAAAAATAACTTTCATTGTATTTTTACAACACTACAACTGACAGGCAAAAATTTATGAAAATAGGAAACAAAAAATGCCAGTTAGTTTTGTGTGATGATGTGAGAGACTTTATGAAAATTCTAAAACCCTTTTAACACAGTTAACAATAAATGCCTTCATTATAACCTAATCATCTCTCTCTCTCTCTCTCTCTCTCTCTCTCTCTCTCTCTCTCTGAGATGATATGAGTTTGTATTGAAGGGATTATCTTTGAATTGTCTGCCAAATGTTGAAACATTGTTTTTTGTTTGTTTTTTTTTTTTGTATTTATTATACATGTCTTTATTGTATTTTTAATGAAGCTTGAATTCTTTTTGATGGGTGTTTTTCAAAGCAGATTGGCATTTCTTAACATGTGTTGTGTGAATGTATGTATACTATATTATATCATGAGAGATACATGTATTTGGACTATATTTTCATGTTCAAATTTTGTGTGCAAGGGAGGAATTTATGCGTGAAAGGAAGCCAGTTTCTTGTCTGTGAATATTGATATTAATTAATAAAAATGCCAACAAGTTTTAACCGCCATGGTTGATTTTTTTCAGGTACGAAGGATTGTGGGCTTTTTACAAAGGACTCACCCCTAACCTGTTGCGAGTCACGCCTGCCTGTTGTATAACATTTGTTGTGTATGAAAATATCATTTCTATGTGTCACAAGAACAAGTAGTTCTCAATACAACTGTTATTTGATGTGAATTAAGACTGTGTGGAAGAATGGTCAAGTGAACATGTGGAACTTGATATACATGTATTTCTGTGAATGGATTTCTTGTGTGTGAAAAAAAAAATTCTTATTGAATGTGGAGAAAAAATATGGAATTCCTGTTTTTATCTTCTCTTTTTTTTAATTTTTTTTTTTTTGGTGCACAAGAAATATTTTTTTATAAATCCAATTTTTATTCTAAGAGAACTTGTTATATATATGTACAATGTTTTATAACTTTGTTGTTATACAACAAAATGTGAATACTCTTGTGGTGAAAATAAAGTTAAAAGGTATTAAACAAATCACGAGTTCTCTTTGGTTTGTTACATGTAGTTTCTACATGTAAGATGTGTAGTTCATTCAGCCGATGTGACGTGTGTGTGAGATCATTACATCACATTGGCACTATGGCCAAGTAAAAGCATTCAAGGAATAAGGCAAAATGTTTGAGTATTATGAGGTGATCAAATATGGTTGGGGTGATCAAATCCAGTAAAACCAGAGGGGCTTTATAGTACTAGATTTAATCACGCCTGAATTATCACTTACATAAATCACTTATATATTGTACTATTAAATATTTTTAAATAGTCATTGATGAAACGTTATTAGACTAATACAGTACAATCGATTTGTAGTCATTTGTTATCACAGACAAAGAAACTTGAAAAGGTAAAACTAATATTAATTGGTAAACGAATTTTATTAGATTTATCATATCTACAAGTTACAAACAGAATACATACAACCATTGCAACACAACATGTGTTTCCTTCGAGGAAACTGATGTTGCATTCAGATCCTTTTGTCTCATCACACAATGTGTATAATGGAATGGTTCAGTGTTTGCAGTATACAGTGTAATTTATGGAGAACATGAAACTTATTTCTGTGCATGCATTGACCGAAAAGCAAAAGAAAACTAATCTGACACCTTCCATATTGCGCTTTTAATATTTAATCAAGTTCAGCTGTATCTAACAAGTTGCTCACTCAAGTCACGTGATATATTCAATGTGGAATCACGTGTCGTCTCAAGTAGGAAGATAAACATGCAGTGGAAACTCTAATAATTCCCATGATATTGAAAAATATTACATGGATACTATTGACATAGAAAACACAGAGTTTGTTTGGAGACATTATTGTCAATACGTTAGCGTTGTGGGTCGATACTTCACTCTGGCTGGCTGAGGTATCGAATGGTATTAAGAGAAATCGAAATGACATGAAAAGGCACAAACACATCCTTTCATCTGGGAGATTCTGCTAGGTTGAATATGATTGTACATAGTGTCTACATCGATTCTGACCATATCTTCACGAATTCTGCAAAAAAAAAAGGAAATGTATAGTTGACGGTTTGTCTATAAAGAATAAATGAATGCACTTTGGCTGCATGAGTCGATATGACACGATCCCATATGGTTGAAAGTCATAATAGTAGTTCAATGAGTTGCAAAGGACGTCATGATTTATTCTCTTATCAAATCTAAAGATTGTTTTTGTTATCATGTCTTCGAGTGGGGGGTGAAGAATTTGCTTCGCATACGTTCGTTCTATTATGCGTGGACTTCATATAGTCCGTTAAACTGTTTAAATACACTTTACCAAGGGTTACGTCATTACTCCCTTTCCAAGTATTTGGCTATTCCTTTCCCAAAGTCAACTTTGGCTACGTGAACGTTACATTTACAAAAGTTTACAGTAAAAATTTTGTATTAATATAAATGATGCATTGTTGTGGACATTTTTGAAACGGTTTGTACTGGCTTTTATTTTTACCACGAGTTCCCCCTGATGTCATTCTTAATTTTGCATTCAGTTCAAATTTATACATGTACCTAGTATATATGGAAGACTTCAGCATAACCATAACACGCCAGGTTTTCAATAGTTAAAAGTAAGTTGCAATTAAGTTCTTGAGTCTGTTAACTTACGTCACCTTATTTATCAAATCTGCTTGCTGATTCATCTTCATAATTAAGTACAAATTTAAATTATATAATCAATAATATAAATAGTCAGTTAACTTTATCCCTGTCATAGTAAGAAGATTGGTGAGTAAGGCGTGTAAACTGCCTATATGAAGATAGATAAGATACTTTAAAATTAAAATATCAACAAATCTCATAATTTCTTTCTAAATAATTGAAAATAATGTATATTTACCATAACATCGATTTAAATCCCTTAAATATGTTAAATATTTGGAATATAATGATTTAAACTGGCGTATGCGTGTCAAAACCTCCAAATAGTGTCAATTTTAGAACTTCAATGCCTTTTCTTTTATAGAGTGGGTCTGAGCTCCATATTTCTGTCATAGTCTATATAAGGCTTAAAGGAAATCAAACCGATTTCAATCAACGAAAACGTGGAGAAATGACCCACTATACTTGAAAAATGTCATTTTGTATCCCAAAACTTGAAGGTTTTAGAAAAATAATACAAGTCCGTAAATTCGTGGTTGAAGTAGCATATAGCATTTAACAATGGAGTTTGTTATGAATGAAATGGCTAAGTGGTTAGAGCACCAGACATTAGGTAACATTATAGAGCTAGGGTTTTTAGGTTGTGGGTTCGATACCACCAAAACTTTAAAATTTATTTTTTTTCTTATCGTTTGTTAAAATATTCAAAACTTAATATAGTTAGAAGTTGTGCTTTTGTAAACTTTTATTATAACATTATCAAGTATATTTAGTTGGAAAAAATAAATTTGAAATTGTATTTTACGACGAAACCAAATGGGCATTTGCGCTATCTTGTTCCCCCATCTTCTTAGTCAGTTGCATCAGCATATAGTAAATCTACTCGGTTTACTCACCCATTGTAGTTACATGTAGTTAAGCCATGCAGCCCGTTTACCCCTTCATAACTAGCTGCAGACCTGTAGCTCCCAGTCTGAAAGAAACTCGGATGGATGACCATATGCATCCGATCTGAATTTTCTCAGACGGGAGCTATAGACCAGCAGCCATTAAACAAGCTTGTCACTCACCTTCATAATTTATCTTGCCGTCTCCATCTACGTCAGCTTCACGCATCATGTCCTGTAGCTCTTTGTCTGTCAGTTTCTCACCCAGATTTTGCATTGCATATTTTAACTCCTTGGCGTCTATAGAACCGTTACCGTCCCTATCGAAGATTTTAAACGCTGCACGAATGCTGGACTCCTGGTCTGATCCCGGCGGGTTCTTCTCTAGTTCCTTCTTCATAAACGCCGAAAACTCCTTATATTCTATCCTTTTATTACCTAAAAGGAATTTTGAATGATTTCATTTAATTTAAAAACATTTGATATTAATTAAATTTGTGTCCTTATAATGAGGACAAAGGTCAGGGGACAAATACTGAACTACTGATATTTATCGACGTGAAAGGTCAAGGTCAGAAGTCGACATCAGTTGAAGGCCATTGACATACAAAATGTAGGTGTCAATCTTCCTGTGGACTGTCATCGTTGTGGACTTTTTTCACAAACACATTTAATCATATCAGTTAAATTTTCTATTCCAAACATAACTCCAACCAAAAGGTAGTTTTTTATATTCAAAAGTGTATTAACTATAAACATGTACATGCATAATTATATTAATCACCAAAAACCTAGCCAGTTGCATTGCTTTGTTTTAGGGTCATAAGAAATATTCCATTTATTTGAATGAAGATGTACATGTAGTTCATACCATTTTTGTCCAGCACTTTCATGGCCTCGTCGACGTCCTTTTTGGTAACGTTGAGTCCCAGAAACCTCATGGCTTTACCCAATTCATCAGAAGATATATATTTATCATTGTTCTTGTCGAATGTCTTAAAAAGACTTTGTATCTCTATAGAGAAAAAAAAAAGAAAGGAAAATAACCCAATTCTATTGCGTTCACATTATACAACTTTGGACGAAAAAAAATATCATTAAACAAACTGCATATTATCAATATACATGTTGATGACTTGTTGGTATGTCTTGAAAAATAGATTTGATCACTTCGGTTAAGACCTTTTATTAGCAATCTGATTCATTGTTGCATATCATCTGGACTATGGACTCTTTTCAATGATTATTCTCCTGTTAAAAAGCATTTACCTAAACTATAGACAGGTTTACATGTAGTTATGTAATTCACTAGTCCACAGTCCACTTCTTTAATGAGAGAGAGAGAGAGGGCTACTAATAGACTTCCGTTTTACAATATGGCACATTAATTAATAAAAGTATTTCTAACCTGGTAAATGCTCATGAATTTGACGCATAATTTGATTTGACAAACAAGTCTGCATTTTTTATGATATTGTTGTTGAATGCACATAGATGAATGTGCGCCGCATAATAGTATGCATTAGTGAAAATTGGCGTGGTTTTTTTTTTATCAATTTCACCACACAGTTTTCATGAACTGCTTTCTATAAATTGTTCAGTTGACACATAAGTTTCATTCGTCATTCGCAAAAGCTCAACAGAGTGTTATTAAATTACAACAAAGTAAAACAGTGCAATAGGTGTACAAACAAGTCAGTTGTATATATAATGTTATACAAGTACAGTTTTTCAACGAATTTGCTCGTAGCTTGTAGCAGTACAGTATGTTCGAAACCTCAACATGAACGATATTCATAGCCTTTCGTGACGCTATGTGCTCATGCACTCGAACCTAAAACGTAAAAAAGTTTTCATTTTATAAATAATAGATAACAAAAAATAGATCTAGAGGTTGTCCAAATCGATACACTTTACCACTAATATTGAGTACGTATAAAAAAGGAACGCAAGTAGCTTATTAATAAGTTTCTAAAACAGTTTGATTTATAACGTTTAGAGATTATTTCGGCATTCTTGAGAACCGATCAAAGTCCTTGGCTATACAATCCGTCTATTGATATAATCGACTCAACACCTATTAACTGGATTAAACTTAAATCCCCACCCCCTGGTCAATTACAAGCTTACATGTCTAAATATAAGAAAACAAAGTGACCATGCATATTTTATTTTTAACTCTCCTTAGTATCTCGATAATAAAAATGTCATCGACCCTTTGTGCCGACACAGAAAAAATGGAAATGAAATTTACTGAGTTAGTTTCTTTAATTGTTCTATTATATTATATGATTTGAACTTCAGTTTGGTTTTGTACATATAAAAAGGTCTATATAACTGAATTTTCCAAGGTTATAAAACCAGCTTGCTATATTGTCTAAAAAGTAGTGTTGTATTGATTTTTCATGTTGATATAAAAATGCACTAACTATTTATGAATGCACTAAATATCTATAAAAGAAATCCGATGAAAAATCTTTATTCAGGCATGAAAAATGCTTCCGTGTCAATATTTCTAAACGGATAGATTTCGAAACTTTAATATGTGTAGATTTAAAAAGAACACGCCGCGATGTTCTCAAATATTGATAATAAAAGAAACTTACTTAGTAATAGATATGCCATACATTTTTAACTGTATTGTGGTGTTGTGTGAATTATACCATGGTTTGGTTTACGACCCCGGGTTTAAGCTCACGAGAGGAAGTCCGATTGAGGGTCCCAATGTCTACGTCACCAACCTTGCATCATTTTAAGCAGAAAATGTGCAAAAGTTTGTCTAGCACAAGGTGACAGGATGGAACTTACAAAAACCGATAAAGATTTACTTTTAATGGATAGTGTGCCTTAAAACATCTTCGACAATGCAGTGGACAAAATATAGAAAATTACATGTACGTTCAACAGAAAACGATGTGATTTCCGAGTTTTGGAGGTTTTCATGGCTTTTAATCTTGATTCCTCGGACGAACCTGTGATTAATTTTAACATGAACAATGCCACATATGAAACCCCGTTAACGAAGGTGATTAAATTGATTCGCGTCATTCCACCGAACACGAAGAATCCCCAGATCAGTAATGGTGAAGTTATCCCAAAAGTTGCGATGTTTACCGCGGAGGAGGCGCCTGTGTCTCTTATTTTGAAAGATATAGAAACAGAAAGTGATGTGCAATTTCTTTATAATTTTATGCGAGAAAATTAAGCCCGATTGTGGTAAAATTTTCTCAAACATCGCAGTTTCCGGATCGGTGAGATATATTGTCATATTGCATTGGGCTATATATAGTGGCTTTTTCAGATGGATTATTGAATGATCGCTAAAATACTTCCGTTTATATTATGTATTATAGTGGTACCCTGGGGTTTTTTTTCCAAGAGAAGGTTTTTTTTTTGCATTAAAATGTGTTGACATGAAATGCAGTTGTAATATTTTTATTTTCACGATGTACCGTTATTCCACATGGGATAACTGAATTATCCCATATGGGATAAATGTAACTGTAATGGGTAAAGGTTTTACTGTGCACTGTTACTACACAAGTGCCTTTAATACAGGGGCAATGAAAGCTTCATAGATTAATAAGGTATACTTGATACCATCTGAAATGTTTATCTTTAAATCAAGTCCATGTCCTTCTACGTTTATCACAATTATACATTGCTTACATGGGTTTGACGTACGCGTGTAATAATTATGCCATTGGTCTCCTCATCCTTAATCCTACTTTTAATCTCGGAATATGACACGTTTTAACCTGTGTTTTTAATCTGTTGACACAATTGCATTGTTTTCAAAACAAACTCTTTTACGCAAGCCTCTACGGTGACTGGATTAAGCTGTATGTGTTATACTTTGTCGCACAATAACCTGTAAATAATCTATTGAACAAAAGTACTGTGAGAAAGGTCGCATGGACAGCACCTGCTTCTTGTAAACTAATATACAGATTTAAAGTTACTTGACCATTGGTAATAACCCGAAACCTTTCTCCGGGGTTGTTTTTAATGTGCAGTAATCTACATAATACCATTTTCACGATGACCAATTTTGATTTACCAATATTTTCTATAATATACTTTAATATCAGTTTATTAACATGAGAGAGAGAGAGAGAGAGAGAGAGAGAGAGAGAGAGAGAGAGAGAGAGGTGGGGAGATTTCTCTCAGAGAGAGAGAGAGAGAGAGAGAGAGCGAGAGAGAAATGTTACCTGCTTCTAAGTTTCTGTCTGCTTTTTTCTGTAATAAAAAATAAAAATCTACGTTACATGTAATACGTACATTTATTAAATTAAAACTCCTAAATTGTATTTCAGTAAAGTATTGTAAAATTGACTTGCATCCTAATACATAATTCAATGTCAGATTTTATTCTGTGAAACTAGTACCTTACATAGTTTTTGAAAGGCCATATTTGTCAATTCATATTTTTCAAATGTTTACACCTGACATGTTGTTTTCTCATTTTTCATATATAGATTCACTGAACATAAATCTAGGACGTTAATTTTAAGAACACGCCTAGGCGGCGTGTGGATATTTGTGAACGATTTATTGAATGTTAGCAAAATCTCCGGGGTTGTCTATTAAGATTTAGTGTCAATATTTAACCAGCAATTTATAACAAATCAATGCATACATGCTATTCGTGCAGGGTTCAAGCTTCATCCACCTTGGATTCAAAGAATTAACCGAAACTTTAAATAAAAATTTAATTAAGATGTCGGAAAAGTGAAAGGTGGTTAAGCAAGATTTATCGTGAAAAGAAAACCCTAATTTTGTGTTATCATTTTATCACCATCTGATTTTAGAGGTATTATCAATTGAAAATGTCATAATTTTGTCATATATATATATACCAATTCGCATCACTTATGATTAAAACTGAAAAGAAAAACCAAAAATATACCTTTGACGTCATTTTCAATAAAATCTAGCCAATATCCACATACACAAGAATATCGCGGCTTTCACTTCACATAAACTTTTTAAAAAAAAGAGTTAACCGAAATGTTTTCACAGACTGCAACACAATATTACATTTTGTCCAAACGAATCACCAAGAAAACAACCCCCTAGCAGCCCATATATGACTCGGTTTCCACCTCGAGCCCTTCTGTACTATAGCGTGGACAACTGGCGTCCGCAGCGACGGGCTTTAAAGGGACATGTCGACCCACTAGAACTCAATAGGCCCGTTCCCCCTCTTTATCCGCTGATCGATTCCCGTCAATCTGAACAAAAGATTTAATGGATCCTAAATGGAAAACCTCCATATTCAAAGAATTGAATATATAAGTTGGCGACATTTTTGTTGCAAAGGAGCGCTGAAGGTGGGTTTTCAATCAAGAATATGTTGTATTTGTCAGTAGCTATATACATGATAAATTAACGACGTGCTGTTGTGAAATTATTGGATTCAATAAATACTTTGGCGCTTTTTGAAGCAAAAAGTGTGTGTGTGTGTGTGGGGGGGGGGGGGAGTTGAAGTTGAGAAGAATTAAGATAACTATCTAATATTATCTATATGCACCCGTTTTCCATTGAAATTAAGTACATGTATTGAAAATGAATACTGGTGTTTGTTCGTTTGGTGTTTTTTTTTTAACTGAAAAGCGATTTTCGAGGCTCTTGAACTCCATTCTCCTAATTTAGATCATTAACCTCGACTTATGTATGTACATGTATTGAGGAGTTTTTCATATGAAGGCCGCGCATACAGAAATACCAAACCGATAAACCCCGAAAAATCCTTGGTCAAATAAATCCAACCGCGGCACGTCTGTTCATCTTTGTTGTAAAACTAACTTACAATGTACTTATAAATATCCATTTAAAAATGACTCTGCTCGAATTTCCTTAATCTACGCCATAAGCCGATTTTTTAACACATTTATCAAATAGAGACATGAAAGGCACCGACTTAAACTATTCAATTACAATGTAAGTTGAGACCGATTCGTACTAAAGTATGCAATACATGTATTAACTATTTGCAAACACCAAATCTATAGCTTGGCATATTATATTCTTTGCACATTTGTATCTCTAAATCTAAAAAATTCTTGCACTCTTAAAAAATAATCTGTATTCTACTGCCCTAAATACGTGTACATGTATTCATCGGAGCCTTTTTCAACACTGATATTAATGAACGCATTTTCAAATGCCTCAAGTTTGCTAGTGTTAAGTCTTGAACAAGGAGTTTATTGCCACATGTGGGTGAAACCGAGCGTCTTTATAGTTTTATAGTATACAAGTATAACGATAAAACCATCGCAGGTACGAATCATTGATTACATAGCGATCCTTGCAGATCGCTTGACTTTGTTGTACAGCATTTTTGTAGAAAGAATTATAAAGAGTTCACCCTGTTTGGTTTCCCTGTTTTTCTTAACGGTTTTCCTTTCTAATTGAATTTTAAAGAAAATATTGTATTAAGTTTTGCGAACTTTAACACATTGTATTTCATTAAATTGCATTGCAAGAACATGGTTGCCCCCCCCCCCCCTTTCCCCGTAGAATAGGCAAACAAGGCCTACATTAAGGACACATACATGTTGCATACCAGACCCCGTCAATTTTACTTTTTTCATGGTATTACATTAAGACCATATACCGTATGTTCACTTGTCAAAATAGTTTTTCTCGATGTACCAATTTCAGGTCATCCATTTTCTTTCAAAAATGTAAAGATAGCGGCATCGACAAATATTCGTGTTAAAGTAGTTCTTCCAAATTCAATGTAAATCAGAATGTTTTTATCATCACCCCCCCCCCCCCAACCCCCTCCTCCCCAACCGAAGTTCTATGAGCATTCTATTGCATTGGATTCCTCTGAACAGTTTCCGGCAATGGTTTTTAACTAATCACCCGTAATTACTTTTAATTTATTTTTGATATCTCTTATTACAAGAAGTTTTAATTTTGCCTGTAAAAATATTATGCTATTAGTTTCACGTTTATTCACCTCGGGGAATATTTTTATCTTACAGTATACTTATATATATAAATACTCTAAATACAAACGTACGCCAGCGACCTAGCTGTAATTCAGGTCAGAAACTGTTATCAAAGATGGCCCTTTGTGATATTCTAGTATTTCAAAATTAAACGTGTTGGTCTTAGGATTTGGGTATTAAATCATAACTGGTATCAAAATAAGACTTTCTATCAATATTTTAAATAGTTCGATCTGATATAAAAATGAAACTGTTCTTGTCTGTAGGTGATATTCCAAATGTTTATTCCGTCCATGGATAATTCTGTGACTTTTATTCATATACACATGTAACAACAGGGTTTTGGGGGCCATTTATGAGGCCACGCTATTCCAAAGATGTCTTCATATTTCAATTCAAGTATATACGATCATAACAAGTAATGGAGAGATTTAGACAGGTTAGCAAGAAACTTTTAAGAATTTTGTGACTTATATAGTTCGATCAAAACCTCTTATATAGATCCATGATATTCCCCTCTCATACTGTTTATTTGCGTATGTTAAAAATAAGTCCATGCAACAGGCACCTGACGTTATATATTTTTCTCATAATAAATAAATACCCTATACCTAATAATACATTTTTATTATGAGAAAAATTTATAATTAACCTCAGGTGCCTGCATGTGGTCCATGCAGTAAACAAATCTGAAAAAATCTAAATTTATAGATAAATTGACAAGAAACGTAGCATGTACCTTGAACCGTTCATTTTACGGTACTGCGCATGTTCCTTTGTATTGTCACCGTACATAGACCAAGCAGTTGCTTCATTTAGCATGTCAATTTGAATCAGATTGACACACGACAGTTGTTCAAAAGAGTGCATGGTCTTCTTTTTTTCTCAACTGATATGGCTTATAGAGATATGCTGGACAATGGACCACATGGGATGTTTTTAAATCACTCTGTTTCTTTTTTTTTTTTTTTTGCTCCAGAATTTGTATACGGGTTGTTAATTGTTAATGTATTTATCATTTGGTACCATTTTAAAAGTCACCCAAATCTAGGTCTGTTCGATGCGTAATTTCGGTTTAGTTTTGTTTGATACTTTGTATAAATAGTGAAATTATGTTTACCTTATATATTTATACCTGAATAGGAATATCAAGCAAAGTTAAGGAAGTATGCAGGATTAATGAAAGGTTACCTTTTATATGGGTTAACAGTAAAACTAGACTATTATGAAGCAAAATCCGAAACCTTAAACGATCAGATAAAAATAAATGACTCGGATAAATATGGAGAAAAAAACCCCAACATACAGCAATGTAAATCGAGTTCTTTAAATATAATGGAGGATTCCAACTTTACGGAAGCGTATTAGTGCCACATTGTAAAAAATTTTTTCTTTAAAATTCCAACTTTAAAGTTGGAATTTCCAACATTAATCTTGGAATTTCCAACTTTAAAGTTGATTTTTCCAACTTTAAAGTTGGAATTTCCAACTTTAATCTTGGAATTTCCAACTTTAATCTTGGAATTTCCAACTTTAAAGTTGATTTTTCCAACTTTAATCTTGGAATTTCCAACTTTAATCTTGGAATTTCCAACTTTAAAGTTGATTTTTCCAACTTTAAAGTTGGAATTTCCAACTTTAATCTTGAAATTTCCAACTTTAAAGTCGATTTTTCCAACTTTAAAGTTGGATTTTCCAACTTAAATCTTGGAATTTCCAACTTTAATCTTCTATTGTTATTACGATAAGTTTTTCAATTTCAGACGAATTTCTTTTAATAAGTAATCTTTATTAACGCCATGTAGATACACATTCCAAGGCTTTGTTTTGATCTTAATTATCTCTTAGTGTTCTTCTTTCTAATCTTGCATTTTATTAACGACACCCTCTTGTTTTACATATTAAGATAACATTTATTTGATTCAAATTATTTCGATATTTGATATCTGATACTGCATACATTTAAACGTTTTAATCTTATATATTTAAATAAAAACTTCTAGTTCAGACATATACAACTATAAGTTTATGCACAGTTTGCCTGTAATATAATGTATACTTTTATATTTTTATATTCATGTATTTGATTCAAAATTATTTCGATATTTGATATCTGACACTGAATGTATTTAAACGTTTTAATCTTATATATTTATATGAAAATTTATAGTTCAGACATATACAACAATATGTTTATGCCCAGTTTGCCTGTCATATAATGTATACTGTTATATTTACAAAAAAAATAAAGTCAAACAAAAAAGTTGTTGAAATTCCAAGATTAAAGTTGGAAATTCCAACTTTAAAGTTGGAAAAATCAACTTTAAAGTTGGAAATTCTAACATTAAAGTTGGAAAAATCAACTTTAAAAAAAGTTGGAAATTCCAACTTTAAAGTTGGAAAAATCAACTTTAAAGTTGGAAATTCCAAGATTAAAGTTGGAAATTCCGAGATTAAAGTTGGAAAAATCAACTTTAAAGTTGGAATTTCCAACTTTAAAGTTGGAAATTCCAAGATTAAAGTTGGAATTCCAAGATTAAAGTTGGAAAAATCAACTTTAAAGTTGGAAATTCCAACTTTAAAGTTGGAATTTTAAAGAAAAAAAAATTACAATGTGGCACTAATACGCTTCCGTACAACTTAGTAATGAAAACGCACAAATTGCTTATAATGGATACTGCAGAAACCACGATAATACTCGATACAAATAGATACTATTGTAGATATAAAAAGTATACTCAATTTGATTCATTCCTCTAAATATGTCTATATAATGCGGTAACTAAAACAGCAAAGAATTGCAAAAATAAGTTTTATTGACAATCGTCAATTGTTAGTGTGTGTATATATATATATATATATATATATATATATATATATATATATATATATATATATATATATGCATTTAAAAACAATCATTTTTTTTTTAAATTACAAAATAAATGTTGAGTAACTAAATCAAGATTCCTTCGTTCACTATAATTATATTTGCACACTTTTTGAATGACATCTTAAAACTCGAATAACAGTTATATGGTAACGGTTATACAAAGATTATTTCTTTCTTAGGAAAACACAAATTCATTCACGTTAAGCATGAAATATTTAATAATTGCATTTTTAAAATTGATAATGATGAAACGAACATTAACTCACCTTCCCTTTGTTTTGAGACATCTTCGTAATTAAAAGAACAGCTAAAAACAAATAGAATGAATAATTCCAGTCCAATAACTCCCTCTTATAGCATAACTTGGGAGAGGGTCCGGGTACACGATGGAATACACTACTAGTAGGGGGATAGCGATCACCGGGACTAACTTCACATGTCGTACGATGGTAGAATGGAGACTGTAAATATCAACATAAGTGTATTTTGTATACTCTGTACATGCACTGTTAATGGTACCACTCTTTGGCACCTTTATATAATATTATATAAATTTTTTAAGGACAAATGAAATTTCTATACAATTATGTAAATGTATTATTTATTTAATGTTTCTTTTTAAAAAAGGAAACTTAAATACAGTATTTTACTCTACACTGAACAAGATACTCCTTGATATCGTTATAAATATAAATTGAGAGAAGAGTGATCTATATCTCTCTTTTTTTTTTAGTTAAATTCATATCAATTTTCAATACATACAGTTCAAAGAATATTCAAAGAAATACAAGTTCTAAGTTACAATGTACATGTATCATTATGGTTGTATAAACATATCTTATTTTGGTAGATTTTGATAGAGTTTTTTTTCTTCATACATTTTCAGATCGACTGTTTCGCCTTCATAAAGCTTCGAAGACTTCGTCTACTACCATAACGGACCCCGTCAAAATTTTGCTTGTTGCGTTAGTCCCCGTGATTATAAAAATTCTTTAAACAAATATTATCATCGAGATCAATTCGTTCCATTCATTGATTTTGGACCTTGGAACCGTAATGAAATACCCAACCAATGTTTAATTAGGAACAGCGAATCGATATCCAATTTGTAATCTCTGTGTTTATTTTTAAAGATATGAAGCATCCTTAACTTCTTTGATGACAAGGTGGTATAAGAAAAGTGAACCCATTGTTCTCTCCGTGGTCAATAGAAGAGGAGATGTTTTCTCTAACATCATCATGAATGTACGTTTTCTTTGCACGGGATATTAATGAATCGATCGGAGCTCAATGCTTTCTCTTTTAAACTTTGAAAAAAAAACCCTCTCGAAACACAATGGAATTGATCCTCTCATTCAATCTCGTGTCCGCCACTATATATCTAGACGACTTTCCTCCGATGATTTTAATGAGCTAAATGCGTTGGAATAAAAGCCCTTTGAAAAATTCTTGATCAGATTCAAACTCTCTAGTACAAGCGTCCCCATAGGCTTTGTTCTTTTCTTATAGGTGGTCATTGAAAATGATAAAAGGGAACAACTCAAAGATATAAAAATATTAGTAGATTAAGATTTGAGGTTATAGAAGTTTGTAACAACAGCAGCGACGAAGTTTTAATCGATATTTACACAGATACTTTCGTACATTTTTAAATAAATTGATTATTTCTTGGTGGATCTTCATCCAGGATTTAAAAGAAAAACCCCAGATACTCCTCCTCCAATGTCAACTTTATATCAACTTGCTCTTCATCATTTTTCGAAAAAAAAATTAACATAGCTTTTCCCAAATCTAATTAGAACTATCTGATGTACATATTTTGGTATTAAGCAACACACATCGATCGAGACCGAACGAATGTTCAGTGCGGCTAGTCCAATGTCAGATGTATAATGTACTCCTTGTCGATTTATTCACATACCACTATTTTTACCACTGGTAGATACATGTAGAATGGTCGATCTACCATTAGAATGATATTGTGCTACATATTCAGTTTAATAAACGGTAAATTCATTACATGTATTTGCAATGGGGCAAAACAAGTTTGTCTCAGGGAAGAAATAATGTATGAAATAACTAATATTGAAATAACTTCAATAGATTTTTCACAGCACAGACTTACGCCAAAAACCACTGTCAATAACATTATACCTAAACTCGGAACACCATTTTGCTTAATTGAAATTGAAATTTAAAAAATGGATCCCATCATATGACATGCATGTACCTAAACAAAGAGTGTGTCAATATTTCAAGCATCTGCGATTTAAAGTTGCTTAGAAATCTTTAACGAAAATTCGTTCGAAAATTAGGCTAAAAATAAACAAAGTCCTCATTTTACAAGAAGTTGACGTCTGATTAATACAAAAATGAATCCCACCATAAGCCATACCTAAACGAAGAGTGTGTTAAAATTTCAAGCATATGCGATTAACAGTTGCTGAGAAATCTTTGACGAAAATTTGTTTGAAAATATAGGCTAAAAATAAACAAAGTCGTCATTGCTTAAATTTCAAGCATCTGCGATGAATATAGCTGCTGAGAAAATGCGACAGAAATGTGTTATGGACAGACGCAAAGACCCACAGACAGACACACAAGGGTAAAACAGTATACCACCCTCTCCTTCGGAGCGGTCTTTAAAGTTTATGAGGGTGTAAAGAGGCCAATGTTTACAAATATTTTAGAGTGAATTCGAAAGTGGATTTGCAGGGTTGAGTTTTAATATAGGGGCCATATCTCAGTCCCCTTTAAATTGATTTTCTTGTAGTTTGGATATGTTTTTGGGAAAATTTATTCCTTTGATTGTGCAAAATTTGAATTACCGGGGGGGGGGGGGGTCCGAAGGATAATTATGTTTGCCAGGGGGGGGGGGGGGGCGAGGCATATTTGTGATAATTTAACAATGTAAATTTAATAAATTTTCATTTCAGCTAGGGAGGTCGGGAACCCCCCCCCCCCTCTAGATCCGCGTATGTTTAATATAATTATGATTTTTGTTTTGTTGTATAAAGGAATAACATGGAAAAATAATTGTGTCCATTAATTGTGCAAAGATTTGTCTAGGTAATATCAGGAGGGGTCATACTAAAACAAGACCAGCAGAGATAATAAATCCAACATGAGTCCCACAAGAAATGAAGGCAAATAAGTTATGATTAGAGTTTTGTCCGTGTAAAAAATATTAAAACAATCATTCTTTTACTAGTAAAATAAAATTGTTGGAGAATGAGAATTTTACAGGCTGTTAACGTTATGAAGATCGGTAACTTTTTTCTTTCGATAGACTTCATATTAACAAAGAAAGGCAACTCTGAGAAACAGGTATATAATAAAACTGCAAAAATTGAATTGTGAAACAGAAATAAATAATAATGCTGATTTAAAAAATGAAAAGAAAAAATGAATAAATATACAATAAGCCAACACATTCAAGTTCATAATAGAGTAAAAGATGTGATCTCGTTACGATTTTACACAAGAAGTCGTCCGTCGTAGATCATAGTGATCAGTGTTATATATGATATGATTTAATGTGAATAAAATGTGTATTTAACTGATTTAGATATAAAAAAAAAATTCAAAAAATAAAATTCATGCGTACGTGTAAGGTTGATCCATGCACGTGTTAAGGTATATTAAGGTACATATATGGTTCACTGGTTTTTGCGACAGTTCCATATAAAAAATGTGACATATCATAAAAAAAATTCCCATAACCTTATAATACAAGGACCCCTGTCAACTTATAAAAAAATGAATAATATCTGATTATTTAGTATTTAATAATCAGTTTGCAGTCTTTCAAACTGCATTTTGGGAATTCTGATTAAAAGGATAATAAAAAATAAATTCACCCAGGTATCTATACTTATAAATTAAGACATTTCGCAAATAAACTACGAAACGCCTACACCAGAGTAACTGCTTATACCTTTGGTATTTTAACACGTGTAATATGATGTCCGTAAGCTATAATAAATTTTAACCTGATAAGTAATTATTGAGAATTAAATTAAAAACCTACTTCATTTTCGATAAACCAGCTCGAAATAGCAAAAATGAGAGTAAGGTGGCGGACACACTTTGGCGGATCCAAGTCAATGGGAGTTAGCATTAAAATATATCATTGCAATGAAATAATATCAAATGATTACGTAAACAGTGAATATACTTATTAGGAACTTACTTGGATTATACATAGAAGTTAAGATTTGACAAATGCTGAATAAATAAAATAAGGTAGTTCGTTTCTTGAATGCGCGATTTTAGTTTAGATCTGGAATAGAATTTTCCAGAACGGGGTAACCAAGAACGCGGTTTGACTAATTAACGTCAGGAAGGGTTCATCACGTATCGCGGGCAGATATTCATACCTTGGATGGGACTTCTTTGGTTAATACAAAAAAGTTAATAAATAAAATGGAACATTTTGATGCAATTTTAGTTTTGATCGGAAGAATTTATTTTCTAAAATGGGGTGCCCAGGAAAGCGGTTTGACTAATTTACACATGAAAGAAAGTGTAGGGCGAGTTAGCCATCGGGCAAATACTTTGGATATGACAACTTTGGTTTTAAAAATGCAAATTAATATGCATACACTAGCGTTTTTTGAATTTCATACTTTTTTATACCACGACAGATTGGTAGTAAACCTTAGACATTATTTCTAAGTCTATATGAATAAATAATGTATACGTTCTATGAAGTTAAATTGTGGTGTTTTTTTTCAGATCAGTCTTTTATCTGAAATTCTCATTAAGACAGTGATAAAATTGTAGTGAAATTTGACCTAATGATATGAAGAATATGATAAGAAAACAATTTAGAAAAAGTTTGGACACAGTATATACGAAAATGAAAAAACAATATGGTTCAACATTTTAGCATTGTGTCATTAATGTGTAAAGTGCTAATTCCCGCGCTTGCGCGGGATATCATATAGTTCTAATAATGATGAAACTCGCCAGTGACATCTTGACGTACGAATAGGGTTATCTCATTCCTTATAGTTATATACATGTCTATACAATTTTTGTGGACATTTATAAATGCATGCTTTAACAATTTTTTGATGATTTAAACTTTATCTTAATATTTTGAAATTATGATTTTTGTTCAAGTTAATATGTTTTCATTTTTTAAGGTTAAATTGGCACAGGCGGATGATCGGCAAGGCAGGGTAGGCCAAGCCGCTGTTCTACGTATTGTTGCCTCTCCAGGAGAGTGCTGGCAAAATGGGGTAATATATACATATAACTTTATAAACAAAGAAACAACTTTTTGTTTAATATAGACTGTTTCATAATTCTGTTATGTCTAGAGTATATTTTGTTAACCTTGATTCATTTGCATCATGCCATGCGAGTCAATTCTTTTGAAATTAATCATTATGGTATTTGTTTTTAAAAAAATCTTTTTTGTCTGAGAAAATATATTTCACAGCAACTGAAATAATTTCGGAAAATTTTAAACTTTTAGATGCGCTCTTTTTTAAATATTCGATTCATATACGAAAACTTTACAATTGCAATGTATAGGCCCATGCATTTTTCGTCTCTGCATAAACCGAAAGTAAGTTTTCGTGATTGATTTATTTATTTTTAGCCGTGCCGACGTGTCCTGTTAGACTCACTATCAGAGATTCGACAGTCATAACAATTTTAACGCATACTCGTAAGTATACCATTAAATGCATTCTCATATTTTTTTCAACGTGTCTGTTTGATTAAAAGGATTTATTGAAATGTAGAACCAGAGACATAAGTAATTGGTTATTTATATCTCTGTTAGAACATTTTTAACTGGTAAAATTCAATTTTTTTTCTTAAAAAATCTTTATTGATTTTTCATCATCATCATCAGCAGCAGCAGCAGCAGCAGGCATCCCACCTGTGCTACAGGCGCCATCGAGCCTTCCTGATCGTTACATTTATCATATATACACATCAGTTATTTTTTTTTTCTTAATTGAGTTTATACTGTCAATTTTACAGAGTGTGATCACATTCTCTGTATTTCAACACTGTGGTTTTCTGATTCCGTATCAACACTCTGGAACTGATGACGTTGCCAGGCCCAGATCATCAGATCAAACTCGACGCTTCTCATCTCGTTTGATCTGATGATTCGCGCGTGGCAACTCGACGTGATCCGACCCTTTGTTATAATAATATGCAATTGCATGTCTGGCGTTTGCCGTTATTGCCGTCGACGTCGTTTTCTCCAAATCAACTTCGCAAATGTTC
This sequence comes from Magallana ariakensis, assembly GCA_020458035.1. Classification (NCBI taxonomy): domain Eukaryota; kingdom Metazoa; phylum Mollusca; class Bivalvia; order Ostreida; family Ostreidae; genus Magallana; species Magallana ariakensis. The sequence goes on from CM035818.1 coordinate 32,053,804, forward strand.
ATTGAATAAAGTGCAATTAATTTTCATTAGTTATAGTGAACTACGCACAAGCTATATTAAAAGATGATAATTCAAGAAACGATTGAACAAATTATGTTGATTTACATTTGTCTTATCCGATTGAACAAACCAGTTTATTGAAACTTTTCTTAAGTTCATTTGTGCTTAATTCAATGTAAATGAGAAAAAAATTCTAGATAAAATGGAGACAGTACGGTTAGTAAAATAAATTTAATTTTTTTTTTATTTCAAATCTGTTCGGCAAATACAGATATTGTTAATAAATCAGGGAAACAAGGAAAACATGTCTTAAAGCTAGACATTTCATCTCAATTAAGCATATTAAAATTTTGATAATATATGTACTTGTCAAGATGGGCCAAGTTTTTAATCGGAAACTATTTATGAAATTGAAAATCGTGATCTAAATATAATTCATATTTTAGAAACTCAATCTGATAAAAAAAAATCTGAAAGTGTCTGTGTGCTATGATTTTAAACACTGGTATACATGTATGTAAATAAAAATAAACATGAAGTTATAATTCATAAAGGAAATACAAATATGAAAGCCAAAATTTATAGAAAGCAATTTCTGTACATATATTACGTATATGAAAGCTATAATTTTTTTTCAGTGGGGTGACTTTTAGTTTTTAAAGATACGTGTAGTCTATATATTTATATATTATTTTTTGTAAATTAGAATCCTGGAAGACGATTCGTGGTTTTATATGCATTCAAATAGTACATGTAAGCTTTTTTCATTGGTTGTATGTAAGATGAGCAAATCTGCCATTAATTTGTTTTGCTAATAATTTTTCAATATAATGTTTTTAATACTTAGAGAAAAAACATGGAAACCGCTCATAAGCTGGGTAATAATTGGCGACAACCATTCCATGTTTATGGACCAGGCGAAAAAAGGCTCAGAAAAAATGCCATACGACGCACCGGAGATTACAGAATTGATCCAAAAGTATGGAATAGGGAAGCACAAGAAACTGATAAATTTTTGAAAGATGTTATGACCACTCTTCAAGAGAAAGCTGCTAAAAAGATTTCTTTTGAGGATGACTACATTCGCCAGTCGAGTGCGAGACAAGGATTGAAAAATTATTCCCCAGATGAATTCGACGTCATCGTTCCTGTTCGTATCAATGGGTTAGAAATACAACAATCGAAAGTGCGAAATGCGGAGGGGAAGATTGTAGCTGGGCTAAATAAACTAAGAGTGATGAATAAAGATGCAATATCCACCCATCCTTGCCTCGATAGACAAGGCGTTTTTCAAAGGCAAAATGGCAACATATATTTGAATGCCAAATATTTTCAAGAAAAATGTTTGACTTCGCCACTTGACCAAACTATAGTCGAGATGAAAAAGAAATATCCAGACTGTCAAATTGTTCGAAGCATTTACCCGCCAACCATGAATGTGCAGATCACATCTCCGTCAGGGACGGCAACTAATTTAGATATAGTTCCTGGGATCGAACTGATGAAAGAATACATTACCATTCCATCAAATATTACAGGGAATAAACCAAGGCGTGTAACGCTACCTATATATGGATTGGCAAAACATGTTAACAAACAGAACATGGTTTTCAAAGAAGACGACAAATCTCTTATTTGGCGATATGACACAAGCTCACACGAACGGTGCATGTCTGACTTGTGCATAAACATTGAAGGAAGACAGTATATTATGACTGCTAATCGCATTTTAAAGGCAGCAGTGAGAGACTTAGAGAAACAGAATAACCCCCTTTCTAAGGTTTGCAACTCGTACCATTTGAAAACGATTGCGTATAATGTTGTCTACGAGACAACCATGCGCAATTGCGTTCAAAACATCAAAGTAACTGGGATTAAAGACGCCCTAGGTTACCAGATTTCAGAACTAAGAAAATGCTTACGAGAGCGCTACTTAGCGGATTTCTTTCTTGGTAACAAAGCGTTGAAAGAAATATTTCCAGGTTCAATACTTAACCAACTGCACAGACAGCAAAATTTGTTTTGGAAGACTCACCCGCAACTGTTGCTTGATGCACTGCGACACGGGTTTTCCCAATTACTTGACTATTTGAGCGGCCTTTTTACTTGTTATGGAGGACTTAGTTGACACCGACATAGCTGTGTTATCGTAAGGGTTAACAGATTTGCACCTTACTTCATACATTCATAAACTTGATTGAAAATTGGATTCATTATGCCTTTAATAGAAGCTTGATATTCATTGAACTTATATTTCATTTATTGATTTTGTTGGGATTTTCTCGCTTGGTTTGTTTTTGGCTTTGTTGTAATTTTTTATGAATGTGTAATGAGAAGATGATATATTTACATTGGTTAAAATAAAAAGTATGAATTGATCATGCAATTGATAGAAACATTCTTCTTTATAGTAAGAGCTATAAAACGCCGAATACAGATGCGTCAAAAAGAGGACTCACTCAGCCTGAAACCGGACATCCATCACGGTTTTGAAAACAAAGAAAGAATATTAACTGTACCTGTGAACCATGCATACGTACAATACATGCGCGGATCCAGAAAATTGTTCATGGGGGATCTGATCTGAGGGATATCTATGTTTACCAAGGAGGGGGTGGGGTTCCGATACCTATTTTCGGTAATTGTGCTAGGTAAATTTATGAAATACGAATAGATCCGCGCATGTCGATAAAATATATAAAATAACTCTAAACGTGCAAAACGAACTCTAACACATCAACTTCTTCAAAATCTGCAAATCTGATTATTTTTGATGCAATTTTGTGTTGTTGATATAAGTTTCCGTGAAATAAATCAGAGCAAAACAAATCTCTCTCTCTCTCTCTCTCTCTCTCTCTCTCTCTCTCTCTCTCTCTCTCTCTCTCTCTCTCTCTCTCTCTCTCTCATCTTTTTTTGTATGACACAATACATTTTCGTTGTGTAATTACATAATCTAATTTAATCATTGATAATCATCGATTTACTTAAAAAGTATGTACAATTGAGTCCATTTTTAAGTGCTTTAAATTTTTGTAACTGTTAATGAACACAGATACGCTACTTAGTTAATGCTTAATGAATTTATTAAGGTCTTCCGTTTCCAACGGAAGACCTTTTTGTTTTCGTACGATTTCTTATTAAGGTCTTCCGTTTCCAACGGAAGACCTTTTTGTTTTCGTACGATTTCTTATTATTATTATTTTTTTCCACAAATTTTGTGCACGCGATTTCTCGAAAACTATTCGACCGATTTCAACCATTTTTTCACAGAAGATGAGACTTGAGATAAACTTCATACATTTTTAATATTTTTCCTGTCGTCACTTCCGGTACCGATTTATCGGCCATTTTGCACATTTTTACGACCTTTTTTGTGCAGAGTTGATCTCAGAAACTATCAGAGATATGAATATGAAACTTTCAGGATAGGTAGTCCATAGTTTGAAGTTGTGCCTATTGTTTTCGTTTTACGCAAGTGGCGCCATTTCTTGGAGCTCGCTAGGGCTCGAAAATTGGGTACGAATTTCAAATCAAAATTTTCACACATTTTGATCTATATCTTTTTATCAGTTGATATTTTGTTAAGACATATATAACAAAAGTGATAGAGTACCAAAAGTTCTTTCCAACAAAATCAAGAAAAAGGGGCTGGCCCCTTTAATTAGGGGCCAATAGACTCGTAAACTCTATTACAAATAACTTAAAAACGATAAAGATTTTGTAATGCATTATAGAAGCAAAGTTGTTGATCGTAACAATATCTATCAGAAAAAATCATTGCCACGCCCATTTATGACGTAATTAGGGATTTTTAGGGGCCAAAGTTCTCAAACTTTGACACAATATATCTAGAGAACGAGACATATTTTGTTAAGCATTTTAGAAGAGAAAATGCTTGTATTGATAATTTAAATCGATTCCACTAATCAAAACACAAATGGCTGTCCCCATTAAGGATCTACAGGGCTGGCCCCTAAAATATTCAATCATTTGTATCTCAAAAATGAACAACAATTTGAGATGGGTGTAAGAACAAAAAATGTTAGTATTATTGAGACCTTTCATATGAAATTAACAAAAAGGGGCTGGCCCCTTAAATTAGGGGCCAAGACACTCTTAAAGTCTTTTACACATAACTTAAAAACGATCAAGATTTTGTAATGCATTATAGATGCAAAGTTGTTGATCGTTTGTATAAGTTTGTAAAACTCATTGCCACACCCATTGATGACATAATTAGGGATAATAAGGAACTAAAATCTTAAATCTTAAATGTGCTGAATGTGAAAAAGCAAAACACTTTGTTAAGCATTGTAAAGGATATTGACAATCGTATACATTATCTGAAAGGAAGGGGTTGAGGGGGAATTCTGAAATTTCATTAATTTTGTAAATGTGTCGTTTAAGAAATTGAACGGAAGACCTACTCGTTACTCGTAACGAGATCGTATCTAGTTATTATTATTTTTTTCCACAAATTTTGTGCACGCGATTTCTCGAAAACTATTCGACCGATTTCAACCATTTTTTCACAGAAGATGAGACTTGAGATAAACTTCATACATTTTTAATATTTTTCCTGTCGTCACTTCCGGTACCGATTTATCGGCCATTTTGCACATTTTTACGACCTTTTTTGTGCAGAGTTGATCTCAGAAACTATCAGAGATATGAATATGAAACTTTCAGGATAGGTAGTCCATAGTTTGAAGTTGTGCCTATTGTTTTCGTTTTACGCAAGTGGCGCCATTTCTTGGAGCTCGCTAGGGCTCGAAAATTGGGTACGAATTTCAAATCAAAATTTTCACACATTTTGATCTATATCTTTTTATCAGTTGATATTTTGTTAAGACATATATAACAAAAGTGATAGAGTACCAAAAGTTCTTTCCAACAAAATCAAGAAAAAGGGGCTGGCCCCTTTAATTAGGGGCCAATAGACTCGTAAACTCTATTACAAATAACTTAAAAACGATAAAGATTTTGTAATGCATTATAGAAGCAAAGTTGTTGATCGTAACAATATCTATCAGAAAAAATCATTGCCACGCCCATTTATGACGTAATTAGGGATTTTTAGGGGCCAAAGTTCTCAAACTTTGACACAATATATCTAGAGAACGAGACATATTTTGTTAAGCATTTTAGAAGAGAAAATGCTTGTATTGATAATTTAAATCGATTCCACTAATCAAAACACAAATGGCTGTCCCCATTAAGGATCTACAGGGCTGGCCCCTAAAATATTCAATCATTTGTATCTCAAAAATGAACAACAATTTGAGATGGGTGTAAGAACAAAAAATGTTAGTATTATTGAGACCTTTCATATGAAATTAACAAAAAGGGGCTGGCCCCTTAAATTAGGGGCCAAGACACTCTTAAAGTCTTTTACACATAACTTAAAAACGATCAAGATTTTGTAATGCATTATAGATGCAAAGTTGTTGATCGTTTGTATAAGTTTGTAAAACTCATTGCCACACCCATTGATGACATAATTAGGGATAATAAGGAACTAAAATCTTAAATCTTAAATGTGCTGAATGTGAAAAAGCAAAACACTTTGTTAAGCATTGTAAAGGATATTGACAATCGTATACATTATCTGAAAGGAAGGGGTTGAGGGGGAATTCTGAAATTTCATTAATTTTGTAAATGTGTCGTTTAAGAAATTGAACGGAAGACCTACTCGTTACTCGTAACGAGATCGTATCTAGTTTATACAGTATTTTTTCTTCAATGATCGCTAGCTTCATATCCCGCATGAATCATCAAAGATAACGTATTATTGAATGTTTATATTTGAATCTTAATTTTTTAAAATTAATATATTAATCGTATAATGTATATAAGTAAATTTAACGTATCAAATTATTGTTTTGTTACTGTACATCAGTACGTTAGATAAAAGAAATAGCTATGTAAATTTGAGTCTTACATCATCATGGTTGTTTCGTGCAGTCCATGATTTTTTTTAGATTGCTTTGGTTACCGATCGATAAACTGTTTAGAGCTGGATCGTGTAGATTTCAGCCCCGTCAGTTTTTATAACGTTGTGAATTGCAATGTATTTTTTTTAAAATCTATTTTCTAAAAAATAAAATAATATAGCAATTACTCAGTAGATGTAAATATAAGGACTATGGTGTAATGATAATAAAACTGATGTTAGAATTTTCACCGCTGTGCAAAACTTTATAACCAATTCTCTCACATTTATATAAGTATAATATTGTGTTTCATATTTTTGTCTCTACCATTCATTCTCTCTCTATCTATCTATCTATCTATCTATCTATCTATCTATCTATCTATCTACTCACACACACTTGCCAAAAGTATGTCAATGTTTTCTTTTCTTCTTCAAAAATTGGTAGAGTTTGGAAAATTGATAGAGGATTCAATGAAATGTATAGTTAAAAAAGACCTGACATACGTACTTTTGAATTAAAAAACAACAAAAAAGGTTTGCAGAAATACATTGTATTTTAGCTCTAAAATAAATTAACAATCATTATAAGTATTTATACACTATTTTAGTAACATAATAGTTAAACATAGGTAATCACAGATTGCAAAGCTCACCGAGACGAGGCATCACCTTTGTGATGCATCACCTTTATGAGACCATATTATATGTAAATCATAGTAAATGATCTTGGATATTCATGGATACTGTTTTGACACAATATCGTATATCATATGTTAAACAAGGACACCGCTAAGCGGAGCATCCCCTCGCGAAATGAAAATATTGTGCGGGGAAATGCATTATTAGTGATAAACATATTTAACTTGTTAAGAACCACTTTGAATTAAAATATTCGTTTATTCCTATCCCCGTGCACGCTCTGCATAGGGTGTATTCAGGGGGGTGGGTGCATTTACGTGGTTGTACAATTCCTCCTAGGCATTATCGATAATAGCGAAAACACACTACAAACGTGTTAAACTTTAGTAAAGTAGTTTTATAAATTCTCTATATTCAGTGACAACTGTGGCATACATTACGCATTTAGACAGTTAGTGTAGGCAAAAAAAGATTCATATAGAAAATGAAACGTAGCTAAGATCTCAGATTGGCGATTTATCGTCTGCTCTATGGGAAAATTCGGGGTCTGTCTAGTAGCCCGAAGGTTCATCAGGTAAAAACCGCGTGCCCCCGCGGTTTTTTCACCCCTAATGACAACACCCCCGCGGTTTGAACGATCGATTAGAGGTGTTAAAAAGTATCGAACAGGAACACGAGTTATCTCCCTCGATTACAAAAATATAACATGCATTAAAAATAAATGTAAGTTAACAAATGCATAAAGATAATCACGATCATCTAACATAGAATCACAAATTTTGAAGGTAAATATTTTTTTTAATATTTGCTGTTTATTTGGTAATATTGTGGTAATATTTTAATTTTAATTGTTTAAAGCCGTTATCTGTACAATCTAAGGTGAAATGAGCCATGTCCGCAGGTGATTAAAAAATCACGCGTTACTAACTTATTTGAAATATCAATAAACGATTAAATTAAATTTTTAAATCTGACAAAAAAAAAATGTAAAATTAATTAGACATATTTATTTAAATTAAATATTTATGTACAATTTAAAATTCCTCAAATAAGAACTACATGTACATCCTATATGGACAGTTTTTTCCCTTCGACAGTCAAACAAGGGCTTGATTTCCAGATCACATTAGAAATGCTTCTAGTATATCCACTTTTAAGAGTCTATTAACTTCATATTTTTCTAGGAAAAGTAATGAACTTTTTAATTTTGGGACACGTAAATATAATATAATACATTGTCAACTAAGGAACAATGCAAGTATGTTAATGGCAGATATGTATAATCATGGTTTATCAGAAACTGCAATGTGTGGAAATTTTGTTGAAGATGTTTATCAATTTTTTTTCAAATGTCCTAAGTATGAATCATTTAGAATTACTCTTTTTCAAGCCATAAAAAATATCATAATTAGTTCTAATCAGCAACTTTTACTTGAAATAATGCTGTATGGTAGTCCTAACCATGGACATAATATTAATGTTCAAATATTTAAGGCAGTACATACTTTTATTGCAGCAACAAAACGCTTTTTATAGTTATTTATGACCCCCCAAAAATTTAAGTTTTATCTTTTCTTTCAAACCGATACCATATTGTTAGTTTGTATTTGTTTTTTGTTTTTTCTCTCTTGCTCTTTTTTTATTTGTATCTTTTCTATAGTATGTCTTGTGTTATCAATATTGATCATTTAAATACTTCAACTTGTTCAGTTTGACCTTGATGTAGGGAGAGGGAGCCCTAAAATAGGATGTGCCTGCTGCCTAATCCCATTCAATATACATTGAATGAAATATTGTTTAAATCAAATTAAATATTTTACTTTATAAATATTCAGTTATGTATATTTTAATTTTCATATCATTTTCTCTTTTTATCCTATCAGACCGATTAAAATTCATTCAAATTTTAAAAGTGGCTTAATCGCTCATATTACGGAAAATCACGTCCTTATAATTGCTGTACCAAGCGCCATTGTTTTGATAAAAAAAATTATTATTTGTTCAATAACAATGACAATTTCTTTATTCTCTTAACTGCATAAATTTCAGTGTTGAGAAGAATCATTGAATAATTATACATATAATACATTGCATGCATTGGAGAGTGACAATGAAAAATAATGAAAAAAAGAAAAAAGGACAAGGAAAAAAGTTTGATTGGCAGTTAACCTAGAGAGCTAACTCTTTCAATTATAACTTTAATGAATTTACACAGCTTAATCAACATTTTTTTATTATTAGTATTAAATAGTTGTTGAAAATTGTAAACATTTGGTTGTGTGTAAAAATATGAAGGTATGTACAAAACTCTTATCTTTAATTTTTATATCCGTACAATGGAATAAATAATGAAATTCATCTCCTATCTCATTACAGTAACATATGGAACATAAACGGTTTCACGAGGTATATCATACCATCAACCTCGTTCGGAAAATTGATTTCAACCGGCTCTGTAGACCGACTAGTTGTAGCCTTATAAAAACACAAGCTCACAATTAAATGTTCAATGAAAAGTCAGTTTTCATAATTAAAACACAAGGAAAAAAGGTACTCATAATTAAATAGTATGATTCGTCACATCGCACGGGTTTTATTCATTTTCAAACTAAGTGTCGCCCTGAAAGGATATATACACGTATATTCTGTGATTTTAATAAAACAATGGCTAGGCGTTCTGGTGTGCGTGAAGATAGACATTTTCTTGTTCGGTATTTGTGCGATGACAATTTTCAAGTGCGGAGTCGTGCATACTTCCGATGTGATAGTGACATTTCGATAACCGTTGGTGAGAAGTATGATGTTCAGTGGGGCCGTGCCAAAGAAGTTGACAGAGCCGTAGTCCTTGATTCCGGGTCCGACCAGGAACTTCGAGTGAAGATGAAAGAGATGGAGAATAGGACTGAGCGGTAACGGGATGTTTCGCACCTAAACATGTTTCGCGCTGAGATCGATGGTTCGCACCTATTCTGTTTCGCGCTGAGATGGTTCGCATCGCGATGTTTCGCATCGAATACATTATTTACAATGAATGATTTATGAAACAAATACTTGTAAATGTTAAGTTAATATTCAATAATTTTTATCAAATAAAAAATTATTGAAGTGCATGCACATAGCACAATATATTCAATTAACAGATTAATGTTATGATTAGTAATACCGGTGATTATTCGAAGATCATGCTAATTATTCTCTGAAATAACATCATAATTACTTCATACAATTAATTTGCACAACCAATTAAGACCGCGGAACATTAACTGGCAAGATTGGAAAAATACAACTTACGTCAATTTCACCTGGTACATGTACAGTCAAAACATTTGAAATGGGCGGGGACAAATTGACGCGGACGTCTGAGAAAACATTGGATTGAAACTCATCGTGTAGTTTTATGAAGTGTATTTTCAATATATATTTCTATGGAGTGGTATATTTTGAATCCCCAAACTCCAGAACAATAATATAAAATAGGTAAAATACAAGAATGAAATAGTTTTTCATAGGTTTAAATTCAACATCTTTATAGTTATGAATTTTGGAAATCATTGCCCCTAATGCTATCCCTCCGGATTACCCAAAACCTCTGCCGCTGTATTGAAGTCCATCTTCTCGTGAAAAATTACACCAAGATATCGGTACTGATTTACGTACTGTAACTCTTCATTTTCTATTCTGAAACTGAATTTACTTTGGGTAATATTTCGTTTTCTAAAATGCATAATATTTGATTTAGCACAGTTCACATTCAACCTACATCGCATGCACCAATCTGTAAGAATATCAAGAATATCAACAAAAATCACATTCAACAACTGCTTTCTACATTAACACCTCACCGTCAACGGACATAATTATGTGTTTTTATTGTTGCAAACAACAATTATTGATTGAGTTCTATACCTAATCACAAATTGCACATAAATTCAGTCAAAAGTTTTGTTCTACATTACGAGCACAGTATACACAGTTGAAGAAGGTTACTGGCCCTTGCACAAACGTTATTGTCTGATGTCAGCAAGTTGTTGAAGTGCCCGATGCTTTTCCCTCGCGATCTTTCACTGAACAGTTTCTTTGGCACATCACAGGTTGCATTCCCCTTCATCAACACACACACTGGCACAACTTTGTACACATGGTCAATGTAGGCACAGCATTTTTCCACAGTCATTGCGGTCCTCCAAAATTGCACAACGCACTCTTGTAATTCCTGTTTTGTCCTCGGGGCTTCCCTGGCAACACATCTCTTCAACTCGTTTCACACCATTTCGATGGGGTTAAGGTCAGGTCTCTCTGAAAAGAAAATAATCGTTGATGAGTGGAGTAAATTATTATTATTATAAATTAGTAGTAATAATTTCTTTAATTACATGCATTATTAATTTGATTTAATATTTTTTTTTCATTTATACTTGAACAGTGTGCACATAAAAATGAGTCATAAACAGAACACTAACGTTAATTTTAAAAATCAATTATGTATAAATATAATCTACAAAGTAACATAATTACCCGCAGGCCAATCGTTCCACCAATTTATCTGGTTCTCATCCATAAATTGCTTGGACAGCTTTGATGTGTGTTTTGGGTTGTTGTCTTGTTGAAACCTGTGCCCGTCGTTTCCAAACTTCGACTGGATAAATGGCACAAGTGTATCGCGCAAAATGTTCTCCACGTAGAATGTAGAGTCCATTATCCCTTAAAAAAAGTCTAATTTTTTAAGCTCCTCGTTTGCTTATAGCTGCCCAAACGTGTACATGTATCTTGAGCGGATGTTTTGGTAACACTGCGGCACAAGCATCTTTTTGGCGGTAACTGTCCAGTTTGTTTTGATGTAATTGAATGGAGCACTCGTCCGAAAATATCACAGTGTCGAAAGTGTCATCTGCCGCAATTAAACTTTCAGATTCAATATTCAAGCCAGTCATGTGCATCAGCATCATAACACGCACCATCCATGCAAGTTTTGTGAAGTTAGGACCAGTAATAACCAAGATATAATCATCAGAGGCCACCTGCTCCAAAAACTTTAAGCAGCTCTAAAAACCTTAACCTCTTCCAGCATCCGAAACCTATGGCTCAGATTCAGCATTCAAGCCTGTCAAGTGCATCAGGTGCATCAGTATCATAAGACACACCATTCATGCAAGTTTGGTGAAGTTAATAACTAAGATATATCATCAGAAAGCACCTGCTCCAAAAACTTTAAGCAGCTCTTAAAATCTTAACCTCCTTCAGCATCCGAAACCTTTGGCTCAGATTCAGCATTCAAGCCTGTCAGGTGCATCAGTATCATAAGACACACCATCCATGCAAAGTTATAAAAAGTTAGGACCAATAATAACTAACATATAATCATCAGAGGGCACCTGCTCCAAAAACTTTAAGCAGCTCTAAAAACCTTAACCTCCTCCAGCATCCGAAACCTATGGCTCAGATTCAGCATTCAAGCCTGTCTGGTGCATCAGTATCATTAGACGCACCATCCATGCAAGTTTGGTAAAGTTAGGACCAATAGTAACTTAGAATTTGCTATCAAAGGGCACCTGCTCCCAAAACTTAACCTTCTCTATGGTCCAGATTCAGCATCCAAGTCTTTCAAGTCCATAAGTAGGTCCAGATGCATCATCCATGCAAGTTTGGTGAAGATAGGACAAGTAATAACTTAGATACAGGACCTGCAACAAAAATTTTAACCAGGACCGGACGCCGATGCCGAGGGTATAGCGTAAGCTCCCCCGACTTCGTCTCAGTGAGCTAAAAAGTAATGCGATAATGAGTGTACACAAATACACTCTTAAACTATTTAACCCTTCATCTTCGTCCAGTTTAAAACTGTGTAGATATGCATATTACCAGGATATTCTGATTTCATTATTTTTCTTGGAATTTCGGCCCTTTTGAATTTAGAATTTTGGTCATATATTGAATAAAGTAATAAACAGTTTGTAAGTGCAGCTCTTCTTAAACTGTTGCATGAAATTTAGAGAAACTTTGTAGGCATTTAGGACAAAATGTGTAGATGTGCATATTACCAGGATGGTTCGAATCAATTATTTTTTCTGGGAATTTCAGCCCTTTTGAACATAAGAATTTTGGCCATATATTGAATATAGTAATGACCAGTTTGTAAGTGCAACTCGTCTAAAAGCCCTGCATAGAATTTAGTGAAACTTTGTAGGCATTTAGGACACATTGTGTTAGTAGATGTGCATATTACAAAGAAATTCTGACTCCATTATTTATTTGGAAATTTCAGCCCCTTTGAACTTAGAACTTTTTTGTGGTTAAAGACAAAGGAATACCCAGTAGATGTGCATATTTGCGGAAAGTTTCTTGCGAGTTATGCCCTTTATCAAATTATTTTGTGTATTAAAAGCTGAACACCGCTCGTAAATAGGCACTGTCCGCCATATTTCTCTTTCATCACTGCTGTCCCTACAACCCTTATATAAAGGGCAAACCTCTAAACAGTTCTAAGTACTTCGCTGTAGAGGCCTCAGCTGTGTGGAAGTACCAGTACATATTGCCTCTCCGTGTTACTCGGTCGCGATGAAATTATCAAATTTTATGCACTTTTTTCAAGCCAGGAGAATACTAACATCAAATAAATTGGTCAATTCATTATTTACAAACAGAATATGCACATAGAGCAAGAAATAAATGCATAAAATCCAAAGACCACGAAAGGAATACTACATGTAGGCCACAAGTTCCAAGTGTGCACAATTAAATATCAAATTATTGCCATTTTAACATTATCTTTTAAATATTTTATGATTAAGCAAACCTCGCTTGCACCCCAACAGTATGTCATTGATGAGATGTATTGAACTACATTATGTATCATTATTGAGAGGGAAAGAGGGTGATAGAGACTTTTACAATATATTTTTCAGCTCCAGAAAGAGAGAGAGAGAGAGAGAGAGAGAGAGAGAGAGAGAGATTTACAGGATATTTCTCTGCTTCATTAAGGGTCCTCCACACACCTGGGAAAAGTTCTGCATACAACCCCATTCTTCTAAATGACTTGAAGATATGGATTTTAATATGTGTTCGACTTGAAAATGACCACAAAAACTTTCAATTTTGGTGGGAAAACCAACTTTTTAAATTTACTGCTCCTCATAAAAAATAAAAATCCCTGCAGTATTCGAACTTGGGACCTGCGGGTTGGTAGACCGAAGCTACACCCATTGCACCACAGAGATAGTCACAAAATTTTGGCAATATAAACTGTTTCTCAATGCATTCAAATCGCCATGTTGTACATGACGTACTGTCATAAAAAGTAGAATTTAGTCACAGGGTGTCGAGGATTCTTAAGATAATTAACCTGATTTACTGATTTATATTATTGTTTTTGAGGGTTTTTTTATTAAGTTGGTGTGTAAAATTAACTGGAACTTCTTACCAGGACTCTGAGTACCATTAGTTGAAATAAAACCTCCACAAAAATTTGATTGCAAAAAGATTTTGTATGAACAATTTGCCAAACAAATGTTTGTGGGGGCAACCTACAAATAATCGAAGCAAAGCATGGCAAAAATTAAACATTACAATGTTAAAACAATGAACCTAGCACATAACTGAATAATGTTAACTTATTATATTAAAATTAATGGAATAATTTCTTAAAGCTAAAAATACTATCTTATTTCTAGGAATACATATCACTTAATTCTTTGAATTGCTGTAGTCCATCGTTGGCCCCCCTTTGTCTTTACATCATCAAGCTCTCGCCGTCTTCTTCAGATATTGCAACTGTTGGGCAGCACCAAAGCTCCTCCGTATGGTTGATATTGCAAAAAAAAAAAGAAAAAAGAACATATATTAGTTTGAAGTCATCCACCAAAAGATTTATAAATGTTTACCTGACAAAAATTAGTCTGACAGCATGCATGTTTTATCATAGAGGGAGTGGGAATAAAGATGGTTAGTTCTCCTCTGACTACTCAATCCATCTCCTGCCACTGATGATGCTGACCATGTGTTCTTCTTTCCTGCATTCTATCTCACCGACACTACTGCATTGAATATCCCTATATAGGAGATTCCAAAAGACCCCCCGACACGGTAATGCCATGGAATCTAATGGAATCTCCAGGGAGTAATTCAAAGCTGTAGCTTGGGTAACAGACCAGCGATTCTGGAGGTAAAAGAGGGCGGCAGTGAAAGAAAAGAGGACAGAGTGTCACAAGGAAAGGGAAGAGAAGGAAGGAGGCAATGAATGCAGGAATGGACTGAGATGAGATTAGGCTGAAGGTGGTTAGGAAGGGGAAAGCTAGAACCCACCAGCTGAACTACAATGAGGGACAAGAGAAATGATTACCATATCAAACTTCTCCAGGACCAACGCTAAAGTTTTACTCCATTGGCTGTATGTGTTTTCTAAGAAGCGGGCTCCGTATTTTAGCAGCTTCATGCATGCCAAATTCACAAATATGAGCTAAACATAGTTTAATAAAATATTCACACTAAAAACTTTTAGTTAAAACTATTAGTTAAAACTTTAACAACTTTATGAAGTATAAGTCTTTATGAAACTATATTTTTCGCAAATCTCGCTTGAAGGTAAACACTACAGCCATTATAGCATTGCATTGAGTGATGATACTTTCTAATTGTTGTGTATTACAATTGTGATTTGCAACAAAGATTCTGATTGGCGCATTTTCATTCATAGACCCACTTATTTATCAAATGTTGACAGCATGATGCAAAACACATGGAAACAAATTTTGGAGAAAGAAAACTTGTAATAAAGTTGTGCTTGCAAGATAAAATTTGTTGGAGAACAAACAGGGTGATGTGAACGTACATGCGTAAATGAGAGAGCTCTTGGCCAACCATCTGCCCCCTCCCCAATTACTTTTAAGCTATGACGTCCTTCTACTTTTCTGTAACTGTTATCATAAGAGTGATAATTAAAGGTGTGATGGTTGGCCAACCATATGCGCCCCTACCCCAATTACTTTAAAACGATGCTACCCTTAATGATAGGTGCAATGGTTTGCCAAGAGCTCTCTCATTTACACATGTACGTTCACATCACCCTGTTTGTTCTCCAACAAATTTTATGCGTAAAACAAGTTTTCTTTCTCCAACATTTGTTTCCACGTGTTTTGCATCATGCTGTCAACAATTGATAAATAAGTGGGTCTATAAAAATGCACCAATCAGAATCTATGTTGCAAATCACAATACACACTAAAGAAAATTAGAAAGTGTTGTCAGTCAACACAATGCTGTAATGGCCATAGTGTATACTTTCAAGCAAGCTTCGCAATAGCGATAAATTTTCAATTTGGAAAATAAAAGAGGAAAAAATAAAAAGGAATTTTTTTTAAAAACCCATCTATCCATTGTTTTCTGTGGTAAGTATAGTGTAACACAAATTATACCATATATAGTTCACAGATAGTGGGATGTAGATATTGACTACATCATCATATGGTAATCCATAAATTGTAATTATACTCTGTTGATGAAACTATGTTTAGCTCATTTTTATGAATTTGATGCAGACAACATAGTAATACATGTATTAAAAGAAATTGATAAAATCACTATAAATGGGCTTTTGGTTAAAATGTTGAAGAGTCCTTCCTGACTCCTGTATTACTACATCAACCTTCAAAATCAATTTTACTCATCCATTTTCTTCAAAGAAATATTGCATCTTTTTATATAATATGAATTTTTTTCTTTACTAACTGGAAACCCACTGAGACAAGAAATAAACAAACTAAAATAAAGATATCATCGATATTATTACTGTTTTTTTTAAGCAATGCCTCCATATTTTCACAATTTTAAAATAACCTTGCCCAAACTGGAACCTAGCTGCTTGATAAAATTTTTCTAAGCAATTTGACATACGTATATAAGTCTATATACAGATAGGTAGAATAATAATTCTTGCAAACAGTTAATATGACTGTTATGATTGAAAAGACTAACCTGAAAATTTGGGGGGTCTAATTTGTGAATAAAACATGTTGATGCAAACTTTAAGAACATTTAAAGCAAATAGCTGTCTGGATTAATTAAGAAAGACACGAAATCGGGTTCAAATTCAACACAGAAATGTTTAGAGATACATTCCTCTCACCAACAGGGAGGTAATTGTTTGCAAAATTAAATTACAAGACAACTTATATCAAAAATATGTATATAGTGTAATAATAATAAATCCATATGGGTTAAGAGTTGAATTGGCATAATGAGAGATAAATTGATTATATTTTAAGTTATAGAGATAACAATATGATTATCTTAGAAGGCTTTTGTTTAGCTTGTTCATGCCATAAACATATTTTTGCCATACCTATATGTGTTCAATAAAACCATTATACAGAACTGATTTCCATTTAGCATTATCTCTATACTATAATAACCATGCTCTACACAGATTAACTTATTTGGCATTTATACCGTATCAATAAACCATTTTATGGAGCTGATTTATCAAATCTTAGTATGTCATAACCGTATTAATTATTTATTTACATTTAGCAATTACATGTATTTTCATCATGACCAATACCTAGAATTGATTGACATTTAGCATATTTGCATTATAATTATTTATATAATATATAAAACCTAGCTATTACAGTTGTTGAATTCCCTTAAGCATTAAGCAAGTAAGTAATTTATCTATTAAAGTGACATGTGCATACTTCTGTACAATTGTGCCGTATAATACAAATTTTAATCAATAGTTGTACATTGAAATAAGACACCTAGCACATTGGACCTATATTATCATCATAATATTATTACATGTTTATATATTAACAATTATAGTTCATCACGGATTAAACAAGTTTATGAATTATTTTAGGGTTGTGATAAATATTAAATTATAATGTTATATCAAGGCGAATATCAACAATTTAATAAAATATCTATAAAGATATTGTCTATGAATTTGATATACATTTAAAACAAAGTTTGATACAACTGTCTAGATTTACAGCTAGTTGAATATGTAAACACATATTGTCTATCACGGTCCAATAGTACTGGTTATTGCAGCAGTTCGCCAAGGATCGCAATGCGACGTGTTATATAACGGAGAGTCAAACACAAAGTGTTGTTCATTTGTATGAATTGACTAAATATGATGAGCCATACATTACGAGTTAGATAAATAAATTAGAAATATGTATAATGACAAGTGACATTGCTCTGACCATTTTCCCTTGCTTTCATGGTATGTGAATGAAGTTTGATGATAATATATCTTGGGTCAATTTACTTTCAAGTTAAGGTAATCGAAATAATAGATTGCTAAATCAATTTTCTTTAGAAATAAGGTTAAAAAAAGACAAATCAAGGAACATAAATTTAGGTCAAACTGAAGGTCATTGTAAAAACAACAGGACACAGTTGAAGTGTTCACATTAATATGTAAATTCCTAAGAAGATAAAAATGCTACATTTGAATTATTATATTTGTCCGTCTCTTTGTTTGTCCCTCACTTCTTTCCCAGATCATAGGTTTTTGAGGAAGAAATATTCAAGATAATTTAAAACTAAGGGGGAAATATCAATGTATAAGGATATAATTCAAGTATTATTATAATAGTATATGATATTACATACATTACATATCATTGCAGTTTAACAGTTAGACTATATATGAATTTTTTGCTGGATCATGACTCGATCAGAGAAATCAGATGACTACAGATGCTGACTGTTAAGGTTATGAAGGGGAGATACAATAAGACGCATCACAAGTATTGGAAATAGCATACCCGATTCCTTTATTAAGTATCATAATCCATAAATCATGTAAATATTGAATACTGCACTGAAGAATCAGTCAAACAGCATGATTCAAGTACATTTAACAATAAATTAACAGACAGATTGGATGATTCGATCCAACTAGCTATCAAGAACCACCAATACAACAGTAACACTTATGTAACTGTGGTCATTTTACCTGTATCAAAGTATGGAGAGGGGAGGGGGGAGTTATTCAAGCTTGTGTCTTCACACTTTTTTGTCAACCCTTGATTTATTAAACTTATAACTCTCCATTTTCAAAAAACCTTGGGAGAGAATGAAAAATTGATCTGATCCCAGCATCATGAAGCTGTTTTACACTTAAGTCAATGTACTTCAACAATAATATGCACATTTTGAGTGTCAATTTATGTTTTAATTATCATTTATAAGTGTTTTGCAATTATACAGAAATTTTGACTAATTCATAAGTCTTAAAGATCATTCATGATCTTTGGAATCGACATTGAAATTTGATCAAAGTTTAAGGCATCCTCTGATACTGTTAGCCTTTATGGAAGCTGTTTTTAAATAT
The DNA here is from genome assembly GCA_020458035.1 of Magallana ariakensis. Lineage (NCBI taxonomy): Eukaryota > Metazoa > Mollusca > Bivalvia > Ostreida > Ostreidae > Magallana > Magallana ariakensis. Next base: position 32,072,718 of record CM035818.1, read on the forward strand.
TATAAATATAACCAAAGAAATTGAAGAAAGTCTGCACGCAGAGATAAAGAAAGATGAAAGAAAATATATCTAACTTTTGTGGATTGGGGGGGGGGGGGTTAGAATTAAAACTACGTGCAGAGTCAGAAAGAGAGAATTATTTTTTTCTTTACTCTGACTACACTTCTTTTTATCAACCATCTTTTATCCTTAACCCTTTCACATTCATGCTTAAGTCAAATTTGACTGGTAGTTAAGCAGTTTCCGATAAAATGTTAAATATGTGTGAAGAGGCAAATATAAATATGATGCACAGACACTAATGACATCTATACAAACATATTCATATATAATAGTTTTCTATATTTCATGCATTTAGAAAATTCCTAATAAATCATTTCCCCCTGAAAATGAATAAAAAGTCCCCAATGTGAAAGAGTTAATTAACAGCCAGCCTCTCCAACTTTTTGGAGGAGTTGAAAAAAATACTGAAGCTGTTTATGAACAAAAATAAAAAATTGCTGCATAGTGCCTGCAGACAACTGACTTAAATGCCATAAGATATGTGCCAACCAGTTTTCCACATTATTCTCAGTAATTCTTTGTTATTTAAAGCTCAGGTCACGTTCTTGTTTACATTTATATGTTGAAAATAAAACTCCAGGTTTAGACCTATCTACAATGACAGTGACAACACATCTCACTGAAAATTCATTTGAAGGAGAGGGAGGTGTCCGGACATTGATATCCCTCCCTCTCGATCCGTAAACGAATAATCAATAAAGGCTTTCATTCTTTGTCTTTGAATTATAATGATATTTAATAGGATGATATTGTGCTTTGTACATAGTTTAAGAGAACTCTTGGCATAAAAGCAAACTTAAACAAATAAGAACTCGGACCTAAATTGTTATTCAAGAAAGATGCAATTATTTTGCAGAATAAACATAAATAAATGATGCTAAAAGATCTTGATTGATGATCGACTTAATTTTTTTTAGTTTTATAAGCATTTTATAGAATGTAATAGAGATTTACCATTAAAGGCATTATGTACAGTCAATCTGTCTATATATATTTTTAGAATTGGCGTTTATAATAACAATAATTAATATCGTTTTTCCAATTCACAAGCACTAGAAATAAATCCAAGGCATGGTTTCCATATATGGATATTGTGTCATTTGATGACAAGTCAAATTATTGACTTTTAAGAAATGGCAATTCTGCCATTTGATAACCAGTCAAATTACTGGTATTTACTTTTTTGAGACCTTAGAAAAGAGGTTTACAGCCGGTTCATTTGCTTGCCAGGGACGCTCTTTTCTATCATACTTACCCGCTACATGCTCTTTTAAATTGCCTTTTAACTAGTGCTTATAAAAATGACGATTCAGAAATAAAACAGAACTGTACATGTTTACTGCCAATTATTCTTACTTGAAACTTTTATTTATAATATAATATGTTATAACATCCATCCATAAAATAAGCTGTTCAGTTGTTTGTTTTTTGTTGGTTTTTTTTTTTTTTGACAAATATACAAATCGATCATCAATCATTAGTAATCTTTGGGCTAGGCCATTTATTTTTGTTTACATATCACCTTTCAGAGGATTAATTTGACGAACACAAAACAAATCAAATTGATTTTCCAAAGTTTTGCTTTTAAAACCAGAGAGTATATAATATTCACAATACATTTTGTTCCGAGACAATTAAGAGAACTGGATCGCCAGTGAGCTATGGTAAATGACTTCGGTATGATAATCATCTCTCTATATTTGTGACCATGGTATGACAGTATTTGAGCTACACTAGCACACAGACAAAACACGTCAGTCATTTATATTTGGGTTTGACTACTTATTTTTTACATATTGATATATTTCACATACATGTATACTTATGATATGTGAGGGGTTTTTTTCAACAAGAATTAAAATAGAGAATTAGAAGTAAAAGAGTATAATAACTATCATAATTTAAAGAATACTAAGTAAATAATAGGTTCCATTTAATTCAGTGAGGGAAGAGTTTTTTTAAGTTTTATTTAATTTTGTTTTTAATTACTTTTTTTTATTTTAATCTTTTTATTATTATTATTTTAAGTACAGTTTTAAAATAGCCATAAACAACGCTATTCCTAAAACAAACAATTTCTTTGTAACATATGAAGATCCATCTCATTTTCTAAATAATACTCAAAGCCTAGCAAAAACGGCTTTTTCCTAGACTCCGAGTATCATTTAGAAAGTGAGATGGACCTCCATTTGTTAGAAATAAATCCTTTATTCTAGGATGCATTGTTGAAATTAATATGATGTATAGTCTTTTTTATTCACATTTTTGATATACTTAGATTCCCGATGACAACTTCCACTCTGACCTGACAGTACCAATTGTTTACCTGACAGGCGAATGAACAGCTTGCAGACTGCCATCTCCTGTGTGGGGGCCTAACGCATTACTGTCAGGCTAGAGTGGATGCTGGCATCAAGAATCTAAGCATATCAAAAACATGAACAAAAACGACAAGATTGTTTGATGGTATAAAACAATAGAATAGCAATAGTACTTGACATGTAGTATTTGTAATGTACGTTTCCTTCCAGAATAAATATTTACATATTGTGCATTTGTGCTGCATGCAGTCACATATATACTAGTATACCAAAGAACCAGAAAAATGTATGGTAACATTATTCTTGAAGATTGGAGGCAAACAGAGTTGATACAATTGTGCACATCTACACTAGCAATAAATAAACTTTGCGGCTATGGTATGAAAGTACTTAAACTTCACTAGCAAAGAGACACTAAGGATTTTTTTTAAAACTTGTAGGTAATAATCTTGACCAAAAAAAGTGTGACAGTCACTGTGACAAACAAGAATGAGAGGATCTAGAAAAAAATATGGTCAAGCCTGGCAATTAAATAGTAACAAACAGATTTAGATACAGGGAGACAGGCGTGATGTTTCCAATATATTTAAATTAGTCTTTTTTATTAATGACCACAGTATCTGCCCTCAATGAAGAACAGACATAATCTCCTGGTCTAGCTGTAGTTGATATAGGGATGGTTCAAATATATTGATATTCTATATAGCCTTTCATATTAAGTGACCACAGTACATGTATAATGGGCAGACAGATAGGATGATCCAAATATATGTGATAATTACTAGCCTTTAATATTAAGTGACCAAATTACACGTATCATAATTACACGTATTTATTATTATTTTTTCAGTACGTCAGTATTAAAATAGCCATAAACAACGCTATTCCTAAAACAAACAATTTCTTTGTAACATATGAAGATCCATCTCATTTTCTAAATAACACTCAAGCCTAGCAAAAAACGGCTTTTTTTTCTTTTAAAAAATAAGGTAAAAAATATTGACAAAAAAGTGTGATTATGACAAACAAAATGAGAGCTTGTACATTGTATTGAGAAAAAAGGGTAAAGCCAGGGAATTAGAGGACAAACTGATGCAGATTGGCAGATAAGGCGATTCAGATATATCTGATATAATAGCCTTTTTTTATCATGTGACCACAGTGATCATGGTAGACAGACAGACAGAATGATTCCCATATATGGGATAATTAATTACTTAAGCCTTTAATACATGTATTTTGTGACCAAAGTACATGTATTATAATAGACAGACAGACGGAATGATTCCAATATATGGGATAATTAATTACTAAGCCTTTAATAGTTTTGTGACCAAAGTACATGTATTATAATAAGCAGACAGCTAGATGGAATGATTCCAATATATGTGACAATTACTAGCCTTTCATAGTTTGTACACTTCATGTATTATAGTAGGCAGACAGATAGGACGATTCAGTTATATCTGATATAATAGCCTTTTTTATCATGTGACCACAGTGATCATAGTAGACAGACAGACAGAATGATTCCCATATATGGGATAATTAATTACTTAAGCCTTTAATACATGTAGTTTGTGACCAAAGTACATGTATTATAATAGACAGACAGACGGAATGATTCCAATATATGGGATAATTAATTACTAAGCCTTTAATAGTTTTGTGACCAAAGTACATGTATTATAATAAGCAGACAGCTAGATGGAATGATTCCAATATATGTGACAATTACTAGCCTTTCATAGTTTGTGGCCACACTTCATGTATTATAGTAGGCAGACAGATAGGATGATTCAAATATATGTGATATATCATGTGACCACAGTACATGTATTATAATATTCAGACTGACGGGATGGTTCCAATAATTGCTTTGCGTCGTACAGTATTTTGTCCCTCGGGGAGTAATATAATCACTGTTGTCCTACACCCCCATCAATATTTGTTTAATATTAGTCTTATATGTGATTACTGTACAAATTTGTGTAACTAACATTATTAGGGAAAATTCTTCTTTTTGAGAAGTAATATAAAGTCACGCAGGTACAAGGGTATGGAATGAGAATAAACTACATAGAGAGGCAGACAAGATATTTGAAATTTTAGAGCCTAATATTTTTAAAATTTTTCTTTTTTAAAGAACGAGTCCATTTAATGGACAAAGAAATTAGGACAGCTACAGTGATGACCCCAAAAAGATGATTGAAAATAGAATAGGGAACAAACAAATGACAGTCAGACATAATGATTCCCATATAGCATGTCAAACTTAAAAGAAATGTTCATATTAACGAGGACACTTCAAATGCGCCATGTATTGGAACTTTGACTTTCTCTTTGACATTGACATTATGGATTTATAGTTTTTATGAAGATGTAATTCTGATATTAAGAATTAAGAAACGGGTAGATATTATGGTGAACCTATTGAGGTGCCTTTTGCTCCGGAGAGTGTAGAAAATAAGATTCATTTTTTATTACGTTGTCCTGCGTATAATGATTACATTTAACTTTTTGAAAATACTGGATTTAATCAATTACTATAGAATAGTCAGATGCAAATGCACTGTACATATACTTATTTCAAATTATCCTTCACGGGTTGCAAAATACTTATATATTTATCTTTTATGCACAGATCAGTCATTAATTTTCAGAAAATGAACTATAAATATGATTAACTGTTCAATCAAAATAAGGGATGTAAACTGACAAGTACCAACTATGTAAGCTTTATACTTAAATATAATTCATGTAACTATACATGCATGTATATCAATGCTGTGCTTTTTTTCTTTTACATGTATTCATTTATAAAGTGGCATATAGGCCCGACGTGCCTGGTGTTAAGTTTATACTTATTGTTGTTAATAAGACGTACGAGAATGTATATATACACATGTATGTCACATACTACATGTATAAATAAATAAACTACGACTTCTATATTTTTACTTTAATTCAAATTTTTCATCATCTTTGAGCAGAATGGGAAAATGTTAGAAGCTGAAGAAACACTCAAGACTTTATAAGTCCATTGAATCATTTTTAGAAATAGATCTGCATAGTGGGTTATCTAAATCTAATTTTTTTTTCAACATTTTTTTTTAAATTTATATGTTAGTACTATTTGCATTAGTTTTCAAGTGTTTGTGTCAATATTTTATTTATCAGGAAAATTATTGAATGATATGTTTAAAATCATGATTTTTAAATAAAGACCTGTTCATTACCAATTTTAACAACTTTTAAACTCTAATGTGTAATATTATAAATATACTACACATTTTAAATATAAGCCGTCTTGCAATTTAATTTTGCAAACAATTTCCTCCTTGCTAATGAGGAGAATGCATCCTTAAATAATTCTGTGTAAAATTCTGAACTCCAATTTTGACAACTTTTTTTAAAATGAATAGATATACCAGTAATTCCATTTCAGAAAAAGCCAACAGTTAGTTACAGGAGTTTTGAAGGACTCATGTTTTAAATGATTAAAGAAAGGTTAAGAGCTTGTTGTAAATAAAAGGTTTTTTTTTCTAAAAATGAATTAAAAATATATGATGTATATACAAATAAAATGCATTATGAGAAATTATTTATTTTTGCTATTAATTAGCACTAGCTATGTTATCTGCATATGCTCTTAGTATACTTATATAAGCTCCTAAAATACAAAGCCTGCTTCTTAATGTACACACACAGCGTTTGGATGAAACGGTAGCATTGGTCTTAGAGAAGCCTCCCTTGCCCCTCAATGTAGTTCAGCCAGACAGTCCCAACTTTCCCCTTCCTAACCACTAACAACCTAACCTCACCTCAGTCCATTCCTGCACTCTTTGCTTCCTTCCTCCCCTTCCCTTCCTTGTGACATTCCATCTTCTCTTCCTTCACTGCTGCCTTCTTCCACCTCCAAGAAAGTCAATCTGCTACCCAGTGAGAACGATTGTGGGAAAAAAGAGCACATGGTCGGCATAATCGGTGACAGAAGGTGAACTGTGTAGTCAGGGAGAGAAGGGGGAGGGAAAGGGGAAATTTAATGCATAAAAACATACTGACCATAAATAGCTGGAATCCAACGTTAAGTATGACGATGTTGCTCTTCTTGGACTTCATCCTGTTGGCTTCATATTCAGATCCTCCAGCCGCTGCCACCGGGATGGCATCTGATATTAAAGCGGTAAATAGAAATTGAGAATAGATTAGAACACGAATACAATTTAGGACATGTTTTAAAGACAAAATTCAAAACACCATGCTCCCCATTTTGTCGCCTCTTACGACAAGCAAGGGGTACTGAGGACCTATTCTTTGATACCCACCCCGATCCTCAGGGGTGGGAATCCAACGTTGAGGGTGGCGATGTTGATCCGCGTCCACTTCAACCGATGTCTGCTGATCTTCTTGGACTGTCGGCTTCATATTCAGATGCTCCAGCAGCTGCCACCGGGGTGGCATCTGATATTAAAGCGGTAAATAGAAATTGAGAATAGATTAGAACACGAATACAATTTAGGACATGTTTTAAAGACAAAATTCAAAACACCATGCTCCCCATTTAGTCGCCTCTTACGACAAGCAAGGGGTACTGAGGACCTATTCTTTGATACCCACCCCGGTCCCCAGGGGTGGGAATCCAACGTTGAGGGTGGCGATGTTGATCCGCGTCCACTTCAACCCATGTCTGGTGCTCTTCTTGGACTTCATCCTATCGGCTTTATATTCAGATGCTCCAGCGGCTGCCACCGGGGTGGCATCTGATATTAAAGCGGTAAAAGATTAGAACACGAATACAATTTAGGACATGTTTTAAAGACAAAATTCAAAACACCATGCTCCCCATTTAGTCGCCTCTTACGACAAGCAAGGGGTACTGAGGACCTATTCTTTGATACCCACCCCGGTCCCCAGGGGTGGGAATCCAACGTTGAGTGTGGCGATGTTGATCCGCGTCCACTTCAACCTATGTCTGCTGCTCTTCCTGGACTTCATCCTGTCGGCTTCATATTCGGATGCTCCAGCCGCTGCCACCGGGATGGCATCTGATATTAAAGCGGTAAATAGAAAATGAGAATAGATTAGAACACGAATACAATTTAGGACATGTTTTAGAGACGAAATTCAAAACACCATGCTCCCCATTTAGTCGCCTCTTACGACAAGCAAGGGGTACTGAGGACCTATTCTATGTTACCCACCCTAGTCCCCTGGGGTGGAATCCAACATTGAAGGTCGCGATGTTGATCTGCATCCACTTCAACCTATGTCTGCTGCTCTTCTTTGGCTTCATTCTGTCGGCTTCATATTCAGATGCTCCAGCCGCTGCCACCGGGGTGGCATCTAAAATTAAAGCGGTAAATAGAAATTGAGAATAGATTAGAACACGAATACAATTAGGGACATGTTTAAGAAACAAAATTCAAAACACCATGCTCCCCATTTAGTCGCCTCTAACGACAAGCAAGGGATACTTAGGACCTATTCTTTGATACCCACCCCAGTTCCCAGGGGTGGAAACCCAAAGTTCAGGGTGGCGATGTTGATCCGCGTCCAATTCTACCCATGTCTGCTTCTCTTCTTGGAATTCATTCTGTCGGCTTCATATTCAGATGTTCCAGCCGCTGCCACCGGGGTGGCATCTAAAATTAAAGCGGTAAATAGAAATTGAGAATAGATTAGAACAGGAATACAATTTAGGACATGTTTAAGAGACAAAATTCAAAACACCATGCTCCCCATTTTCATGTAGTCGCCTCTTACAACAAGCTAGGGGTGCTGAAAACCTATTCTCTAATTGCCCAGTCCCCAGGGCATTTAGGTGGTATGGGACACCTGTTGGTATTAATGTGGATAAAATTACATCATAATCCAAATACTTTCACCCTTTTAAAATGTTCAACATTTACAATATTTGATCCATATGGTAATTAAAACTTTTGGAAAGGTAGAAGTTTTCAAAGGCCCAGCGGAATTCAAACTCATGACTTACAGATTTATAGTTAATCCTCTAACCTATTGCACTACCTTGTTCGGTAACAAATTTGGGGAATACAATATAGAACAAGGGGCCCATGGGCCACATCGCTCACCTGAGTAACACTAGGCATGATAAAATCAGCTTAATAGTCATAATACAAAATATCTGGACAATGTAGTATTAACAATACATGTCGATCTTGTATAAATAAAAATTCATTTCCCCCTGAATATTCTTATGTTTATAATCAAGTCCCTATTCTAACAGGATGATTTTTTAGTCATATCACATGTTGAACATTGCAGTTCTAAAAGAGATCCTAAACAATTGTTTATATATGGGATATAAACCTACATCAAACTCTGAACCCCTTGTGAGGCCAAAGATTCGTCCAGGGGCCAGAGTCTAAACAATTTTAAAGAATCAGCAATATATCAAAATGCTTGCATATAAGTAAAACCATACGTGATAACATTTCCATTTTTGTGAGTAATTAAAATGATTTCCTCTGTACAATTGGATCCCCAATGTGGCCCCACCCTACTCCTCAAAATTTTGGTTTTTACATTATCTGAAGTTTCTTCCATAAAAGTTAAAGTTTTTCCGGCTAAACAAATGTTTTTGTCAGAAGAGGGTTTTTAAAGATTTGTCTCTTTATATTCATATGTACAAATTTGCCCCCCCCTCCCCGTTGTGACCCCATCCTACCCTGGGGATTTGAACACATTTGAATTTACCCTACCTGAGGATGCTTTCACACAAGCTTTAGCTTTTCTGGCCAATTGGTTTCTGAGAAGAAGATTTTTCAAAACTTTAATCTATATATTTCTATGTAAAAGTTTGACTGCCCATTCTGGCCCCACCTTACCCCCAGGGGTCATGATTTTCACAACTTTGAATCTACACTACCTGTGGATGCTTCCACATAAGTGTCAGATTTCCTGCCTGATTGGTTTTTGAGAAGAAGATTTTAAAGAATTACTCTATAAATTTCTATCTAGAAATTCGACCCTCCATTGTGGCCTAACCATACCCCCAGGGTTATGATTTTCACAACTTTGAATCTACACTACACTTCCACACAAGTTTCAGCTTTCCTGGCTGATTGGTTTATGAGAAAAAGATTTTTAAAGTATTTCTATGTAAAAATTCGACCTTCCCCCCATTGTGGCCTTACCCTACCCCTAGAGGTCATGGTATTCACAACTTTGAATTTACTCTACTTAAGAATACCTCCACAAAAGTTACAGCTTTCCTGGCCAAATGGTGTCTAAGAAGAAAATTTTCAAAGATTTACTCTATTCCTATGTAAAAATTCGCCTCCCCTCCCCATTGTGGCCCAACCCTACCCCAGGGGGTCATGATTTTCACAACTTTAAATCTACACTACCTGAGAATGCTTTCACATAAGTTTCAGATTTTCTGGCCCCACCCTACTCCCAGGGGTTATGATTTTCACAACCTTGAATCTACACTACCTGATGATGCTTCCACATAAGTTTCAGATTTCTAGGCTGCTTACTTTTTAAGAAGAAGATTTTTAAAGATTTACTCTTAAATTCCTTTGTAAACAATCAACCCCCACCCCCCCACCCCAATGGGGTCCCACCCTACCCCCAGGGGTCATGATTTTCACAACTTCGAATTTACAGAACATGAGGATGCTTCCACATAAGTTTTAGCTTAGGATGTCAAAAAAGTGAAAAGTTACAGACAGACGGACAGACGGACGGACGACAGACAAAATGTGATCAGAAAAGCTCACTTGAGCTTCCAGCTCAGGTGAGCTAAAACCCATACATACCAAAATTAATTGGAATCCAACATTGAGTATGGCAATGTTGATCAGTGTTGACTTCAACCCATGGCTTCTGTTTGGAATTCATATCCTGTCGGTTTCATATGCCAATGCTGTGGTCACTCTTCTTAGGATTCTTCCCGACGGCTTCATATTCAAATGCTTCGCATCCACTGTCGTGGGGCAGCCCCACACAATAACCGGAAAGTAGAAATTGAGAATAGATTAGAATATGAAATTTAAACCAAGAGTACGGGGGTTATTACTACAAGCCCTAACCTAAATTCTATTTCACTGACCAGAGGCCCGTGAATAGAATTCCCTAACCAAGTTGGGAGGAGGAGGGGGGGTTGGGGCAGGGGGGGGGGGGGCAGGGGAGGGGGGTAGGGGGAAAGGAAATAATGTAAAGAAAAACATACTGACCAAAATTTCTGGATTCCAACATTGAGGATGGATGGCAATGTTGATCCATGTCCACTTTAACCCATGACTGCTGCTCTTCTTAGCTCTTCTTAGACTTCTTCCTGACGGCTTCGTATTCAAATGTTTCGCATCTGCTGCCGCGGGGCAGCATCGAATACCGGCCGGTCGTGATTAACAGAAAGTAGAAATTGAGAATAGATTAATAGAACATGAAAGTTAAACCAAGTGCACAGGGGGTTATTACTAATAGCCCTCACCTAAATTCTATTTCATTGACCAGAGGCCCATAAATAGTGAGGGAGGGTGAGGGGAAAAGGAAATAAATACATGTATAAAGAAAAACATACTCACCAAAAATAGCTGGAATCCAACGTTGAGGATCTGCAGGCTACATTAATATTGTTTTAGGCTGAGATTACTTTCTGTAATAAATGATGACAGGATCATAATACATGTACAGCTGATGTTACAATCATTTTTTGCACCTTACAGCAAGATATGTAAAATGACATAACTGTGTCTTGTGACAGGTGTTCAATGAGTATTGCAGCAGATGAGAAAACTATAACCAGACAACAAATGCTTTGAAAATGTGTATTTTCCTTAAAAATTAGAAATATTTCCCGCAGTCACGTGCCATGTTTAAACCAGAGACATAAATTACGTTATTTATGTCTCTGGTTTAAACCAATGAAAGTGTCACAGTGACAAATCAGTTCGAGGGAAAACAGAAATCGACGTATAGTGTAAGACTTGTACTTGTGTAACTTTAAGAATAACCCCAGTTCACAGTGAAAAAAATATGTATTAAATGAAAATAATGATGAAATTACAGAGTATGACATCTCTGACAGACGGACACAGACTCAGACGACAAAATTTCTCGCATAATCATCGGTGTGAGATCACTTTGTCCAGTGTGAGACAGCAGTGTGAGATTTTTCTGTCTTAGAATCATTCATTACAAACTCGTGTGGGATAGTGAAATTTCACCTCTGGGCCAAGACTCACGGTCTAGGACTTGGCAGAGCCTCGTCTAGACCGTGAATCTTGTCCCCTCGGTGAAATGCATGTTACAAGTAAATGATCTTTGTCCGAAGTTACGTACACAACACAGGTCTACAGGACGCATTAACGGGTATTAGTTTTACCTCCAATTTTTGGCGTGAAGTGTGCTGGTATACCCCTTATGGTTGAGAATTAAATTTATCCTATAAGGGTTAAATGACCCCCCAGAAATTGTCATTAAACCACCCCCAACCCCCACCCCCGAAATAGGAAATGATGATATATTTTGATAAATTTTGAGATCCCCATCCTAAACCATATTTATTCTTGCTCTTTGTGTCAATGCGCATCAAATTGTATAAAGGTAATTATGCCCCCTTGGAGACACCCTGGCTTTCCAGCACTGGAAATAATAAAGTATTTTATCTTATTCATTATGTAGCGTTTGATCCATTTGGGTAATTCCTAGCCTAATGATGACCCTGCTTTGTTTAGGAGACTTTACATTTGCACCGAATACATACATGTATAACATTTTGTTTATCTTAAAAAGCAATTAAATTAAAAAGCAATTCCAAAATCAATTGTGCATCTAGAGGAAATACCAATCAAAAAATGATTTAAAATTTGCTACTATACACATGTAAGAATGTAAGAAAACTGAATCTTTAGAGCCAGGTTTGATTGGGGGGGTGGATGATAAACATTTTATTTTAATCATTTATTGTTGTTAATTTTAACTTGAATATTAGTTATTGATCCCCATGCAGGTAGAAAATAAGACTTCTGATCATATATATCTCAATAGATCATTTGTCAATTATGCAAGGTGTAATGGGATTATTTTTTTAAGAAAAACATTTTTTACCAGTTTATTTTACTTTTTAGACCCCAAATTATATTTTGATTTTAATAGACCATTCGACAATTAAGAAGAGTGTAAATGTAAGGAGGGATGAGCGGATTTTTCCTTTCCAGGGGTGGGGGGGATGCGACAGTTATTTGAGTTTGCCGGGGGGGGGGGCAATTTTGACAATTTTATATAAATAATGCAATTTATAGAAATTTGTATTTTGGAGGGGGAGCTGGACCCCCCTGACCCCCCCCCCCCACCCTTAAGATCCGTTTATTGGATAAATGTTAATTTTCTGCTTCTATTTGACTACCAGGATTAAATTAAATTTTTCAAAACCTTATTGCACATCTATAGAACAGTCCCTATCATATCCCAAGATATTATGTGTCTATTCATTATTAAATCATAAGAGGAGTAAAACAAATCTGAGTTCTGGGATCTAGGTTTTTGTTTAGGATTGATAAATGTCAATTTTCTACTACTATTTGACTCCCTGGATGAAATTTCAATTTTTGAAACCTTATTGCACATCTATAGGACAGCCCCAATCATATCCCAAGAGATAACATAGCTACTCCGAAAGTTGTTGGAGTTCTCATCCAGGGAACCATACTTTGTTTTGTTGCCCACCGATCCCTGTGATAAAAAAAATTCTGAAACCTGATCACACTTCAAAATGACACCCCAATCATATTCTAGAAGATTATTTGGCTACTGCAAAAAATGTTGACGTTTTTGAAACCAGATTTGTTTTGTTAAAAAAAAAAAAAAAAAAAAAAAAAAGTTGACAAAGGCAATAATGAGTTTCACAATTGAGGTAGAAAGCTTCGTGGACACCATAACCATGCATTTCTTAAATATATATGGGAGTATAAATGAAGATTTTCTAAGATTAACACATCTTTACTATATGTCCGTTATAATTTGTCCCGCCCTAGGGCCTGAACCCCTGACCCAGGGGCCATGAATATCACAATTTTAATAGAGGGCTGCATTGGCATTATAAATATACATTTAGTTATTTACCAACATGTGTGGGAGTAGAGAAGATATTTGAAATATGGCCCTGTTTTGCTTATTTGGCCCCGGGAGTGCCAGGTATATAGTCATACATTTCACAATTTATATATTCCTCTTATCCTAGAGATACTTCAAACTTAAAATAGTACATGTAAATACTTGGTTTTCGGGAAAGTTGAAAAAGTAAAATTGTTGATGGATGACAAACGACGACGGACAATAACCAATTACAATAGGTCACCTGAGTTGACTCAGGTATTAACCTTAAAATGTCAATAAATTTTCATTATTTCCTAATTATCTTTGCGTGGCTTTAAGAAGGGCATGGCACTTCATTTGAACAAATTTGAATCTCCTTGGACCAGGAATGTTTTCTGCCAAGTTTTAAATTGGCCCAGTGGTTCTGGAGAAGATGCGAAAAGTTTACAACAACAACTACCGGTACAATGTCAATTAACAGCAGACAACGGCCTCAGTAAGGCATTTCGAATAGACAACCAAAATTTAAGTGTCAGTTGTCGAGTTGATATAAGCGAGATACAGAGCTCACAGGTTTTTGCTACTTATGTAAACAAAGCTCAGATCATGCTTTAATTGTTTACATATTGAATGTTGAAAAAAAAATTCCAAATTTAGACCTTATATAAATTAACAAACGTGACTATTAAACGCTAATTTAAGGAACTGTTTTTTATGTTCAAAATGAATTATATAGCAGATGGAAACATCAGCTTCATAAAGAACTTTTACCAGAATATTGAACCGATGTAAACTTAATGAATTAGCAGATAGAAACGTCAGCTTGATAAAGAACTTTTACCAGTATATTGAACCAATGTAAATAAATCATATGGCACCAGCCTTGTTTAACAGTTTAATCCATGCATTCAAAAGTATGTTAAAATTCCAAGATTTCTCTCTCTTTCTCTCTCTCTCTCTCTCTCTCTCTCTCTCTCTCTCCCTCTCTCTCTCTCTCGATCGATCGATCGAACGATCGATCGACCGACCGACCATGTGCAGGTGTTGCGTAACCATTCTGTCATCCAAAAAAAATAAAGAGAAGGAAAAACACACTCATACACAACAAATAATTAAAAGAGGTTGTGTGATAACTAACGAACTATAACCATGAAAGTAATATAATTATTGTAATAATATAAGCAATATTCTTAGTGAATCGAAGAATGTTAATCGAAGAATGACCTATATTTTCGTGAAAAAGACTGAGGAGGCAGCTAGCGTAGGAATATGAATACTTCACATTTACATTTCTTTGGGTGTGGTATTTTTTCGAAATAATTTTACGTTAAGAAATTGGGCGCACAAGATTTTAAGTTTGCAGGAATCATCGACACGAATCAATAGTGATTTAAATGTCTATAACCTCGAAAGGCTATGTACAGGTTTGAACAAAAATTAATTACTCAAACTATATCATATTGAGAGTTGAAGTACATGTCTTTTTCGGCTATTAAAAACAACTCACAAGCTTTCTAAAAATGGCAATGAGAGGGTAAACCGATAACTAGTTATATTGGAAATGTTAATGCATACATATTTTAATTCATTTATATCGTATATCTTCATAAACTAGTAATAAGAACAGAAAATAGTGTTCATACGGCAGAAATCAATAACGGCAAATTAAAATATACCGGTATTCTATAATTGAACATAATGTTATATCAACATACATTTAAAAACAAAAAAGTTAAAAAAAAAAAAATGAAAAAAGAGTCACCGGTAGGATTTGAACCCCCAAAACCGCATGTATGTAATCACTAATCCAGGACGAAACCATTGAGCCATGCTTGACTTCACAATATGCGGTATAAAGTATTGTTTGAAACAACATTGTCATATCCATGGACTTTGTTTTTTATCCTCCCAAAAATAATTTGAAAAAGTACATAATTAGTCATCTCTGGGTCATCTCTCCATCTTTTTTTAAAAAGCGACATCTTTAATGTTCAAATATGTCATCTTTGCACGTTTCAAATTTGTGGAGAGAAGACCCAGAGACAATAAAATCATTTAAAAACAGCTGTAAATAAGTATGATTTTGCATGAATTGCTTCGTGTTGCTATATTTAGACCCATATTATGATGAAACCTTTTGCATTACAAACATTTTTCTACCCATTCCACGTCCAGCAGAAACCAAATAACGGTTATAATTCGGAAAATGTGCAAAATTAATTGATGAAATTTCCACTCTCCTTGTGCGCCCAGATTCCTGCCGAATCTACATCTTAAGCGCCCACTTTCTTTGTTTTCTTCCACGTATTACATATACATCGATATTCTAAACATTTATTGTAATGTTGAATCTGCTGATCATGAACAGAACTATATTTTTCAGCGCAATTGTGTGAAGAGTACCTGACTATAGTAATATATCTTGAATAGATAGTCGGCACTGATTGAATATATTAAAAACAGATATGCACGGGGGGGGGGGGTCACTTCTGTTATGCTTATGGTCCAAGAGACGTTTCAATATACCACTGCCCTTGAGCCTGGGAAACACATCTAGATCTACTTTTTTCGTAATTTCTTACTTTCTCACAATATTTTCGATATCCATATCATAAACATCACAATGTATTGCCTCCATTATTAATAAGATCACGTGGCCTAGTTAAGGCGGTTTATTCAAAACTTTTGCAGAGCTCCAATTTGTTGTTTATATAGATATATACATGTAACGTATGTGTAAATTACAGAAAAGTCATAACTTTACAAAAATTATTTTTAAAATGTAAATCATGAAAATTTGTGCCGTGTAAATTTTATGGATTGATTAATTCAAATCACTCTTCTTAAAACACGATTAAAATTTAAAGCACATTATGGGATTTTATGATTTTTCAAAAAAATATATATTTTAAAGCTTTAAGAACGGGTTAAAATTCATTATATTCTCATTGTCTTTCCATGCAAGCTAGTCTCAAACATTAACTTTTTGTTACGATAAAAAGTTGTAATCCTGATTACTGATGCAGTAAATACATGTAACTAAAAAATATTTTAAAAAACCACCTAAATTCTCTCAAAAAAACCTAACCTTGAAGAGTCCGTGTACGGAGTTTTCCATGGCGGGAGTCCTCATCACGTTGCACATCACGACCGGTTCACTCCACGACTATAAAACACCTGAATAAAGCTCACGAGCACCCCTTGTCATTTCGACCACGTGGTTTTTCTTTTGCCTAAAAGCGCTGTAATGATGCCTAGTCGTTATAGTCCATTTCTAAAAATCGTTATATAGTCTACATATTGTTTCACCATTTTTCTAACTTTTTAACACCCCCCCCCCAGTTTTACGGGCAGCTTCAAAACAATAATTGGAAAGTTCAAATATACATGATTTTATGTCAATTCATTCAATCTTTATTTCCCCCTTCCGGAGATATCATGCTATATAGTTTACAATACATAAAGAAGGTCAGTCAATCGTACAATAATAGAAAAGTATAATGAAGACAACGTATGTACATAGATAATAATAAATTTTTTTTTTATATATTTTTACATATGCTCCAAGAATGACAGAGCTCTATTATAGCATGCTAATGTACTGCTTACAAATTTTGCACAGAGGCAGATAAATTCTTTCTTTCTTTCTTTGCCTAACAATGTAGTGGGTTCTAACCCCCCGATCAAAATGTAGTATAAAACGTCTTCCCTGAGCTGCGAAAGCTCTACATATAAGTGAAGATCAAAATTATTGATCAAACTATCATAAAAAGAATTCCTTACATAAGTTGTGGATGGGCACCCCAACACAGCATGCTGGAACTGGTTGTTGTGCAAGTAATGGCATATTCTGCAGGTTTGGTCTACATAAACGGGTGGGATGGTCCAGAGTTTAGCTAGAAATCTAATAAATGGAACGTCGTCAAATGAGAATTCAAATTTCCAGAGTCTGATAGGAGAGACTGTGTTGTGAAAAACTTTAAATATTCGGAAGTCTGGGTCGTTTTCCATGCGATTTGTCCATTCATCAGTATGGTGATTATGAATCGACTGTTTAACAATAATTTTCCAGTCCTTTTTTTCGGGGAATTTACCAGTTTCAAGGAACAGCTGCAAATCATGCTGTAAATCTTGCATGCGCGGATCTAGGGGAAATGAAAAATGAAAAATTATTAAATTTACATAGTAAAACTATCGCAAATATGCCTCGGACCCCCCCCCCCGGCAAACACAATTATCCTTCGGACCCCTCGCCCCACCCCCTGGAAAAAAAATTCTGTATCCGCGCATGTTTTGTATTTACTGCCTCCCGGTAAATTCCAAATTTACAACATGAAATACATATTTAAAGGAGAGGGGCATAGAAGGCGTTTATTGATATCCAACATGCAGTTAGAGCAATGAAGACAAAAGATTTTCATATGAAATTATAACATTCTGTCTTGACGTGTATACATTGATTATGGTATAAATTAAGGTGGCATGGGACGCTTCCATGCATATAGTGACATACTTCCGATCGAAATAAACAATAAAATCAAGCAAAGTTTTATAAACGTTACAATTTCTTTCCCAATGTGTTTACCTAACAGCGTAATTTAACGCAACGGATTAGAGCGTTCACTACGAATATATAAGTCATTAGTTCGAATCCTACTGGAGCTAATATGACTTTTTCTTTCCCAAAAATTTTCATAACACATTTTTTTTTTAAATATTGTAAAATTTGAAAATTCTAAACCGGTGAGAGTATTTTGATTATTAAGAATGTACTTTTATCCACATTAATATCGACAGGTGCCCCGTATTACCTTTATAGCGTACTTTCATTTTTTAAACATAACAGATGTAGGATTCTGGCAAATCAATTAATCAATACGGCGTTTATGTCTAATTCTTGATCTTTAACTGTGCTGTATTGCAAAATTTAGGTAAAAATGGATCTACTTTACTTACATTCATGAAGTTTTCATTCATTTTTACGAGTTGTTTATGAAATGGAGTCTAGACCCATTATGAGTCGAAATACGCGCAATATGAAGACACTACAAATGTTTTCTGAGGTCGTCAAGAATATACGTCAAATTGGCTTTGTGAATATGGAACCTTTATTTCATTAATCAAACCTATGTGTAAAAAAATATTACTTTTCTAACGTAAAATATTTAACAATATTATAAACGATATGAATTTTCAATTTTTAACGGGGATGTCATGGTTGAATGGAAAAAAAATGTCTTGTCTAAAGAAATCTCATACGGAAAAATATTTACATGAGAAAAAAATCAAAGATCTAAACGATACATGTAATAAAATTGCTGAGTTTAGCTATAAAATGCTTTAAAATATTCTCTGCAATGATGCATTTCTGATCAAATGGGGAAAAGATGAAAATGAATTATACTGTAGTGAAAAACAATTGAAAATAGACTTTAAATTTATATATTGTTTGAATGTATAAATTAATGTTGTCCATTTTTTTTAGATTACATGTACTAAGCATATTTTTATATATTGATATAAAATGATATGGAGAAATGTCATTTCTGGGTTTTGATTTGGAACAAAATGATTAAGTTGAATCTTTGAACTTAAGTTTTAAATTATTTCTTTTATAGCATAAAAGCCGACGGATTAAGAGGGGTCGGGGGGGGGGGGCGCCCCCTTTTGTGATCAAGATTTAAAAAAAAAATTAATATTACCACAGTGTTTGTTGTTATTCATCGATCTTATAATATGTCAAGTACAGCTAGAATAGTTCAAAATGTGTTTTAAAAGCCCCCTAAAACCTTGGAGCGTCCGAGGGCTTCGCCCCCTGGGGCCCCACTGGCAGGGATTTGGCCTTGATTCACTGGGGGTCTCAAGGCGGCCCCAGACCCCTAGTCCTCAATTTTGCCCCCCCCCCCTCACATTTCAACAAATTTTGGATCCGCCACTGAAAAGGCTTTTATAAATACAATATGCATTGTAGAATTTTATAAAAGAGAATGAAACAAATGTGTTAGGGAGTATAAAACATTATCTTATTCAAAACTGCTGATGAAATGAAACAACGATTGTACTTGTATATTATTAGCTCGTATTTTGTGATGAAAAATTGTATATATTCCGTTTTTTGTTTTGTTTTTATTATTATAATACATCAGCAACTTCGAGAGAACTGTCTCTGGTAGCATTCTTCACGGGGTAGAGTTGCGACTCTAAGTGACGGTGAAAACTCAAGTGGACAACTTTCTTATTTTCTTTTTGTTTAAATTATGTATTTAAAAAAGAAACATGGTATGCATATATAATATAAAAGTTGTAGTCAATGTGTCGTGAATTACTTCACTAAAACACTTACGGAAATATATGCATAAACTCTAGTTTTTTTTAATTAAGATACATTTAAACAAGATAGTAAAACAATCTGATTGTTAACAATTTTTAGTAATTACGTTTATAGAATAAAATATTTAGGGGAGAAAAATCGTGTTTTTCACAAAAAAGGCTTACTTCACAGATGATTGTGAAAGTATATTAAAAAAATCATTCACTTCTTGTTGTACATGTATGTGTCTCCGTATCGCAGCGTGTGAAGTGGAAGCTACAACAAACCACCTCTCAGTTTAGAGGGTGTTCGAATCATGCATATGGTGATCGCTTTTGTTTCTAATTTCTGCGCCTGTGCACCCTTTTAAGTAAAGCATGATTTTTGTTTCCTTATTTTCATATCTTTAAATATGAAAACAAAACACACCACAAATGTTTATCGCAAATCCAACATGGATGTACACGCTACGGCCGATATTGCATTGCATTGAGTGATGACACTTTCTAAACGGTGTGAATTTCAATTGCGATTCGGAACAAAGATTCTGATTGGCGCATTTATATAGACCCGCCCATTTATCAAATGCATGTACAGAACATGATGCTAACTCGTGGAAACAAATGTCGGAGAAAGAAAAGTTGTAAAAATTACATACAGAGTTATTTGAGAACAAACTGGGCGATGTTGTTTACGAACATGTGTAAATAATTAAGTGAAAAAAAAAACAAAGAAAAAGTTCCTAAAAGCTGGGAAGGGCTCATACATGTAACCATTATAGATTAAAGTCACAGATTGGACTTCGCTCATCGAATAACATACGTTATTCAGCTTATTGTGAAGAAATTCGTCAGAAACTGTTTGGTGAACAAATATTTTACGTTACCGTTCATATAGTATCATTTGTGGAAAATCGCATGAGTTGAACTGACTGTTTTTCCTCATAAAAAGCTTGCTGCAAAATGTAGATCCACTGGAAAATTCGGGTTGACACGCCGTGAAATCCTTAGACGTTTTACAGCATGTCTTCACTTATTTGCTTATAATAAATCTGTATGAAAATCTTTGAAACATCGTCACCAGCTCCGTGAAATTAAGAAGTGTGGTTTGTTAATAAATATAAAACTGTAAAATTGCGACTCGATCTGCACGTGAATATTACAGTCCGAGGTCGGTTAGCATTGTTTGAGAGAAAGTCAGCGGCAAGTAAAGCGTCAACATCAGTAGTAAATATTTCTGATGAATATTGAGGTACATGTAATAAATTAAAATTAATGTTTCTAAAGACTAAGTGAGTTACAAAATAAGGTTAATCACAGATCAGTCCAAAATTGAACACGATTGTGCTGTAAATTTCAAGTTTGTGTACATATTTGAAAACACAAGTGTGTCATTGAATGGTTGTTGGTTGAGGTTCAATAAAATGCAATATTTATGTAACATTTATTGTCAGTATCTGTTGTGAATTCTTTGGAATAAGCTACAACAAAATAAATACTGTCTCAACTTAAATTGATGCGTTAAAAACGATTGAATTTAGCGATGAAGCATTGTGCCGAAAAATTTAATGGGAAACCTGTTTAAACAGTTTATTTTTGACAATTGTTTACACCAAAACAAAAAGCGATAATAATGAGAACTCTTGGTCAATTATTGCAGTGTGTTAGTTTTTGCAGTCCTGATACAGAGTAAACGTCACAGTTAGCAGTTTGTGCATAAATTATCAATACCACGGTACAGGTAAAAGTGGGCGGGTACTAAACAGCCAATGAAAATGCTTGTTTTAAAAACTGCAACTCGCGACTCCAATAGTGTCATCACTCAACGCATCAGTTTATGTACACCAATGTGAGATTTGCGATAAAACTTTAGTAATATAGTTATATTCTCTTTATTTAGTGACATACATTAATACGCATTTTCATAATGAATACACATACACAAATGTTCAACGTTATTATCCGGGCTATTTCATGGCTGTTGCAATGCAAAATCCCCGTAGACTTTCTATTTTGAGTTGTGTATTGAAACCTTAAGCGGTAGAGGGGGCGTTTCAAAACATATAATCTGCACAGTTTTCATATTAGTGGATGAATGTAGTTTGAGCACAAAGGTATTTGATTATGATTATTGAATTATCAAGCGAAAAGTAGTGGAAACAAAAACTCGGGACAGAGTATAAATTGGGATGAACTTATCTCCTGCTCGCTTCAATTTTACACTTTGGACATCCTTCTTACTCCTCATTTTTTTAAGGAATAAGGAATCATTCTTTGAGTATTATGAGGTGATAATTTCGGTCGGGGCGTGATCAAATCCAATAAAGCCCGAAGGGAATCATTCTTTGAGTATTATGAGGTGATAATTTCGGTCGGGGCGTGATCAAATCCAATAAAGCCCGAAGGGCTTTATGATAGATTTGATCACGCCCCGACCGAAATTATCACCTCATAATACTCAAAGAATGATTCCTTAATCATTCTTTGAGTATTATGAGGTGATAATTTCGGTCGGGGCGTGATCAAATCCAATAAAGCCCGAAGGGCTTTATGATAGATTTGATCACGCCCCGACCGAAATTATCACCTCATAATACTCAAAGAATGATTCCTTAATACTTATATTTATATAAATTTAAGCCATTGTACGATTAAATATTTAAATATAAATAAGCAAACCCCGCCGGCGCCCCAATTATGCGTCATTTGAAATTATGGGTTATATAGTACAAAATCGATACGTAGTGTTATCACAGGCAAAGACACTGGAAATGTAAATATAAAAAAAAACGTTTGTTTCTTATCTTTATAAAGGCCTAAATCTAACAAAATATCAAGTTGTTGATTTGAAATGTTTACTTTCGCGAGGTGGCAAGGGATAATTTTTTTGGTCGAGGAAATGTGAGGAATATAGTGCTCATATATGTGATCTAGTTTTTCAGTGGATTTTTAAATTTGCTAAAATTGGTTTGCATGCAGGGGACACATGGTCCAGACTCTTGAGAATTTTTAAACATTTCATAATAAAACAAGTACAACTTACATATAGCACTATATAGAATAGCCCGGGGCGGTCTCAAAATTTTCTGAAATATTGCCCCTTTTTCACATTTTCACGGGTCCAGCACCACGCTCCAGTCCCGAGCAACTGCCATCAACTACCATAGGATTTGTAGCTTAATGTACACCCATGCAAATAATCACCAATTGATGGGGGGTCAATCACCTTCTTTTCGAGTGACATTTCGTGTTCTGAACCCAGTCTACTTTTCAAGCACAAAACCTAAAGTGAAAATTTTGGCCACAGTTTCGCATTTCCATTCCATATCTGATGAAAAGTGCTACCAGTATTGAAGTGTCATATATAAATGAAATGGACATGAGCTCCTCTATCCACGAAATGAATGCAATAAATATTCTAGCAATTTATACCCCTCAAATAACCAGCCAAACCTTAGGTTTTCCCTTTATTTCAAAATTTTGACGGGTCTTTCATTCTAAACTATCCCTAGCTGCAATAATGTAGCCCTCTCCCCATTTTTTTTTTGGGGGGGGGGGGGAGAGGGCTACAACTCCATAGGATCTCCGTAATGTTGCAAGTGCGGGAGTGATTCACTCCCGCAACGATTTCGTCTCAAATCGTATATAAATGACAATAACATTTGCATTTCTTACCTGAACTCAAACATTGTAGATGTGTGTGGCATAAATTAATCCAAAAATATCAAGTATAATCCATATATCGGCTATTTTTCGTGTATGTCAACAGCGCAAGTTGAATTTGTACGCCATGTTTACTGACCTTGACCGGTTTTATTTTGGGACAGCCAATGAGAATTCAGGAGCGGATCTTGAACTAAATATAGGAATTCCCCTATTTTAAACATAATTAACGCGGTAAATATGAATTTTTCATTATATACCATTTCCTTAAATGATGTTTTAGTGATAGAACGAGGTAAGATCGCTTATTTACACTGAATTTCACTTTATCAAGCCCAATAAAACCCCAAGCATAAATCCCACAAAATCACGCGAGAACTGTCATCGCTGCTGATAAGGACGACTGGTAAACATGCTGATGTGTTTTATCTGGTTTTGATTTATATACGGTTAGTTTGTTCAACCTGAATTAAAAAATCATTTTATCTAAAGGAAGTCAATTATAAAAACGATCTTTTCAGACCGAAGTCGGACGCATTAAAAAAATTATTTTGCACCATTACGGAGATCCTATGGAATTGTAGCCCTCTCCAGTAAACATCAGATATAAAAAATCGGAGAGGGCTACATTATTGCAGCTAAACTATCCCCTGCCACCCGAACAGGAAATGTCTATTGTCAAGTCGTACATAAAATTTCTATTTTAAATGTTGTAATTAAAGATATTTTATTAGATATTAAACAGAATTACTTGAAAATGATTAGGGTTTGTCCTTTTTAAAACTATGCTTATAAAGTGTACGAAGTTTGATAAACATGCATGCGAGGGTTTTTTTTTTAATTTTGCCTAAAAGGCTGAAATGGACACACATACATACACACACATGTACACGCACAGCAGCGATGTTATAATTAAAGCCGAATTAAACTTAAATTTCCATCATGAAGTTGTAGGATTTTTGCAAGTTTGTCAGGTTCGTGTTCCACGTGTTCCGTGTCTTTACTTAGTAAGTTATAAACCACAAGTGGATGTTCGTTTAGAGGAATTTTTGAATTAAGAATACATAAACACTCTCAGTACATACATATCCCTCAGGAAGAGGGGCATTTACTCCGTTTACTGTGTCGATGATGCTAAAATCGTATTTCATCTTTATTACACATAATTAACAATTTGTATATCGTTCTATATTAATGAATATCGGAATAATAATGCTTCGAGTATCATTTGATATAAGAATTATCTAATTTAAGACATTAAAAACTATTCTAATTTAATATTCATCAGACGTGTAACAAAGTTTAGAGACAAATAACTAAAGACAGAACATCTTTTATGGGCCTAGAGTTTGTGAAACGTCTAATTATAAGACGCATGATGAATATTTTACTCAAACTCATGTCAAAAAATTAATTTTAACGACTTGTAAACTGATAGATGAGCATGGCTTATAATGCGTGGAACCTTCTGTATGTATATTTCTTGTTATTTCCGTTGTCATTATCATTTTTTGAGTCATCACTTTATATGATACTAATAGGCTTTCGTAGTTTCTCCGCTAAGTAAATCGAAAGTAAAATTTTCATAATTTTATTTTTAGCTGTGCTGACGTGTCCTCTTTGACTGGCATGTGATTTGACAGCTAACGTAAGTATACAGTACAGAAACAGTAATACTGCTAAACGCAATCTCACATTTTGACAACGCGTGACTTTTAAGTAGTACTATCAAAATAGACATTTTAATGTAGTTTTGTCTTCGAATTCAATGAGAGAAACGTTCTTATATAGAACATTTATTGACTTTATAAGCAACAGGAGCTAAATTCGAATGAGCTATTCTGATCATTATTACGTTAGTGTTTGTCAGATTTGACGTAGCCTATTTTTCTCGAAATCAATTTGGCTTCTCAAAAAAATATGTTTAACAAAACTCTTCTAAGATACATTATTCTAAAAAAAGAGCATAATGGAAAAAACATCTTAATAATTTTTAATGCCGTATATCGGTAAATTTTAAAAGCATTGTCTGCGGGATTGATTTTATAAGTAAAAGAAATATATAAGATCTTAATTATTTTTTTTTCTATTTTTAATTAGCTCATTTGAGCTGAAAGCTCGAGTGAACTTTTTATAATTGACAATTGACAATTTCTTTATTCTCTTAACTGCATAAATTACAGTGTTGAGAAGATTCACTGAATAATAATATATATAATACATACATTGCATGCATTGGAGAGTGACAATGAAAAATGAAAAAAAAAAAGAAAAAAGGACAAGGAAAAAAAGTTTGATTGGCAGTTAACCTAGAGAGCTAACTCTCTCAATTATAACTTTAATGAATTTACATAGCATAATCAACAATTTTTTATTATTAGTATTAAATAGTTGTTGAAATTTGTAAACATTTGGTTGTGTGTAAAAATATGAAGGTATGTATAAAACTCTCTTATCTTTAATTTTTATATCTGTACAATGGAATAAATAATGAAATTCATCTCCTATCTCATTACAGCTACAACGGTTTATAAAAGATCACTGTTTGTCCGGCGTCTGGAAGCATATTCAGGAAGTGAAGATTTAAGTTTGTCAAATTTCAATCTTATAATTATAATCTTCAGAGGTAGGGTGGAGCCACAATTTATGGGGGTTCAATTTTTCACAGGAAAAATATATAAATTATTTACAAAAACTCAAATGTTATTCATATTATGTGGTATAATACCTAACATGCAAGCATCTTTAAAGCTATACACACTATAATTTAATTGCGTCAATTTTGAATGACGGGGGAAATGCATGTGTTTGATTACTTATAAAAGTTACCTTTATGCTGTTAATTATAATCTTAAGGGATTCAAAGTTTGATGTAGGTTTTTATATAATTATGAACAATTGTTCCAGATGTCCTTGAAGTACAGCGTTCAATATGTGTTATTACTATGAAATCATCATGTTACAAAATGGTTTTTAATTATATCTAGAGAAATCTTTTTAATAATACATGATCTATTCAACTGCATTGTCCAGATATTTGTATATGACTCCATAAATCTTATTTGATTTAGGTCCATGGTCCACGTTGCTCATCTGTCCAACAATAGCCATATTATGGCTATTGTTTGACAGGTGAGCGACGTAGTCCATGGACCATTGTTTAAATATTTAGATAGCCTATATTATATAAATATTTATAAATCAGAATGCTTGCAGACAATTCATCGTTTAGTTTTTTAGTAAAATAGTAAAGTATGTTAGTGTACATGTCATTTATAAAAGTTGTATTTACACACACCAAGTAAATCAAAATTACAATATGATATTATTATGGGCATTGAAGGAGATGTAAGCGATGTTGTAGAGAATTTAATATCATGATTTTTCATACTTGAAGACAAACCATGGAAACTGATCATAAGCTAGGAAACCAGTGGAGACAACCGTTTCATGTTTATGGACCAGGCGAAGAAAAGCTCAGAAAAAATGCCATACGACGCACCGGAGATTACAGAATTGATCCAAAAGAATGGGAAAGGAAGGCACAAGAAACTGACAAATTTTTGGATGATTTTATGACCACTTTTCAAGAGAAAGCTGCTAAAAAGTATGGTGGCGAGATTTCTTTTGAGGATGGATACATTCGCCAGTCGAGTGCTAGACAAGGATTGAAAATTTATTCCCCCGATGAATACGACGTTATTGTTCCGGTTCGTTTTCCTGATATAGAACTGCAACAATCGAAAGTGCGAAATGCGGATGGAAGAATTGCCGCTGGTTTAAATAGACAAAGGGTGATAAATAAAGATGCAATTTCCAGCAATTCTCGTCTCGATCGTCTTGGAGTTTTTCAAAGACAAGATGGCAATATATATCTGAATGCAAAGAATTTTCAAGAAAAATGTTTGACTTCGCCACTTGACCAAGCTATAGTCGAGATGAACAAGCTTTACCCAGACTGTCAAATTGTTCGAAGCATTTACCCGCCAACCATGAATGTGCAGATCACATCTCCATCAGGGACGGCAACTAATTTGGATATAGTTCCTGGGATCGAACTGATGAAAGAAAACATTACCATTCCATCAAATATTACAGGGAATAAACCTTGGCGTGTGACGTTGCCTATATATGGTTTGCCAAAGCATGTCAACAAACAGAACACGTTTTTCAAAGAAGACGACAAACCCCTTATTTGGCGATTTGACACAAGCTCGCACGAACGGTGCATGTCTGACTTGTGCATGAATATGAAAGAAAGACAGTATATTATGACTGCTAACCGCATCTTAAAGGCAGTAGTGAGAGACTTAGAGAAACAGAATAACCCCCTTTCTAGGGTTTGCAACTCGTACCATTTGAAAACGATTGCATATAATGTTGTCTACCAGAAAACCATGCGCAATTGCGATCAAAACATCAAAATAACCGGCGTGAAAGACGCCCTAGGTTACCAGATTTCAGAACTAAGAAAATGCTTAAACGAGCGCTGTTTGCCTGACGTTTTTCTTGGTAACAAGGCATTAGAAGAAATATTTCCAGGTTCAAAACTTAACCAAATGCACAGGCAGCAGAATTTGTTTTGGAAGACTCACCCGCAACTGTTGCTTGATTCACAACGGCACGGACTTCCCCAACTACTGGACTACTCGAGTGGCCTTTATACTTGTTATGGAGGACTTGGTTAACATCGACAAAGCTTTGTTATCCAAAAGATAGAATATGTGCACCTTACTGTTTACATACATGTACTTGAATGAAAATTGCGTTCATATTATCTTGATATTCGTTGAACTTATTTCATTTAATGATTTTGTTGTATGTTTGTTCGGGTTTTTTATGAGTATGTAAAGAGAAGATGAAATATTTACATTGGTTAAAATAAAAAGTATGAAATGGTCATGCAATTGATAGACTGATGCATATATTCTTCTTCATAGCAAGAACAATGACGTCGGATAGATACTTAATTGTATGTAAAAAAAAAAAGAGGACTCGCTCAGCCTGACATTAACTGTACCAGAGCCCCCTCTTTATGACCATGCATACATACGATACATGCGCGGATCCAGACATTTTTTTCCGGTGGGATGTCTGAATATCTGTTTGCCAAGTGAGGGGAGGTCCGATGTTAGCTACATGCAGGTAAATTTTAAGAATTTTCAAGGCGGATGGTGGGGGGGGGGGGGGGTTCCAGACCCGCTCTCACCTAGATCCGCGCATGCCGAAATGATAGATACGCTAACACTAACATTGCAATGTGAAGTCTTGCACATTTAACTCCTTCAAAATCTGCACATTTTATTATTTTTAATTGGAGTTGTGGTTGTCGATGCAAGAATCAGAACAATCTCTCTCTCTCTCTCTCTCTCTCTCTCTCTCTCTCTCTCTCTCTCTCTCTCTCTTATATGACAAAATGTACCTTTGTTGAGTCTACATAATTTATTTTTTATCAGTCATGATATCCCTAAAAAATATTTACAATAACACATCAAAAGAATCCTGCTTTTAGTGATTTCAGTACTTTAAATTTTAATTGTTAAAGATTATAGTTACGTTACTTGGTCAATCAAAATGTCTTTTGAATTTATAAGGGTAATTAACTTGAGTTTAAATTTCTTTAATCAATTAGAATATAAAACTAAATAGTGTTTTTCAACTTTAGACATCATATTACAGAGAATTGAATCTATTTTGGATCGTCCTACAAAACCCGATAATCTGAACTTCTTTATTTAAAAAAAATAAATTATGTACTTTCGGATATGTGGGGAAATTTATAGCACTTTGAGAAATTTGGCCAAACAAACACCGTGTGTCAACTTGGTTCCTTGTTTGCATTTTAATTAATGGCATACTACTAATTGCAAATTTCGTTTTCACCAGTTCCGGGGAGATAAATTGTGCAAATCTTTTAAAAGTTAGACGTATAATTTCCATTTCTAATCTATACGAAAGGAATTTTGGATTCCAAATCTTGTATCTTCTCTGAAGATGTAATGTACAGTGAGTGAGTGATAGCTGCAATAATGTAGCCCTCTCCGATTTTTTATATCTGATGTTTACTGGAGAGGGCTACAATTCCATAGGATCTCCGTAATGGTGCAAAATAATTTTTTTAATGCGTCCGACTTCGGTCTGAAAAGATCGTTTTTATAATTGACTTCCTTTAGATAAAATGATTTTTTAATTCAGGTTGAACAAACTAACCGTATATAAATCAAAACCAGATAAAACACATCAGCATGTTCACCAGTCGTCCTTTTCAGCAGCCATGACAGTTCTCGCGTGATTTTGTGGGATTTACGCTTGGGGTTTTATTGGGCTTGATAAAGTGAAATTCAGTGTAAATAAGCGATCTTACCTCGTTCTATCGCTAAAACATCATTTAAGGTATTTAATGAAAAATTCATATTTACCGCGTTAATTATGTTTAAAATAGGGGAATTCCTATATTTAGTTCAAGATCCGCTCCTGAATTCTCATTGGCTGTCCCAAAATAAAACCGGTCAAGGTCAGTAAACATGGCGTACAAATTCAACTTGCGCTGTTGACATACACGAAAAATAGCCGATATATGGATTATACTTGATATTTTTGGATTAATTTATGCCACACACATCTACAATGTTTGAGTTCAGGTAAGAAATGCCAATGTTATTGTCATTTATATACGATTTGAGACGAAATCGTTGCGGGAGTGAATCACTCCCGCACTTGCACCATTACGGAGATCCTATGGAGTTGTAGCCCTCTCCCCCCCCCCCCCCCAAAAAAAAAATGGGGAGAGGGCTACATTATTGCAGCTAAGTGAGTGAGTGTTCATTCAAGTGTCACATGCCAAAGCTGTTTACACTTTTGCACCTTTCACTTTCGTTGTCAGCGGGCGAATTTTAAGTCTGGGCGAATTCAAATGTCTCAAATTATCTTTATCTTACCGCAACTGTGTCTGGGCAAATTCAGGACTGGGCGAAACTATAATTTGCAAGTACAGAAGCGCGAAAAAAATACGGGGCGAAAATAACCCTGTGCACAGTACATCATATGAAGTATCTTTATGCATTATATAAAGTATTGGCACCCTCCCTGCCTCTGGGAAGCATTTTAGTATAAAGGACACCAAACCTTTGGCATGCGACAATGCTCCTTGTATCAAACTACTGTAACTGTTTTAACTGTAGAGAGCTGGATGGTCGTTGCCATTTTTAGACAATGTTGAAGAGCTCAGTATAAATATATAGATATAAAAGATTTAAATTTTAAACTAAAATATTTGGGATTTTTCTTGACTAAATAATAGTTAATAGCTAAAATAACTATTATAATAATTGTCTATAACAAATATAAGTTAGATCTGGCGGGTAATTTGTGAATCAATCATCCTCCTTAATATTGGGTTACCGTAGCAGATTTATACAATCGGAAGGAATTGAAAGGGAATGCGAATGAAAAGGAGTGTAAGCAATTTCCAAAAATATAACTACATGTAATTCAAAAATGATGATAAATTAGGTGGTGTTTATAGTAATTCACTCCCTAGGGACTATTTTTACAGTATAATCGGTGCTAGCTTGTGTTGTTTTAGGTGCCATTCATTGTTTTTTTTCGGGTACATATATAATGGGGCAGGGATAATCATGGAGCTGGCTTTTATTTTATAAAAGACTGCTGATTTATGAATTTATATCTAAAATAACTTTAAAAAATATAAAGTATATATAATCGGTGTTGTTACGCAAAAGTCCAGAACGTGATGATGCCAAAAATATGATTTTTGGAATTTGTAATATGAATAATTTTTTTTTTTGCAATTCTCTACTGTGGAAAAAACCTCCTGGTATAGTATATGTCGCGCTTACAAGTTGGACATTTAACTTTCTACTTGATATTTCAATAATAAATTATGGTCTGCACTGACAATCTTAAGGACATAGATGCGCTCAAATCAAGGAAAGGATCCAGAAATTTTTATAATTATCCGCTCGAGATTTGCGCATGTGTTGCATCTTTTTCTAGCTACATTGTATATGTAAGTACATCAGTAAATAAGTACATAATTATGCATCTAATATTATTTACACTATAGAATTCACAAAATTGAAGGGAAAAAAATGAACATTTTAGAAATTGAATATATACATGTACATGTATCTAGAAGAAAAACATATTAACTTAATATAATTTAATTCATATTATTTTGTATCTTTATATAAAAAAATTCCACATCTTTCTTTCATATCACAATTATGATAATTGTCGTATTAGATCTCTATGCGCGGCTCTCTGACCTTTCATTTTATTGATATTTTGAACTTTTCCCTCTAATCATTCCGACGTTGATTTTGATGTCGTCCATGACACTTGTTGACGATATAATTACTCTCCTAATTACACATCTCATTTAACAATTATATGTATAATTAGGCATAATTGAGCTAATCAAATGAAATTGTTTACTCTTACGCAATTGTCTCTCCTTTTAAATAATAAAAGATTTTAAAGCTGTCAGTTTTTGTGTGGATTAGAGCAAGGAGTACACGTTTTCTCTATCATGGACTCTTCATCGTGGAGGTAGAATTATATACAGTGAGTGTTTCATCTATTATATATGCCTACATGTACATGATTTTGTGTTTTTATTTTTGGGATATTTATTTTGTTTGCTCAAAATTATGAAAATATAAAATGTCCCATAACGCATGCAAATAACATGTGTAATAAAAAGTTTTAATGTTTCAAAACCTTTCATTTCGAGAGAAAGTCAATATATGATTAGTGATAATTATAAATATTTTAGCTCACATCAGGTCAGTCTGAGGGAGGTCGGATTTTGACATAGGAATGAGTAGAGAAAATTGAAAAGAAAATATCTCAAGAAATGAAACAACAATATAGTCTCAATGTTTTTAAGGCCTACTTGGTTTATGAAGATTGTTAACAAAATATAAAGTAATTATTACAGTAACATGTACTCTGTTAAAAAAGGTGGGACATACGTGTGTAAATATATTTTTTAACACGACTCTGTGTGCATGTAATAGATCTTCAAAATACAATAGAAACATTCCCAAAACGTAAACCAAAGACTGTTAATCAGAGGCAACGATTTGTAGTGTATTCACTCTTTCTATGAATATACATACATGTACACATGTTAGTCACTAAGTCTACACATGTAATTATATCCTTTCAGATGACGGTGGAAACAACAACGAATGCGCATGCTCTGTCAACAAACTCGTCTAAATCTACTGACGCTGTTGAAGTTTCAGCCACTACTTTACTCGTCCGACAAAAATATGGTACATTTTACTTCATTTAATATTTTCGGATTTCTGTTTTTGAGATGGTATGTGATCCAGTGTATTTGCTTCCACTTTGGGATTAGATATCTTTCATCATATGCCAGTTTTGCATTTAGTTGCACTAAGAGGGAGAATGACTAAAATTTCAAGCTTGAAAGCAGATAGTTTCTAATATCAATTATGTCATCTCTTATTTCCTGATATAAGAACTGCCTATTACTAATATCTTCCTAATTTTATCAAACATTTAAATGCTTTTTGGTGGTCTAATACTTTGAAGGCAGCGAGCATTTTCAAATTTTTTCCCCAGCAATGGTCGTTTTCATCAATTAGGCTAAACCCCATTTGAACAACAATAAAAAAGGAAACTCTCTCTCTCTCTCTCTCTCTCTCTCTCTCTCTCTCTCTCAGATTTCTTTCTTAATGAATATGGGAGAACTTGCCCAGGATATATTATAGTATATATGTAAAACGCCTGTGTGCGTCTATGTAAAAAAAAATGTAGCAATAATAAGAAAGATAAAATGTATTTTTGGTTTTTTTTTCAGAGAGCAAATTCGGCAACTTGGAAGAACTGATTGCGTTAGCTGTTGGGATATACATAACAATCTTCGCTGTGTTCATTATTGTCATCTTGTATCGACGTCACAGTCAACGTCGTGATGATTCTGACTTCTAGCTGACTCTATACATGTACATTAAAGCAACGAACATTTATACATGTATTTGGTGTTATAGATGTAACTTATTTGCGTATCTGTGTGAATTATGAGTGCATTGATATTGAAATAAAAAAAGAGATATGAGAAAATCCCTATTGTTGAATTATTTTTAAGCATAGGAAAGATGATGAGTTGACATTATCATTAACGACACATTAACCAATAGATTAAAGCTTTGTTTTGATTAACGCTACGAACGGGGGGGGGGGGGAGGGGATAAACAATCGAAACGCGAAACTTTATTAAAAATTTGATGCCAACAACGATATTGCTGTTTTGTAATGTAGCTACATGCAATTCAGAAAAAATATGATATACATGTACTTGTAAAAGTAAATTATAAATATTGTGATATTATAAAGAGCAGTTCTTTCATTAATTAAAAAATGTTTTTATTTTTATTTTATACCAAATAGCAGGCAGTTAGCAATAGACTACTTACATGTACATTCCATTAAAATATTGATACAGGCAAATTTTGGGAATGAGTGATATTTCTAAAATGGTAGTTCTAATTCAGTCCGTTAAAAAGAATTTGATCATTGACGGTAAAATTTTACACATGTACACTTGTTTAGGAATAGTATGATTTCGTTGGATGGAACTTCTGCGTAACATTTCAAAGTACACACCAGGAATGTATGTACGGTGGATTACCTCCCTTACACTCGGCTTCACGTGTATCATTACTATTATCTGTTCAGTCATTTTGCAAGGAGTAAAATGACATTTACAAATATAAATATTGCTGGTCATTATCTACGATAAAAACAGCCCTAGTTTATAAAAATAACCCCTACCATTGATTGCCAATGTCAACAAATTGCCCACCAGATCTTCCTTACATATTATATCTCATTCTTTAGCTATATTGTAAAACATTTTTCCAAATATTCTATCTTTCAAACATGCAACTTTTCATCTTCAAACAGAGCTCTTATTGCCAAGGAAACTAATATAGTCTGAAAATTGCTACGACTATCTATGGGCGACGGAAAGGGTGAAAAAGGGAGAATGACAAAATTCATTTTAAACTTGAAAGCAGATAGTTTCTAATATCAATTCTGCTATCTCTTATTTCCTGATATGAGAACTGCCTATAAGTAATATCTTCCTGATTTAATAAAACATTTAAATGCTTTTTGGTGGTCTAATCATTTGAAGGGGGTTATCCCCCCCCCCCCCCCCGTTGCTACGTGCCTATACATAACTTCAATTTCAGGACAAACACCTTAATAACTCGTTTTCTTTATGTTAATTTAAGAAAAAAATGTTTGTTGCGAACTTGATAAAAGTGGGAGGTGCATGCCTCCCTGGCCCCCCTGATGCTGGACGGGCCTGCAATAATTGAGTATACACACGAAGAAGCATCGCCTGAACAGTGAAACCAGTCGTAATTAATCAATTGATACAGATAAGTATATATATATATGAAATTATTTTAAATAATTTAATATTTTTTATTGTATTATAATTTAGAGAAATAAAAAAGAGAATATAATGATAAGAATAACTTGATGGTTTGTGTATATTTGATTATGTGTATTCGTTTATTTATTTCCATATCTGTTACATATCTGTATATCTATACATGTATGTATTCATATATGTAAGGCGCGGTCGGGTCTATACTACCCGGACGAGATTTAGTATTGTTATACATGTATAGTATGTGCATTTGTTTAATCAGCAGCAATTGGCAATATTATGAATTATCGATTAGACGTATTACGCGGATTTGGGCCTAAATCTCTATCTTCAATAATGGTAATTATCACATTCTTGAATTTTACATGATATTGTTTCATACATGTATCTTGTATGATTGTTATTTAAACAAAATATAATGTAACTGATGAGCATCCCCATAAAAAAACCATTATTTTTCCAATTTCTATGTCTAGAATGGTAAATTGGTGCTTTATATGCTTGACCAAACTTTGAAAGTCAAGTTACAAACAAAATACAGAGCTTA
Organism: Magallana ariakensis; assembly: GCA_020458035.1. Lineage (NCBI taxonomy): Eukaryota > Metazoa > Mollusca > Bivalvia > Ostreida > Ostreidae > Magallana > Magallana ariakensis. The sequence continues at coordinate 32,108,143 of CM035818.1, forward strand.
AAAGTTTTTATAATGTAGATAAGTTGAAGTCCGCTCCCCTCTCCTGGAAAACTCAAATTTCTTTTTTTAAATTTCATACAAGTAAAATTACCGAATATATGACTCGGACCCCACTCACCACCACCACACCCCTGGCAAACCTAAATATCCTTCGGACCCCCCTCCCCTTTCTCCCCGGAAAAAAATTCTCGATCCGCGCATAAAAACTTTCCCTGTAATCGAAGGATACGTTTTCTCCAGGTTACGATTTCTCCTGATACATCTTTGCACGCCATCTAGCGTTTATCCAGTGCATGACTGTTGGTTTTGCATCGGTGATCGTTTGTTTTGCATCGGTGGCTGTTGATTTTGTAAAAGAGACTGTTGGTTTTGTTTTAAGCTGGTCTGTTTAGTATTTCAGCATGTTTTTAAAAATAAGTTGTTCGATCGTTTTTCATTAACGTCTTTTTTACCCTTTCCGCTGCCCATAACTATCCCGCTCTTCAAAGTTTCGTTTGAGTAGAGTATCATATATAATTAATGTGTTTTATATGTTCATCACCGAGTCTCCTCTCAAAAGATATCCACGAAAAGAAACGTTCCTCATGAAACGTAAATAGAGTAAAATAACTCAATACATACTACTTTAGGAGATGTCTGCAGCTGTTAGGAAATACCTCCATAACTTTCATTGAGAGTGTTAAATTGATAAAATCTCATGATAGAAATATACAAAAATGTTACCGACCTCATTATTAAGTTTCAAAAGGCTTTTAAGATTTTATTATTAAGCATATGTTGAAGTTCAGAAACGACGAACAACGCACGACGGTGGGCGGAGTGATATTCAGCAACAGCTTGCATGTAAAAGGTTATCGGGAGTTGTAATCGATTTTAAAAATTTATAAGATCCGACATGCAACGATTTATAATGATATGTGACTCGTATTTTTTATCAATACATTATGTTATTAACGGACTAAGACGATGCATTAAAATTAGGTGTACATACAATTTCATTGCTTATATCTTTAAAAAAAAGAAGAAAAGACTTGGTAACCCAACAAGATGCCGATATCACCTGCATTCGTTGTAATTTTTGCTCAAGACGTTTGATTGCCATTCAGATAACGTTAATTGTAATTGATTGATTAAGAATACAATTAAATATTCATGACGTTATCTTTCAAATAGAAGAAACATTCTATTTTCAACGCTCAAGTCCTTCAATGAAGTTCTTTCGAGAACAGAACATGTCTCGTGCACCGGAAATTCGAGCAATCGGAATCCCTCGGACGGAAATGAACTTCGTTTTCTTGCAGCGATCATAGAATTCCGTAGCAACTCTGACAATTACCATTTTTCGTGTAGAAAATCTCTTTATATTAATCAAATGATCATTAAATTGAAATCTCTCGTTAATTGGTCCGTTTGTTTAAGAAAAAGAGCAGATGTTTCTGAAGGATATGATGGGTCGGTATTCAGCAGCCGACAGATTTACTTTCTCACAAATTAGCGACTGAAGAAGGTCACGACACAATAGTAGTGAAATGCTATAAAGGGTATAATTAAACTGTTCCTGGCACCAAAACTCTGTAATCAACATGGAAGACCAAAGCAAGACAGAATACGGACTTCTAAATCTTAAAGCTGGGAATATTTTTTCAAACATCTACACTTCACACCTTCCGAATTTCAGAAGCGATTTTTCCGCCTTTCAAAATTGGAGAGATTGTTTTAAAAGAAATAGTGAGGAGTTTCACAGGGCTTTGGAAGATTTAAAAACAGGGGAATTGTGGGACACGAGGATTCCTCATGGAAAATCTCAGAATAATGATATATTACCAGGAAATTTACCGAAGTGCGACAAAAGATCAATGCAAGGACTTCATTCGCCTTCTTCAGTTGGACAATGTCTACCTGCGTTTGCACCTGTATTTGCTGGATTAAGTAAGTTAGAAAACGTGGCTTAAATTCAGCAACCGCTCAAATTTATAAATTGTATGATGTATGGTTTTATATGTCATATTATTAACATGTTCGTAAATCGAAATGATCAACGCTGTCACAATTCTAAGTCAAGAATCTCTGCAATTATTGGGGAAAAGGGCTATGACAATAATGTGACAATAGTTAAGTACATATGTGAGTTCGAAAACTAGAATTATGTTAAAAACATATAATTATATCAAAATATTAATTGTTGATAATTAATTTTGTTTACAAAATTAATTAAAAATTACTTATAATGAAGGTTGTCAAAATACTTTGAAGTTAATGCGACACATTATCACATACATGTACGTAGATTAAAAATTACTAAATTATATATATACAGTAGGTCGTTGCTAAATAATAAAGAAATTCTTTTAAAAAATTGCCACGATGAAATCCATCGAATCTTTTCCAGGATTAACATATCAAAATAAAAATCAAAAGGAAAAAAATCAAATACTATACATGTAGCTAGACACTAATCCTGTGGTTGATTGTAGTGAACAGGCGGCGAAGGCGAGAAAATAGGCCCCGGCGACAGAGAACTACTTTCTCCAGCGATCAGACAGTCAAGCTAGAGATAGAGTACAGCCGTACTGAGTACATCACCCGCTCCAGGCGCTACGAACTGGCGGAGCTGCTCTGTCTGACGGAAAACCAGATCAAAATCTGGTTCCAGAACAGGCGAGCTAAAGAAAAGCGGATAGAAAAGGCTCATATGGACCACCATCTAAGGTATTGGTGATTTGCCTTAATTAATTTAAACATGTTTAGTAAAAATATAAAAGAAAAGACCTAATAAAATAGTTCATGGTTTTGTACTACATTCCACTGGAGTTAGTTTTTAGTACAATCCCTCAAATATAGAGATACTAACACTGTAAATCAAATTAGTTCTCATAAACCGAAATGTGTATTAATTTTTCACATAATATTATATACATTCATACAATCAAATGTTTAGCAATATTTAATTTGTTTTGGTCAGAGAATTTCAAAAAATAAAAAGTTTATCTTCGTAACCGTCAATAATTTTCCATGTTTAATAGTTTTAATTTTTTGCATATATATAATTCAGAGGAACTTGCCAAAATCCTTTCTGCATAGCTATTGCGATTCTTGCTTATTACTGGTTTCATTTATCAAAATTTTAACTTACGTTATGATTAACAAATAGTAAAAACGTAACGAGTATTTTCGCACAAAATCCATTGGTTCAACAATCAGTTATTTTGAAAGATCAGAATCATTATCTATTTTGTAATACAGTCGAATGAAAATAATGATTTTATTTGTTTACTATTTCATACCATTTGTTCTGCATGTTGATTACAGAACTTTAAGCATCACTGGACGCACTGGAAGTTACCACATACCAAAGTGTCCGAACGGAGATCTCGGTGAAGCTAGTTCTTGGCCGGAGAGCCCACCTATCCCAAAGCCAAAACACACGTAGCACGTCACAAGACTAAATGTATTTCACTCCCATTTCAAAACGGACATTTTTATTGTTTGCCTATTCATGCGCGGATATAGAAAATTTCAAAGGGGGGGGGGGTGGTCGACGATCATTTGAGTTTTCCAAAGGGGGGGGGGGGTCTGAGGCATATTTTTGGTAATTTCAAAATGTAAATTTAAAGAAATTCGAATTTGCTGGGGCGGAAAGGGGGGTCCGGACCCCCTCTAGATCGGCGCATGCTATATATATTCAAATGCTTTGTTTAACCTTATTGTTATATTGTAACACATTGAATTTTACACAAGAGCGGACGATTCGAGCCTGTTATGTAAAATGTATAATTCATAATGTCATAATTTATGTGCACGAGTAAAGGACCCTTATCAGCAAAACCTTCCATTGTAGTTAATATTCGTTTTCATACATGTAGATGTAAATACATGTGATATTATTTTTTCATATGTTTGCAATTTTAAACAATAAATCTGGAGTGAGATATATACAATGTAACTACACGTGTGTATATCATATGTTTGTATTTTGTGCAGCTAGAGGGTCCATCCACATACTATTTTTTTAATAGCTATATAAATTCGATTATTCAGAAATGTTATAAACATATAACATTCGTTTATTTGGTGCAAATACCACAGTGTCATATTAGATATTTTGTGTTACTAATTAAAGAAATTGGCACATGTAAACACCTGAGGTGTAAAATTAAAAAATAGCATACGTGTAAAATACATGTTCATAAGAGGGAGGGGGGTCGAGGGAAACGGACGTATAATTGAAAATATTTGTAAATCATAATGTCTAACAATGTATAATGTATATATCTGTGTATTGTAATTATCTATTTATTTTCACAATGTACATGATTAACTGTACCTAATGGTATCTAATAATGTTATGTGGCTTCAAGAGGATTAATTTTGCAAATTAAAATTATTTCACAACGTACTTTTTATATAAACGCATTTTTTTAAAGTACATGTACATGTTACTATATAATTACAGCACAACTCTTACCCTTTGATGCTCACTACACCTTGAAATATATATAATTTTTCAAATCGGAAGAAAACTGCCTGATTATGATAGACAGCACGATGCATAAGCAGCTTATAATGAATAAGCGAAACAAATTGCAATTTTGGATTTAAAAAAATTTGATGTTTAAATATTGATTCAGTAAATAAAAATACAAGACCCCAGGCGGATTCGAACTCGTGATCCACGGTTGACAAGCCCGATTCCTTAACCACTGTACTATGATGACATTCAAACAAATAGATCGATACAATTAATTCATGCGCGCATCCAGAAATTTTTTTCCGGGGGGGGGGGGGGGGGTCCGAAGGATAATTGTATTTGCCAGGGTTCCGAGGCATATTTGCGATAATTTTGCTATGTAAACTTAATTTTCATTTTCTGGGTGGAAGGGGGGTCTCGCCCCCTCCCCCTCTAGATCCGCGCATGCAATTTGACCAATTAAAAATTAAATCGAAGTGTCGTAAAAAGTATACGTCTTGATGTAGTGAGGTACCTGAAGTGATCGTCCCTCAATCCGTTCAAATTAAAACGATATACAGCAACGCTTTATACGTTCCCGTATAGTATTCCTTATAACTGTTGGGAAGCAAACCCTACTCAAAAATATACCCCCCCCCCAAAAAAAAAACAAACAAAAAAACCCCAAAAAAACAAACCCCAAAAACATTTATCAAATAAACACTGTCTCTACCCAACTGCAAACTTCTAATTCTAATTCGTAGCGGAAATTGAATTGGGGAGGGACAGATGGTGAAAATAGTCTAATTATAACAAACAAATACATGCACATTACTGAATACCACGCAAAACCAACAACCGTGTCCAACTTAAACAGCAAGAATCTTTTTCGCTTCTCTTTACTTCAAACTTTAACAGTTTTTAAAACTGCAGATACCCCCCCCCCCCCGATGGCGAAGTGTTATGACACACTAATATGCATTTAAATATTTCAATTTTCAATTTCAATTTCAATTTCTTTATTAACCAATTAAGGGCCTTCAAGGGGCAACATGAAGATTGTACATAGAACATCCAATGTACATATAAGACATTTAATAAGCATTACATATACAAGAGGGAAAGAGTTGGATGATTGAGAGAGCTATGACAGACATGAACATTTAATTAGTATACTAGTATATAATATATATACATATGTATGTTTCCATATACTCAATACAATGTCTTCTGTATATTTATGTTAAACATCCATACATAAATGTCAAAATACAAATGTACATACAAATCTGAAACAGTTTATCATATGATTGAAAAGTTATTTGACTAGGAAACACAATTAAGGCAATGCCTTTTGTAAAAATTTGCCAAGAGAGTTTAATATATCTACATTGTAATTCTTCGCAGTTTAAAATCCAAAAAAAATTTTGTTTATCTTGCAAACTAGGAAAATGTTTAACTTTAGATGAAATTAAATGAAATAGTTCCTCTCTTTCTTTTGTAAATTTGCTGCATTGGATAAGAAAATGTTCTTCATCTTCAATTAAATATACATGCACGCTTGTGAAGAGTACGCCACTTAAAAAGGCACGCAACATTGGTTGGCGGGATGGGGGAACCCCCCCTTTTATGGCAGCAAACATTTTCCTTAAATTCACATATAAAAAATCTCGAATTATCATGGAGTTTTTTTGGGAGTATGTAAAAACATGAAATGAAAAAAGGAGCTTAAAATATAAATTGAAGTTACAGGTATCAACGTATAGCTTCAATTGTTTTGAAGAAAACAAAAAAGTTCAGTTAAATTGTAGGGGAAAAAGTACATACGGGCCATTGATCACCCCCCCCCCCTTAAATAACAACTTTTATTTTACTATAAACCGTTTTGTCGGTACAAAAATGAAAAGATAATTAATTACATTAAGGGTATCGATTCACTGCTCAAAAATGCTCATTCTACGAGCCTCCAAATTGCGTAATGAATTCTTGAACTGTTGTATCACAACGCTCTAATCCTTCGATTCTGGAATTTGCGCAGCATTGCCGAGCGTTTAACGTTTGGTGTATTTATAGAAGGAGAGTAATTATCGCCCTGTGCCAAATTTAACCCGCGTGTGTATAAAACCTGTTGCTACCACGAGTAGAGATTTAGATATAGGCGCAAAGAGGAAGCTGTATTTTGTGGAGAGGGAAAAATAATAAAAAGAAAACATGTCTCGCTTAGTGCCAGTGGATTATTTTGATTGGGGATTTTTTGACAGACAAAAATCACTGTTTCCTAAATTTCAAAGCACCTTTAATGAAAGTTTCGAAGACTTTGATCGCGAGTTAGAAAAAATAAGAAAAGAGATGTTCCAGCTCACTCCCATGGACTTCGATGCCGGTTTTGGAAGTGACCCTTTTGGCAAAGACCCATTTGGTAAAGACCCCTTTGACAAGGACTTTTTCGGAAAGGATCCTTTTGCAGGATTCGGCTCGAGCATGTTAAAAGTCGAAAAACCTTTCATCGAAGACTTTTCTGGAAATAAGAAATTGAATTTGAAATTCGATTGCAGCCAGTTTAAACCGGAAGAAATCACAGTGAAGACCGTGGACCGGAACTTAACTGTTCACGCCAAACACGTGGAGGAATCTCCCGGAAAAAAGGTACACCGCGAGTTTACCAAGTCCTACGTTCTTCCCGATAAGATTGACCCCATGAAGGTCACTTCCTCTTTATCTGGAGATGGTGTCCTATGCATTGAAGCCCCGGCCCCTAAAAGCGTAGAGACCCGCAAAGAAAGAATCATTCCCATAGAGAAACTGGCAATTAAATAACTTTTGTAAAAACGTGTGAGTACATTGTATGCGTGTGTTTGTCTTTTTAATACATGCGAGAGTGAAGGATTCCTCAGATATGCCTTATCTGGGATTTCTAATGAAACATGTTTTGGACTCGCAAATTTACGTATTGTTTATAATTGTTAAGAATGCAAATAAATGATGTTAACAAATTCCCTGAGTTTTGTCTTTACATTCCCGTTGTATCGTTGGGAGTTGAAATTGAATCCAATTTTGTAGTAACCTATCGGCACAACAAAAAAGAAATTACGGTAGAACGGTACGAGTTTAGAATACTTTGCGTTGCTGTCCCCGTGACGTCACTGAGGCTCTGAGATACAAGATAGATAGTACACATGCTTCTGGTCTTAATAATGGATCTAATCTGACAGCATGCAAAATACGAAAACAACATTTATCCCCTCATCCATCTACACACACATTCATATGTAAATACTATTCCGGCGGAAGGTGGAATTCCTTTGGCATCACTCCAAAAAAATTTATAATCGAATAATCGCCGTCATATCGATAAATCTGTCACATTCTGCTCAGGAGATGATGGATTCAAAACATCATCGTGGTCATTGACCAGTGAAAGCGGTGTCAAGAAGCTGAATATAATTTATATCCTTTATCTTGGTATTTTTATCTGCATTGCACATCTAACACTCCTAGATGAACTGATTTTATCTAATTCATCATTTTATTTAACAATCTCAATTTGGTCGGCATCAGTTGCCAATAACGATCTCAATTTCGTCGGCATGGGTTGCCAATGCATTGTATGATGGTTTGATATTAACACCTATGGAGTTTTTAATGTGCTCAAATACCAATAGAAACAGAGAATTTACATACATGTTTATAAAATACATGTAGATTCATATAAAAATTTATCATATTTAATGTAAAGTTAAGTTATCAAACATAGGTCTTGCTTTTGAATCGCATTGAGGACTTCGACTCTCAAGTTATCGTCTCCGCGACATCGATATTTTTATCATATATATTAGTGTAAGACCCGCTTGGAACGCATTTGATAAAAATATTTGGTAAACATATCAACAAGTTACAAAACATGCCACGTGTTATACACTCATTTCAATATAATCGGCAACTATTGATAGCTTTTTGGATGACGCAATTAACATATCGCATGAGGTTATGACAGGGTCGACGTCATTTCAGGTGCATGACGGTTAAATTCTCATTTAAAAAGAAGCTAACTAAAGCAAATAACAAAAAAGTGATATTTTCACCAATCTAAAATTCTAACTTTAAGCAATTAAGCAAAAAAGAAATGTTTGATATATTTATTTTTGGATACATCTTTGAGTTTTTACAAAATATTTACATTACTCTGTTGTCTGCAAATGAATTCTGCAAAATATACATGGTGAAAATTAAAGTAATTAAAGTACTGCGAACAGGATTTGTATTACAAACTTTTCAAAATATTTTGAAGCTTCCAAAGCATGCAATTGTATCTCCATACATCTTATACACCTTTATCTTGTAAAATTGACCGTCACCAATTGCAAACTACTTTGTGGAGAGAAAAATATATATACCTTTGTTCATGCCATGTCCTGCAAACAGAGAGTATGACACTTAAGCTTGCAGATTTTTCAATTAATTTCACCATACAAATTTATTTTTTCAAAACTTACTTAACATTAATGCCAGTAAAATCTCTCTCTCCTCTCTCTCTCTCTCATATATATACACCACAAGGATCATGCAGAAATGGTGCATTGACCCATTACTTTCACTCATAAGAGAGCAACCTCTCAGCTTTAATCAAAAGTTTTTGTTTATGATCTAAATGTCTCTGTCACGCCACACCTGAATCTCATCACATTCAGACGAAAAACACAGCAGTTATGTTCACTTCATGTACATTATCTGTCTAGCATCAAAGCTGATACATACTTAACATAACAAGTGTCACAGACATGCAGTAAGCACCAGTTTAGGGTTGTTTTCCCCTCAATTCAGTAGCTGCATGTACTGTACGTACTTTGAAGATGTACTTTGATGACATATAGAAAATGTGTTTTGACAGGCAACTCTTTGCGATGTAGCAAGAACAATCTTTTGGCAGATGGTCTAATATCATGCCAAATAAAATGTGTTTATCTTGTACCTTTCTACACAAAAGCAGTAAACAGCATATGTATCAGTGACATTTAAAAAGAATATCCTTGTCTTAATGAAACAATTATATGTTGAAAATAAAATTATAAAAAAAAAATTGCACGTTTAGTTTATTCTTGCAAAACTAAAAAAAAACATAATTTAATAATTCAATTTTGTTGGCACCACATTCTGGACAGTCAAGATTATGAAAATTTAGGGGAGAAAAACATGATAGTATATATCAAAATATAAAATACATGTGAATGTTAAATGATGAATAAATAAATGAATCTCTGACACACTTTCTTCTAAACACATTCACAGGATTTCTCTTTTTTTTTCACTCATGGAGTAGGTTTAAAAACGTGAAATTTCAATGTGACTATACCATGGAGTTGGATCCAGCTATCCTGTCTGCAACCTGAAAACAGACACAAAATCAAACTCATTATTAGGTCAATGGCCAGAAGTCTATAGTACTAACACCTGTAATATTTCTAATTTCTGGGATACAGAGTAACCTGGCTTCCCAGATATTATATATATAATCTGTCACATAAGCTTGTGAAATTAGTCTTGACTGATGTTCAATAAGCTATTAAACTTGAAACACAGATTAATGGTTTCACATACATGTAACTTAAAACACAGCTTCAATGGTTTATAGGCTGTCCAAAGTTAATTCTATGTTTAATGTCACCCGCTCACATAGGTTTTAGAGAAATTGTTATTTTAAAAAAACAACCACCAATTTTCAGTTTTATACTTTTCATTTTGATTTTACTTTTTGCAAATAAATTACTGCAATATGTAGAAATACAAAATGCTCACAGCATATGGGTATATCCCTCTAACTATTTCTAGAATCGGTAGGACAACAAAGTAGTGCCTTTAAGCAAAATAGTTCCTATTCGTGCAGAGTGTATATACATTTATTGGGACATTTTAAATCAGAATGCTTGACACATGTCAGAAAAGAGGATTTGCAATTTCAAAAGCAAGTGTCAAAATTAAATTATCATTTGAAGGAAAGAATTGAAATTGTTTGATGTACACCCTTTCCAAAGCTGTGAAATTCCCTACTTTTACTTTCATTTTCAGAGTTTTTCAATACAGACGCATTTTGCCGGAAAACGAATCTGACTTCACACCACGAAATTTTAACAGCAGAGAGACAATTTGATGAGCTTTTATTCAAGAGGTCCCTCGTTGCTGAACGAAAATTAGGGCCGGAGCTATGAGCCCGAACGTTAACATTACCGCCTATGGAAAATGCATTAGTGGACTATACCCATATTATGAATTATACATCGAAATACTTAATGGGATTGTCTTTTAAACTGACAAGAAAGATCATTAAACAGCTAGTCCACATGTGGCTTGAATACTCCCTGTATATGAATTAATGTAAATGAATTTAAATCACTTGTTTAAAATTTTGTTTGTTTTAATTTTTTCACCCTTCGACTTAGGTTTTGTACTTTGAAGGTGACCTTAAATGTAGAATTAACTTTGAGCAGCCTCATACAATGTATAACCAATGATTTTTAACTGTTTCGTGAGACACTGAAACTCTACCACATGCATGTAAACAGCTGTAAGTAAAAAGATCGGAAAACTGAACCGTAATCTAATATGGCACTAGTGTACTGGTGTATATTAAGTAATCTGACATTTTACAAGATCAGTTCGTACATGCACTCACAATTCTTAATTTAAAAGTAAATAATTATTATTTTCCTTCGCTTAAAAGCATATTTAGGTAGACAGAGTTCTGTTTCAGCATTATCAACAGTAAGTTTTAATGATATCAACATGGCCAACAGATAATTACATGTTACCAATATTTCACAAAATAATTTGCTAATTGCAACCAAACTTACTAGAATGATTACTAGTATTATTTTTCTGACAGCTTCCCAATCTGTCAACTTCAAAACAGTTAAATATAATTGAGATTGAAAAATGTTTGGAACAGATGGTTTTGAATAAAATTTTAAGGCATTGAGTATTGAAAAGATTTTAGGATTCTGTGGCAAGTTCTTTGTAAAACGCAGTCCAGCAGTTTATAAATATAAATACTTTTTATTTTATATATGAAATCATGATGTATTCAAAGCTACATGTAAATGTATACAAAGTTTAGAAAACTACATGTGCAGATCAGTGGAGTATAATTCTGAAAGATAAAAGACACAGCTAATCTAGTAATGAGATAACGTACTGGTATATGAGATAAAATGTTCTTGTAGCATTTGTGAAACAAGGTGGAATCTTAGATCAAATAGATATGTCAAGATATAACTTTTAATGTACCCACAAGCATAAAAAAAAATCAAGAACACATAACTGATTGAAAATATAACCTGGATGAAAAGAAATCCTGTTAATTCAATGTAAGTAAGTCTATTATCAGCGTTAAAAAAATGCTGATACAATGGGTTTTTTCTGCTCAGCTTTTTCTGTTAATGTGACTGTTCACGCATTATAACCACATCTACCATAATTACAATGCTTATGAAGTGTACAGAATCTCTGGTGGAGAGCATCTGTTTTGCTGAAAGTCAATTTCTTTTTCACAAGAACTCATTTTGCCCCCCCCCCAAACACCAATCTCCCCTTGCTATGCACATTATGGCATGCTCTTCATATTATTTTCTTTCTAGTGCTTGTCTTCTAAATGCTTTGTTTGCCAAGATCTAAACAAACTCTGCATTATGTACATAACAAACACGAGGGAAGACTAGTAAATACATGTAAAAGCAAAACAATAAATATGATTTTATCATCAAAAGAGATTGGATTTCAACTTCATGCTCAAAACATATGGAGTCATGCTGGCTGAACCAAGGAAAAACATGACCATTAAATTACAGAAAATTTAGATAATCAAAGACGTTATTAGATAATCAAAGACGTTATTGTGCAAAAATAGAAAGACTGTCCTCAATAAACACCAGATTTGAAGTTAATTATGCATGAAAAAGAAACATGGTAAATCAGAAGGATATTTTATTTTCCATGATACACTGTATATAAATGATTACCATAATGATTTGAGAAAAATTATCAAGCTTATCAATCATGATGATGCCCATATTCTCAATAGCATGCCAATTCAATATCTTTTAATTAAATAGGAGTTTTTTTAATACAGGTGTACTCATATCACATGTACATTTAAAATTTATAATGCACCTATAAAGTTGACAATTTCAGTAATATATTGTCTGAGAAACCAAATTCCACTATGGCAAGTTACACTAAACTAGAAATACAATCACCAGCATGCAGCAAGGAAGACAACTGTTGATCACTGATAACTAGGTTTTTTTATAAAAATGTTTTTGATGTACTTACCGATCTGATGTATGGTAGATCTAATATAGTTCCTATTATTGGCACTCGTCGTAAAAAGTTAACAGCCACTGGGAAAAAACCACTGAAAATAATCAAAATTTCAATTATTCCAATATCTATTTGTCTTTTCATGCAATGCAGACATATATTCTTATTATAATCCTATGGATAGCATGATATGTAGAACAATATGATATCAGCCATATTTGCCATTTTGGCCCCAATAATTCGCCATTTTTGAAAGTGTTTCAGGTATATTAAATTGTTATGTTATATTTTAGAAGAGTTGTTATAACATAAATGTTTTATCTATTTATTTAAATTGTTTGCACTCACTGGCAGTTTATGACGTCAAAAGTTGCACAATTTTGATAATTTATCAAACTCATTCAAAAATTGACATTTTTCTTATCTTTTTTCAAATGGGAAATATAGAGTGACATTTTGAACAAGGAAAATATTTTTGTCCCTTTTTAGTCTTGGATAGACACATCTCTAATAAAAATATTTTGTTTGATCAAGCTGGCGCTCAATGTTTTCTGAAAAAAAAAACTGTTTAAAGCTAAAAAAGTAAAAATGGCAGGAAAATGTTAACTTTGCGATGTCTTATTTCTAAATTGTGGGCATTTGGATCAAAAGAAAAATTATAAAATAACTTTACATGTATTTGTGTACAAAGAAAACAAAGAATTACAGAAAAATGATGATGTTCATTCTTGGGGGCCATTTTAGGCCCATATCATATATAGTCCTTTTTAATATGGTATTGTTCAGTTGGTAACTATACATTGTCAAGTGTATGCTACATACAAATACACTGTAGATGTAAATTGTATTTATAATATATAATATAATATAATATTTACAATATTTGAACTTATTATTCTCTTTACAAAGGTAAGTTGGCTGTAAACTCCTGACATGCAGATCAGTTGCTAATGCAACATTAATACTTAAGCGCTACACTATAAGACATCATGATTATGAAAGATTATATATATATTTTCCCAAATTATGCTGAATTTTATTGTTGAATCTGAGAAAGACAGTACATGTACAGTCAAAACTGCCGAAGCGGTCACTCCTATTAAGCAGTCACCTTTCGTATGCGGTCATTTTATTTCCTCCCGATGAAAAATCCTATATAGTTGCACTCTAAAGAGCGGTCACCTGTCTAACGCGGTCAGCGGTCATCGTATTTTGATCCGAAACTGTACAGTTGACATGCATTAGGCGGCCATTTTGATCGGTCACATGATTTACACCCGGGGATTTTAAACATGGCTTCCGAATGTCGGTAATGAATGTGTTAACAATAATTATACGCCTGAGGCGAGAGAAACTAAATTAATCGATGTATTTATAATACATAACTGGCAGATCAGATACGAAAGGGAATCAAGTGAATTGTTCAAACATGTATTAACAATGTTTGTTTTATAAACATGAATGAAATAGGTGTCAAAAATGTCCGTGGCGAGGCAAGAGAAAATTGCTCGATTTATTACCGTTCGGTAATATGATTTTGAGTTCAGATACGGCCGGTTAAAAAATAAATTATTCATTTGTATTAACAGTGTTTGTTTTCTAAATATACGGTACTCATGAAAATAGTTAGTGTTATTATTGTGAAAATGTCAGCAACAAGGCTTTACCACGTAATGACTTTTTTCAATAATTCAAAAAAAAATTAAACAATTGCATGCACAATGCATTGTTATGAAGTTGTACTTATTTATAAATAAAATAGATACTATAAAAAACACCAAATCAATTACTTTATCTATCATTTTGATATATCATGCTAAATATTAAGTATATAATTAAAATAAAATCCAATAATTGTTTTAATAAGGTATAAAATGTTGGCAAATCATAAGCCTCTATTCAAAGGTCACCTCTGTTAAGAGGTCACTTTGGGTACCTCCCGCAGGTGACTGCTTAATATAAGTTTGACTGTATGTCCCAACTGTGTATTGAGGTGTCCCATACTTCCTGAATAAAACCGTACTGGCAGGTATTAAATACCGTTAGTGTTTTGATATAATCAAATGTGCAGAACATATCTTTATGTATTCAATCTTACCTAAACAAGAGAAAGAATCCATACATTTCCACACACATTCCTATGACTGGCCATCCAAACAACACAATAAGAATTCCACCCACAAAGAAACTGGTTGCCTTTAATTTATGCTTTTGGAAAAAGAATCTGAATGTTCTTTCCAGTCCTATAACAAACGCTAGTCCACTTATGAAGAGTATCTGAAAAGTTCAAGAGAAAAAAATTAATGACATACATGTATAGTACGTGCCTTGTGAAACAAAAACTAATGCTAAAACATGCTAAACTGGGGTGGAGTAACGTTAACACTGCATTTTGGAGGTTTACAGTGCCATTATTAATTATAAATTTCTGTATTGATAAATTTAATGATTTATAATAACAGAATACTTTTTTGGCAAATTTATTTTTTTTTAAATGATGATGATGCCATTTAGACCTGGGTTGAATTTTGGACCTGTGGGAACCATAGAAGAAGACTTGTATCAAGTATGACCCTTTCAGATAAAGGAATGTTTAATACAACTGGGGGAAATACTATTTCTACATTATCAAAGTTTACATGAATTAAAAATTTAGATCTTGATGAAGGGTCATATTAGTCAGAAGAGCAGAGAATAACTCTGAATAAGAAGTCAAGGGATGTTAATTACTGCAAGCACAAAGACTCTAAGAATGTACAAAATATTAGTAATTTTAATTGGAGAGAAAACATGGTGAAAGCTTTAACAACAGTTAGAGCCTTAAAAATAGAATGTTTGTCAAAATGAACAATTACACAAAAATGTTTGAATTTAAAGTATAAATTAACCATAAATTCATACCCACTGATTGAAAATATTGTTCCATGCTCATAAAGTAAAGTTTAAAGTTGTTTTGAATAACCCTCAAGTTTACATGAGAACTAAAGGATACAAGTCCTATTATATTTACCAAGAATTGCTGATTTATAGACAGTGCAACTTTGATTTAGGAGTTATAATCGAGTGATGTTGTGTTGTTAATTATTTACGAGTTGACATCCTTCCACACATTTATAGTGCTACTTATTGAATAATTGATATGTAATTTATAACTTCATATATCTCACAAAATAATTGTATTGTAAGCAAAAATCATTCATTTTTTCATTACAAGTACAGTAATACAACTGGCAGAAAGTCATCTTACATTTCCTATTGCCAATAATCCTTTGTCGAAAAGAAATAAAACACCCAAAAACAGGAAAGCGATTCCAAATCCTGCCAACCCAACTCCAATTTCTAAAACAAAGAAAAAACATAAATTTGTTAAACTTTAAAAATAATTATGTTTTTGTTGTTGTGTGAAGGAAATTCGAACTAAATGATAAATAATATTTCAATGAATATTTCTGAAAAATCAATCATTATACTTTGAATATCAGTTATTTGCATCATCTTGTGGCCTGTATCGATTGATTATACAAACAATAAGCTTTTTTTCCGCAAGGGAAAGATCATAAGCCGGCCCGAAACCCCAGAAGCTGGTTTTCGCCACGACTCGTAAAGAAATTCTTGCCTTCTAATACAAAAGAGTTCGAAATGATCCGAATGGGGTAAAACTAGATATAATGCATAGCCAAACTTCTGTACGACAGCTGTCAAGTTTCCGTCTGACGATATTTTTTATATCAAATGCACAGGCACCTGACATTATATATTTTTCTCATAGGCTAATAAAAAAATACATGTATATGTATATGTACCCTCTACCTAAGATTACTCATTATTAGGTAGAGGGTATATATGTATTTTTGTTTTATTATAAGAAAAATACATGACGTCAGGCCCCTGTGCCGGATACCACCTGTTTTATAAAGTGATATCACATACATTTTAGTAATTATCATACATGTATTGGTTTAAAGGTATGCTTAAAAGTTCAAACTAACACGGTTAAAGTTCATAGACCTTAAAATTACAAATATATTAAACGCCCGTAGATGATGACACACTACCAGTATTTTTACCTCAATTTATTTTAAAAAATTTAGATGCATTTTTTCAAGAATATTAAAATTTTCATATCCCCAACTTTCATCAAACAGAAATTTAAGAGGTTATTAAAATTGTCTTAGTTTTTTTTTTAAAGGTGACGCTATTATATAAATGTATATTTAAGCTTTTTCATCAGTATTTCTTATCAAAAATATACACCTTAAGGAAAAAAACCCATATTATTTGAATTCATTACAATAACCTTATTAAATTGTAATAATAAATCTACTTATAGATCTACGCCATATACGCTTCTGAGATTGGGGGGGGGGGGTCTGATACTTCAGCTATCAAACTACAGTTGTACATGTTAGTATGATAATTACATCATCGGTGCGATGGCGCAATATATAAACTGACAAAGTACAAAACACGAACCAAAACTTTTTTATAAAACATATTTTTCAAACGAATGATCTTTAATACATGTATCTACATGTATAATAGAAAATGCATAAGGTTAAAAAAAATGCAAAAGACAGAAAACATTTTGGGGTTAGTCAAAAAGATGAACAAATGCTTTACAACAGGGAAGCATTCTAGAAATACATGTACATTGTATGTTTGGTAGAAGGCATGGATGATTTTACCAGTATACCAGTTTTACCAGCCCACCATTAAAAAGCGGAAAAAGACAACGTAAAGAATGAAGTGTAACATCACGTAAATGTCATAATTGCGTGTTAACTTATTATGACGTCACAATTGTCTAATCATCAATAACCTTAGCAATAGATACTGTCAAATTGTGTATATCGATATGGGGTTGTTGCAGAGTTGTTTTGCGAAAAATAACAAAGTGGGAGTGATGAAGGAGGAGGCGGAGGTGTACGAGAAGGTGCGCCGTGCAATGGTCACTGAGGACGTGACGGAGAAGAAGGGTGGGCTGGCCTTCGGTCTGACGTTTGTCTCAGAGGAGGAGCCAAAGATGCCACCGCGCAGATTAACAGAGCTCAAGAAAGAGGACTTCGAAAAATGGAGGGGTAGGTTACTACAATCCATTTATTAAAGACTTAAATAGTAATTTATAAGTTATAATATAGTTATACATAAACATGTTTTATAGGTTACTCGTTCAAGTTATATGCGTCTATAGTAATCCAATTGTTAAAAAATACGTACATTGTATTAAAAATAACAATAGACAATCAAATTGTTTAAGACTTTCATATATTTATTTCATATTATATACCAGAAATTATTGGTTTAAAGATTAATCTGTATTCTGTACAAGCATTTTTTTCTTTCAACAGACGACCAAGAAAAGGTTCAGTCCCAAAAACAGAAGCTGGCTCAGCAGAGAAGGGAGGAGGCCCTCATCCAGAAGAAGATCGAAGTCGCTCACAGAGAGATGGAGAGGCTGGAAAAATATGTCAACCTCGGTGTCCAATAACTGTTTTATTACAATTTACTTGTAATAAACAACCTTGATCCCATCTTGGCTTTTCTCTACTATTTTGGTTGAATATAATTATGCTGTACATGTTACTAGTATTTGGAATTGATATTACTCAAGGAATAAGGAATTATTCTTTTAGTATTATGAGGTGATATCAAATACGGTCGGGGTGATCAAATCTATCATAAAACCCTTCGGGCTTTATTAGATTTGATCACCCCGACCGTATTTGATCACCTCATAATATTCAAAGAATGATTCCTTTTTACTTATAGTTATATAATTTTCAGCAATTGTACGATTAAATATCAAAATGGTCATTGATGAAATGTATCGGACAACAAAATCGATTCGTAGTGTTATCATATTAGACATAGACACTTGAAAATGTAAATATGTGTAGATCTAAAATGTGCGGGAATATCAAAGTTGTATATTATATCAAACTTGGCAATGTTAAGGGTTACAAAATCCCGAACGATTTATAAAAGCGTACATAAGCGATTTACAAAATCGGGAAAAAAATTACAAAACCGTACAAACGTTTAAAAATGTATTCCTTTTTCGCGATCCAGTGAAACGATGTCAGCGTATGGTTAAACGCATTTTATTAAAACAACTTTTAAAAACCACTTTAATATTCATTCAATTGGTTAGATAATTTAATTTTAACGTTAATTATAATTAATTATCACATCGATAGTTCATTGATGCGTAATTTGTACTTTTGGTGATGAATTTGAGTGGATATATTCTTGATATATCGCCATACGAAACTAAAGCTATATTTATAAATAGTGCCTGTTTGGGACAGTTACAGTTGAAATTGACACCCCGAGAAAACCATTGTCATCCGACGCAAAGCGGAGGTTGAAAATGGTTTGCGAGGGGTGTCAATTTCAACTGTTACTTAGAGTTATATAGTAGTTATAGTTACAGTATAGCTATAGAGTTATAAAGTAACTGTTTTACAGGGGCATAACAATACAAGGTAATACTGAACCTCCAAATTGTGCAGTCATATGTAGTGTTCATCATGTACGAATTATTTTTTTTCTACTTTCTCTGAAAATATTTTAATACTTTCGACTAAATGGTTTTTTTTTTATCTTTAAATTATAAAGATACCCCTAAAACAATAACACTTCCCTATGTTTGCAATAACCTTTAGTTCTTTTAATTACAATAAGAAATATGTTCCAGTTTGGATCCTTTTAAGATGCTAACAGTTAAAACTTGGGGTGACCTGATATTAGCCGTCTCATCGTTAAAAAATATACAGTAGTTAGGACAGAGTGCATATACATGAATCATGCACGGATCGTCTAAAGCCCAGTTAAAAAAAAAACATGGAACAATAACTCATATATATTCAGTTTTCCAATATGGTAGGGTGATTCACCATGCATCGGACAACCTTGGGGATTTCTCTTTGATCACGCATCAATTATAGTCCAGATATAAATACAACTTGTTTTAAAATGTACAGGTTTCCCCCATGCTTAATTATTGGAGAAAAAATAGTGAAATTGTTAAAGATGTAAAAAAATAAAGCAAATTAATGAAGTGTTGAATTATTTCACCATGGATCAGACAATATTACCAAGCATCAAACAGCTATACAGTAGAGATTGAAAATAACAAACAATTTCGGTTTTAATGCTAAAACTCAGAAGTTCGGAAAAAATCAATTTATTCAATTGCTTTTTAGATTTGTTTTTATTCAAATCCTTGAATATACATTCAGCAATTTCGACTAGATCTTCTGTTTAAAGGTATCATGAGGGGTTCTTTATCGTGCCAGAACCTACAGGAACTTTGGATTAAAATGGAAGTATCCCTGAAAATCGATTTAAAGTGGTCTGAGGAAAATGTTTGTATCAATTATTTTTTTAAATTTTTATTTTACTATACAATCAAAGTATATCACAAGGAATGGGCACCTAACATGTTAATTATTAGAAAAAAAATCATGCATTGAAAACTGTTCGCGATGTATGGTTAATTTGTGTCCGATACATAGTGAAATGAATATATGGAGAAACAAGTATTCCTTTTAAAGGAATGATCGCCAATAATGATTTATTGATAGCTAGAAGCAATCAACATGATCAGTTTGATGTAAAATAATAAAAAAAAGTACTGTATTTTTACAAAATATAGAATATTTTGAATCTGTACACCATAATTTCATTATATAAACCGTCAACAAATTTAATTTTGAAATAAATTTGGGAAAAGCCGTTCGTAAACTCCTTGTCTAATTTTATATTTTTAACCTAATTATTAAATGTTAATGTATCTTCTTCTTCAGAATATTCAAAGAGCATTAACACGTATACAAAGAAAGAGTTGTATAAAAATAATTTAATGCGACTGAAAAACATTGAATGCCATCATAACTTGCTATTGAGGTCGCATTATAACGTAACCTTGTTTATAAATCAAGCCGTCTTCCTTACAACTATTATGCAACATTAATAGATCGAGGTCAGTTCATGGAGCATCTTCTTATGATTGAGGTCAGTTCATCGAGGTCAACTGCATTACTGAATGAATCTTTCGATCGAAATTCTTACGCGTAAGTAAAAATGTGCATTCTTGAATTAACAGGTCGAACTGTATTTTATGTATGTTTGCATCTCTTAAGGTAAATGAATTGAAATAAAACCGAGTAAAATGTGATATAAATACTAAACCAAACTTCAAGTTTTTATGAGAACTACTTATGCAAGCGGAATGTGTGCGCACGTGGAAGCATTTGCCGGATGCCTCATATGGACACAACAGTGATCGGCCGAAGCCGATCACAAAAATGACATTGGCATTAATTGTTAAAATTTCTAAGACTTTTTTTAAATCAAATTTTGTTTCAAGACTTACTCCTTTCTAATAATTTTAGGTAGAGGGTGCATTTTCAATTATTTCACAATCAAATGCACAACATTCAAATAATGCTTTTGTAGAAAATCTTCGTAACAAAAGTTTCAATGATGGTGTATTTGATGTCATTTTACGATGCCTATATTGCTTTATCTTTGACAATGTGATTGTCAAATTCTTAATAATGATAAAGTTCATTAGTTCTTATTCAAGGATATACGAAACAACACATGAGCGCATGCACATTTATTTCTATATTTTTAACCAAGGTATGCATCCGATGCATGGATAACTCACCCTAATGGATGTTGTGTAACGTCACGTGTATACAACGTCATAATTGTGTGTTAACTTATTGTGACGTCACAATTGTCTAGTCATCAATAACCTTAGCGATAGATACTGTCAAGTTGTGTATATCGATATGGGGTTGTTGCAGAGTTGTTTTGCGAAGAATAACAAGGTGGGAGTGATGAA
Organism: Magallana ariakensis; assembly: GCA_020458035.1. Classification (NCBI taxonomy): domain Eukaryota; kingdom Metazoa; phylum Mollusca; class Bivalvia; order Ostreida; family Ostreidae; genus Magallana; species Magallana ariakensis. The sequence goes on from CM035818.1 coordinate 32,129,754, forward strand.
GGAGGAGGCGGAGGTGTACGAGAAGGTGCGCCGTGCAATGGTCACTGAGGACGTGACGGAGAAGAAGGGTGGACTGGCCTTCGGTCTGACGTTTGTCTCAGAGGAGGAGCCAAAGATGCCACCGCGCAGATTGACAGAAGACAAGAAAGAGGACTTCGAGAAATGGAGGGGTAAGTTACAATAGACAATCAAATTGTTTAAGACTTTCGTATATATTTATTTCATATTATATACCAGTAAATTATTAGTTTAAAGATTAATCTGTATACTGTACAAGCATTTAATTCAATATAAGTTTATAAGTTACTTTTTTCTTTCAACAGACGACCAAGAAAAGGTTCAGTCCCAAAAACAGAAGCTGGCTCAGCAGAGAAGGGAGGAGGCCCTCATCCAGAAGAAGATCGAAGTCGCTCACAAAGAGATGGAGAGGCTGGAGAAATATGTCAATCTCGGTGTCCAATAACTGTCTTATTACAATTTTTTTGTAATAAACAACCTTGATCCCATCTTGGTTTTTCTCTACTTTTTTGTCTTTGGTAAAATTGAACATAATCATGCTGTGATTCCATGAATATAGAATTGATATAAGTTCTAAAAAATTATGTAGGGGAATCAAAGTTGGCAATGTTAAGGGTTACAAAAGCACTCGAACGATTCACACAAGCGCATAAGCGATTTACGAAATCGCAAAAAAAGAGGAACATTAACACATTAACAAAATCGTACAAACGTTTTAAAAAATTAATTCCTTTTTCGCGTTTCATTGAAACGATATCAGCGTAAGGTTAAACGCATTTATTTATTTCTTCAGTATGCATTGTCTGACTCAGATGTTTACAACTTTGATAGCAAAAATTATGGCTTGCTGAATTGAAATTAATAACATTGTCGTTATGTACAAAATAACTTAAACCTTAATTCTTTCCGCGCCAGGAGGCACATAAGGCTAGAATATTAAACACATAATTAAGATTGCCATATTTTCCTTATTGCAAACATTTCCGAGAAAAATTAACGATTTGTTTCATTATTACATTTCTTTCATAAAGGATTGAATTAGTTGCAAAATTATCATAAGTATAGCACACTTTGTGCACAAAAATAAAATAATAAAAAATAAGGATAAAATTGCTTTAACGGGCTATTTTGAATTGACATGTTAATACGAAACCCTAGGTATATACGTCATTTAAACTTAATTAGTGGCTTTAAAATCAGTTGTTAGCCTCTTTTCGCTGCTCTTGAGAACACCCTTAATTTCCCGAATTGTGAAAAATCACTGGACAAATTAAATAATCTAGGAAGTGATGGTAACTTCAATCTAAATAAAATTATACTTGTAAATCCGCTGCATCCATCACAGTAGAGGGAATTTTCAAGTCTAATTTTGATTAGATTTATAGACAATGTAGAATGTTGTAAACAAAATCAGGAAATTTTTCGTCATTTTCGTTGAATGAGCTCGAGACGACAACGTCTTTCAATGAAAGAAAGAAAACAATTAAATACTTCATTCGTTTATTTAATTGATAATAAATGACTTAAAAATAAAATTAATACATTGAGGAACGAATTTAAAGACGACAGACCACTAGGAAGTAATAATAAATATTCATAGATTAGAATGCGTAATTACATATCATATACATATACATGTGTGTACAATGTAATTACTGCAAAACAAACAAGGAAAGACATGCACCATTTTGTTCAACATTTGCGAGATCTATTTGGTAAATTTAATAATAGGTAATGAAGATCAATGCAAACTCCTTTTCAACTCAACATACAATAAGAGAGTCTACGTTTGCATTCATTTCATTCTATTGATATTCTCTAAATGTCATGTATTATAATTATAATTGTTCACTAGTGGCCATCGTCAGAAACCCACGAACTGTTTCACGTACGCGTCCTAACTTTTCTCCAACTGACTTCTTGACACACCAACTGCGTTTACGAGTGAGTGGCTGAATGTTTTCACTTGTTTTAATATCATTCTTCCAAAAATAAGAGTTTCAGATTAATTTCATTGATGGGTTGAGAATAATATTAAATTTCTTGAAAACGACAAAAGTTCAATGAGTTGGCCTTACGGAATAAAGCGTTTATTGCAAGACTTGGCGTGGGTTTCCGACGATGGCAGGTGGAATGAGGACGTTTTCCGATGCCTTTGTTATAAGAGACCCAGAAGCAGAGCGGGTTGATGGACATACAGCGGGACCTTGAGCCGTTACATGCATGTCAATGCGTGCTTCACAGCCGAGAAGAAATTCTGGTGAATCCCCATGAATTTGAAAAAAAACCGGTAGCAGCTGCAGGTCTGTAGCTTCATTTCCCGAGGTCGGTACGCCTGTTTTAGGGAAAGTCTGAGAGGAAAGTAAAGGAACGACATCAGAAGTAAATTGTCTGAAGAATTTAATGGTACAAATTATCGGGTATTTCATTTGAATTTGTATGCAAATAATGTTATTCAGTTCAAAACTAGCGCAACTTTTTGTGCGCCGTAAATTGCAACTTTTTAAGACATACGGAACTCTCTGACGTCCGTCCAAATGTTTTCAGACCGGAAGCTGCAGATCTAATGTCTAAGGAATAAACTTTTTTATTTCTAGAACCTGAATATAATTTATTGAAACTGAAATGTAGGTAATATGTCAAAAGCAGAGCGATGTATGTTTATCCAAAATACACGGCCTCTATCAAACAGGGAATATGTCAATCGTTCTAACATGTTCAATAATACTAACAATCAAATTAAATCATTTTGATTTTCAATGTAAAAGGAGTTACCGTTCTTATGTCGTTTCATAGATTTTAGGATTGTATTTTTTTAATAAGTATTCCATTTTTTTTTCAACGTGACAAGGTATCAATATTATTAAACAACTTGACTACCTTTGAACAGTATATTACCAATGAATATGCTAAATTTATTTCACATTAACTTAACAAAGAGAATTTTATAATGTCACGGAGTAAGAATGCATACGGGTCTACATGTTGTTCTTTTTTTCTGTTTTTTTTTTTTCAAAAATATTTTATTGACAAAAACAATACAAAAGAATACAAGTGCACACATCTTACAATGTAACGAGTCGTCTCTTACAATATGAGAATGTAAGTTTTGTTTGTTTTGAACATATTTTATTGATTAAACAAAAGGATCAGAAACAAGTTCTCACAACTTACAAGTTCCTAGCTGCAGAACTGTAGCTCCACGGAAAATTTGGGTTGACGGACCGTGGAAGCTCCACTGTCCGTCGACCCGATTTTCCGTGGAGCTACAGTTCTGCAGCTAACAAGTTCCTCTCCTTAAATATACCAATATTTGTCATATATATAAATTTAGAACAAAAGAAAATATATTATAATATTGATATACACAAAGAATAATTATTTGAATCTCACGGATTCGTCTATAGAATATAAGTCAATTCGTCACATATACTATTTTACACAAATAGCTCATTAACACATTCATGTATTTGTAAACTACTTGTAAAAGGAAGGTAAAGTCAATGAGAAAGAGATGAAAGTTAGAAATTCTTTAACAAAAAGGGGGAGGGAGGGGGAGGGAGTTACATTTGTATTTATAATATTACCTACTAAGTTTAATAAAATTAATATAACTACATGTAGTATGTCATTATACAATAATAATAGTAATAAGTCACATATTTTTTGCCAATGCCACTCAAACCCTGAGAATCTACAGTTTTTGAGCAAAATTTAGTGCTAATCAGATATCTTTTTTTAAATTATATTTTCAAGAACATGTACATTGGAACTCTAGTTCTTTACAGAAAGTAATTAAACTACTAGGTCGTCGTATTAGAATTTCAAAGCCAATTCATTTCGGTCAGCAGGTTTGTACATGAATGGAACAAAGTGTTTATGCATGTAGGAGACATGCATGCTCACAAATAAAAGTCTAGACAGGATTTCAATCGTTGTCATTTTGCTGTAACAGCTTTAAAGAACTATGGTTCAGGCTAAAAATGAAATTTAATCACCAGTCAGGCAAGCACCCACGTAGAAATCCCGGCATATATATTCTTTTGAAGTCATTTTTATTTTGAAGAAATTAATCTTGTTAAATTAAAAGAGATAAAAAGAAGATAACAGCATAAATAATGAACAAATGTTGAAGATACTTTTCAGTTGAATTTGGCTATACAGCGCAAAACGAAAAGACAGACGAAAGGGTTTTGAAAAAAAAGAGCAAAGAACCGAAGTTAATTATCTCGAACAAATCATGGATTCCAAATGCAATATGTCAACTTGTCGAAAATTAAAGGGATTTGTTTTGGTATCAATGAACAACGCAACCTTGACTGCAATATTGCATATGTTATTTTTATACCTTACTCTGTTTCAACAAAAATTGTATTCAATGTGGATGATAGAAAAACAAGACGTGACACACTTTTTGCGGCACTGAATTCTGAATTCTAAAGCTCAGCATCCTTTTATTCACATATTACAACATGTTCAAACGTCCACAAATAGAATAAGCAAAGGATGTATATGACCCAGAAAGCATAAAAGATAAACCAATCCTCTGTAAATCCATGTATTGCATTTTCCATATCTCAAGGACTTTACTTAAGATAATCCACAGAACGATCCCTATCAATCTCGTTTTATGTAAACAGTAAACACGACACGAGCCTTGTTTACATGACAAAGAATTGTGAGCTCTGTCTCTTGCTTATAACTCTACGACTGACTCTCAAATTTCATTTTATCATTAGAAATGTATTCATAAAGCCTTGTAAATAATAAAAACGGAATAATAATAGAATTTGACCAAAATCGTGACCATGCCCCTTTAAAAGTCTCGAAAATTGTTTTCTGTATTCTTCCAATATCAAAATAAGCATTGTAATAAAGTCAGAGTAGTTCCCATCTTCGACAGTGTTAACTATTTTTAAGGTTAGATGCGTGACTTTTATTTGTTGTTTTTTGTTTTTGTTTTTTTCCCTTCATTTTTTGTTTGTTTTTTTACATTTTGGTTGATGGCAACAAAAAATGAACTATAACAACAGTTTAAATAAGATATTTATGAATGCGTGTATATATTATTGAATATGTTACATATACATATGTACCAATAGTGGCCAAACCAAACAATTATATGATTAAATACTGGGAATCCCCCTTTTATGATCCAACTAATACATGTGTATAAATCTTGAAAAAAAAAACCCTAACTAAGTTATTCCGTCACGGCAATAAAAGTGTTGACGGACATCTCGCGGATAGATGTTAAAGAGGTTCGATCCTCTGATTTTGGGTAGCCATTTTGGGTCACTTCTAGTCTGGAAATTCTGTGTCATATATCAATTCTACTTGTTAATTCCTATTTTATAATGCCAAATAAACTATTTTGAATAAAATAGTTAAGGGAAAATTACATATTTACAGAGTTAAGTAAGGGACTATTTTTTGTGGCGGAAGGTTTTTAAGAAGAAAATGAACATTTTTCATAACTCAGTTGTTTTAGAGTACTGTAATTTTAGCTTCCTTATTTTCAGTGCAGACCAAAATTCCAGCTAGTTTATGCATTGGATTATCTTCGTGTTATTTCAAAAAACACATTTTAACAATATTTCAATATTTCTATCGACATATATTGGCACATTTAACTAATTATTCATAAAAGTCAAGAAAAAATGAACTCCAATTTTTGCCTTAAATTAGCTTATTTCATGCTATATCTCAAAATTTACATCATAGACCCATACTTTTGGTTTTATTTTCTGAATTTGTAAGATACTTATGACAAGTCTATTAAAATTTGAGAAAAAGTTTGAGACTTTTAAATAATTTTATTGCATGTTGAATCGTTAATGGATACAAACAGCGTTTTATCAGTGCAAAAAGGTCAACATATCAATTAAGTGAAGAAATTGCAAACTTTTTCTTTATGATTATTTTAATTTTATTAATTTTAAATAATATAAATTTGTATTTGATGCCATGGTTTATTCTGATTAAAAATTATTGAGGAAAAAGCGATTTATATGCAATTTGCACTTTCAGTGCAGAAAGGTCATATTAAATACACCGTACCACCGAAAGGAGCATATAGACCCCAAAATTTTGTTTTGAATTTTGGTTTAGCTTTGTATGTAGATTTTTAAAAAATACTTCAGAAAAAGACTTAGAGACTTATGATCGCAGGACCCAACCTCCTTAAATAAAGGGGCATCATCCGATATTTCGGTGTCTTTGTCCCAAGAAAAAAAAATTCTGAGTAAGATGGGAAAGAAGTAATTGAGTGATGCTGGTATATAGTGTTGATGATCATACATATAGAAAAGATAAATGAATTTATAACACTTGGACCCGAATGGGTATATCTACTTTTGCGTAAAGAAGAAAGTTGATGAATTGAAGCTATTAGAATTATATTGATAGACGAACGTTGACGAACGGACGGACGGAAGGGCGAACGGACACAGGACAGACGGACAAAACGTGCGGAGGATGGACAGACAATGTCACTGTTTTAATGTAACATCAAGAGCAGAAAAAGTATTGAGAAGCATTTTTTTGTTCTGATTATAAGTTTCTTCTGAAACATTTCTCAAAGGTTTAAGCGCATTTTATCCCCAGCGGTAAAAGTAATTAATTTGCCGTAGGCGGAAGATACAGACCATTGAACTCGAAGTTCCTTGTACAGATGCATGAAGTACATGTATTTTTGGTATAATACTAGACCAAATAACCTCTCTGTGGGGAAATTTCAAGACTGTTTTTAAAGTCGAGGACGTGTCAATTAATTGTAGTTAGAACTGATTTCCTGAATAGGAGATAGCAATTAACCAATATTACATTAAAAACCAATCGGTGCATGTTCCATACAAATAGCCTTTGGTCTCTATCCTACATGAGAGAAATAAGAGAGAACTAGATGATTATCTGTAAAGTTATCAATATTTTGAAATATCTCTTGGAAGTAAAGATGCAATGAAAATTATCAACGTGAAAATATGTCGCAATACAGCAAATAAGTTTTACATCATAAACACATTAAAGGAACTATTTTCTTCTTCCTCTATCCAATTACACGAACTCTTTGATATGTCAAAGTTTCGCATAAAAAGGTCAAAATGCGTACGAATAAGTGAATCGGGTTTTTTTCTCTCGGACACCTTTATAAGATATGATCATTCAAAATCTCTAGAGAATGATAAAAGATTGAATACTCAGTCTACATAAGACATGTAACACATGCGTTACCTTGTTATAACTGATGGGACAAGTCAAAATTAAAATAAATAGTTGTACTGCTTCCATTATGATATCTATTTATCTTGATTACGTTAGCATAGTGTCCTTTCTGGTATAATTTATTTTAAAGGTATATGTGGCGTATTTTTATTGAATAACAATAATATATTTTTTAATTTTTTACCGGCATGGTAAAAATACAAAAGATTTGAATAACCCCTGATGTTTCCATTATGAAGTTGTAGGGGTTTTGCTAGTCAGGTTCGTGTGTTCCGTGTCTTTACTTAATAAGTTATCAACCACAAGTGGATTTTCGTTTAAGAATTTTTGAAAAAAGAATAAACACTCATTACAGGCATCCCTCAGGGAGAGGTGGTATTTACATCGTTTACCGTGTCGATGATGCTAAATGTGTTTCATCTTTATTACACATAATTAACAATTTATATCGTTCTACATTAATGAATATCGGAATAATAATGCTTCGAGTATCATCTGATATAAGAATTATCTAAGACATGAAAAACGTGATTCTAATTTGTAAACAAACTGTTCTTCTATCGTGTTTTCAATGCTAGGTTTTCCCACACTCATGCGCAGTGGCGTTATAAATAGCGGATTACATTTAATATTCATCAGACGTGTAGCAAAGTTTAGAGACAAATAACTAAAGACAAAACATGTTTTATGGGCCTAGAGTTTGTGAAACGTCTAATTATACATGTAAGAAGCATGATTTATATTTTTACTCAAACTCATGTCAAAAATTTTACTCCAAATACGCCACATATACCTTTAATAAATAACATACTAGTATACAACATTTGTTAAAATAAATTATATCAGAAAGGACAATAGTCAAAATATTTTACACATAATTCTATGTCGACTTTGTGCAAAAAAGCGAAAACAACACATCTGGTTCAATTATAATATATAGTGTTGTTTTATCCTGAGAATTATTACGCCTCATGGACGAAAGAATTCATCGTATTATACAACCCGCACTTTAGCAAATTGAAAACATACACCAATATTTTGAGAAATTCTCTTATTCCTTTGCTCTAAAAGGCGATAATTTTTATACACAAATTGTTTAATCTTTGATAGAAAATGCTGTTTCGGTATTCAATTAAAAAAACCAAAATCAACTTCGATAAATGGTCGACTTCGGCCGATCACAGTACTAGTTGTGTCCATATGAGGCATCCGGCAAGTTTGACTATTAGCGCACGCATTGCGCTTTGCACTATACTTTATTTACATGTACTATGCCATGACCTCATCTTTAAAATCACGTAGATTATTAAAAAACGTTACTCTAATCCATTTCCCTTGAAAGTAAGCATTTATACAGTTACCTACATAATGATTCAAATCATGTTTTGTTTTTCTTCACATATGCGTAAGAATATTAATCCGAGTAAGCCTTGCTATTTCGAAAATCAACAAATCGGCGCTATATATCTTTTTTATCATTTTTATTGCATGCAGCGTAATGCTTGCGTATTACATTAACAGAGCTGACCATTGATATTACATGCCGAACATTCCTTTAAATGGAATATTTGTGTCAGCCTTAACACTATTCAAGTACAAAGGATGCTCTGGTCACGGTGAGGTCATTCTTTCTGAGCCCATGTGTTTTGATTGTAAAGGAGTGGCGGCTAAAACTACATGTACATTTGATTACCCCCCCCCCCCCCAATCCTCCCCCTCTCCATCCTTAAAAAACCCCCACCTTGATCTGAACGATTCGTGCTCTTTTGTACATCTGATTTATGAACGACCAATAAATCTATAGTCAAGATATATTATTATACCAATTTTGCCAGGTGCAAACGGAGATATGAAATGCAGCAGTTAATCACTTTTTCAGCAGATATGAATTTCATGATTTATTATAAAAAATAATTCCCGTATCTTCCTGCTCACACGTCAAATAAGGAGTAGCATTAATGCAAGAAATATTTTATAAGGTTGTCTTTCCAGTTATTGTTAAAACCATACAATGTGCGCAAATAGCTTTCAGACTAGAGGTTTTTGTCGTAATGTAGGCGCATTTCCGACTCAGAGTCCAAGCAATCAGTCAAGTCCATTCACACTTCCTATTGATGGCAAAATCTCTTAATCAGCTTCAGTGAAAGGACCGGATAGTCACAGAGAATACCACAGGATATTGCTTCTTTATTTGATTCACTTATGTTAATAGAAGAAAAGGGTAGCTTCATTGTAGCTTGATCATATAAAAAGAATTGACAGAAATTCATGAAATCAAATTTTGTTTTTATCGGTTGGTTTTGCTGGTCTCTTGCTTACACGCTTCTGTGATTTGTTCGAATGGTTTTCCAAATATCTTATAATTTGAAAATGTTTATACTCTGTCCCAAGATATCCTCGATTCACATTTTGCTTAAGGAGGCTGGGGGGGGGGGGGGGTCAAAAAATAAATTTCTCCAAAATTCACAAAATTTGCAGAAATGTTTCACATAATCTTAATTTACAATTTGATGTGAAAGACCACATCACAATCATCGTTAATTTTATCATGTATTGCATCTGAAGAAATTGCACGTTTTGTAAAAAAAAAAATTATGAAAAATATATGAAATATAAATTAAGGCAAAAAACATACCAAAAACATCACAAAAAATTAACACAATAATAAAAACTTAACATTATTTGTTATAAAGAAAAATATCACAATTTTACCAAAAATATATGTCACGAAAATGCAAATATGTAAAACAAAAAAAAAGTAGCCACAAGATTATTTCCAAATTTTAACATAATAATAATCAATACATGTGGAATAAAGATTGAGCATTAAACAAAATTTTCGATGGTGAAATTTCAAAAAAATAAATAAAAGGAAAATATTTTAACAAAATATGTGGAGTTTTACAAGTTACCTCCCTTTGAAAAGTTAGAAAATGCTGAAAAACAGCCGAAATTATTTTTTTTGCATCTTGAAACCCTTGGTTTACCATCAATTGACTCTTTAAATAATGTTTCAATACCATCATATCCATTTCTTTCAAAAGACAAATTCAGTACAATGTAAGAGTTAAAGATAGAGATAAAGATAGATTGGATAGGTGCATTACAACTGTCATTAATAAAAATCACCCCTCGATCTGCATCTACTGCCTAAAACATGCGACACAAGGCTAAAGGGTGGACGGAAGTTGTCACCTATATGTAAATGAGATTTCCCTGCACCGTGTGTTGTTTCAATATTTCAAAAGATATGCATTTATAAACATGTTTTAATTATATAAACTTTGTGTAACAAAAGTTATAATTGACTGTTTTTAGTATCCCTTTTCTTAGTTTTAACTTGTATGTTGATTGAATTCAAAATAGACCCCTTTTGAATATTCGTATCAGTGCTATATTTGGAAGGGATTACCCAAAGTATGACGCAACTATGTCAACTTCCGTCCACCCTTTAGCCTTTTGTCGCATAGTTTAGGCAGTAGATGCAGATCTAGGGGTGATTTTTATTAATGACAGTTGTAATGCACCGTTTTGGTTGAATTGGTTGTAAGCTTAGATGTTGAATGACCGATCGGGAGACGGAGAGGATCGCAAAAAATTTTTACCGATGAGTTTCAAGCAAAACTTCCAGCCGATGTGACAGTTTGAAATAAATCCAAGATGGCGGGGATGGGTACCTTGTGTATTATTAGATATAGGGTATTTATTTTTATTATGAGAAAAATTTATAACGTCAGGTGCCTGTGTCTTAATCGTGTAAATTCTTTCTTCTATCTCTGTTACAAACGTGAATACAAACACGCAAACCATAAAGCACTTTCAATAAAGACGAATACAAGTTGCATGAATTTAATGCTGCATTATGACGCCAGGCGGCAGTGTGTACGCTACAATTGCTGCTCCCGAAGATTTATTAAAACGAAACTAACAAATGGCATAAATTTAATAAATTCGTGAAAACATCTCAAATTAAGGGCTTAGTATAGGAATATGAAATACATGTTAATATAGTCAACTTTTAACAAGCCACGATATACGCAGACTCAAAAAGATACGGGTTTTTTTTGTATACATGTAAAATGCCTCCGCGCGGTTCTAAAAAAATCATAGGGGGGGGGGGGGGGGTCTGAGAGATAATTTTGTATTAATTTTTTTATTGGTTGATTAAATAAGTGTGAATTTTCCATTGGGGGGTGGATCTGATCTCATTCTAGATCCGCAATGCAATGTACCGTATATATATATATATATATATATGCAGTAACAAATTATTTGCAAATTATTTGCAGGAACGGTCAATTTTTAGAAGAGGAACATGTCATAAGAACTTGTCGACCGGACTTTATTTTCATTTGAGGTGAAATGAGGTGGGGTGATGCACGGTTCTGTCCAGATGTACCCGTGGAACATGTAGATGAAATAGAAATAAATTTAAACCAAATTTAAAGATGTTTTTGAAAAACAATAAAAGGACTGGGGTACGAAATGCTTAGAAGAAGCTTTTACTGTACTCTACCTGTGAAAATTATCACTTGCATGAATCACTATGTACCTCTCGTTAGGCTACAGTACTGTGTATCCCTGATTAAATGCGATGAATTAATATCCGCGTGAAATTCCGGGTTAAAAAACTTAAAACTGCAGGTTTTAAAATCTCACTTATTTTTCTAAAAGTTTTGAACTTGTGATATGAAAACAAAGTTTGGTGCACGCGATTTTATATTCTTGCGATTCGGCACAGAGCGGTGGAGTCGCAGAAGTAAATATACGTATACGCGGTAAAATTAACGAATCTAAATTATCAGTGACTTAATTACACAATGAGTAAACGAAAACAAACCAGGCAAAGAGATTAAAATACGGTATGTGATATGACTGTTTATACGTTTTGGTTTAAAATCTAAATCAAAATCTTAATAAGAATTCTTATATAAAGTTCTAATTAAAGTATTTTTTTCTTCCAAAATACAAAACATAAATAATGTATGCTTCTTATTTACACAAATTTTCGAAGTGATAAAAATGTGTATGTATCATTCACAGCCATATGCATGCTTATTGTAGGTTTGTTTATTTTAATTTAAATCATGTACATGTAACTGAATGTCCATGTTTAGATTTGAAAGTGTTTAATTGACCGACTTCCATATCAAGCTTGCGATGATGATAATTATGATACGGGTGCTAATTATGAGAACTGTAAGATTATATATATAGTCTCATATAAATAACTGATGCGCAGACTTAGAATTTTATTTTATTTTAGGAGGGGAGTCCAGTCACCCTACCACCCTTGAAAATTCAAACTTTTTTAAATTCACATAGTAAACCTTCTGAAAATAGAACTCGACCTACCCACCCCCCACCCCCACACCCCCTCCCCGGCAAACAAAATTATAAATTATCCCTTAGTACATAAACCTCCCCTCCATTTCTTGATCTGAACATATAAACATTGGAGCGAAATGTCATGGTGCGAAACATCCCACATTTAGCTAGCTAGGTTTTTTTTTTTTTGTTTTTTTTTCGGGGAGCAGCAATTGTAACGCGCACACTGCCGCCTGGCGTCATAATGCAGGATTAAATTCATGCAACTTGTATTCGTCTTTATTGAAAGTGCTTTATGGTTTGCGTGTTTGAATTCACGTTTGTAACAGAGATAGAAGGAGGAATTTACACGAATAAGAAGAGAATGTTGCAACAGAATTAAGCAAACAATGAAGGATCAAAAAGAATCGAAGTGAAATTGAATAAGCATGAATATGAAAACAATAAAGTGACATGCAAGTGTAAATGTAATGAAGAATAAAGAAGTAAGCATAATAAGAATAAAAGCAAGATACATAGAATTTTGGCGGTAATTCCCTTCCATAAGGTATTCCGAGTGATTCCGAATGGAGAAAAGATGTAAACATTCCCCATTATAAATCTCCGTAAGAAATCTATTTTCAACCCCGTGATTTTTTATCGAGTGAAAAATGATAATGTGTCAGTGAAGATATCTTGGAAATTTTCCCTTTCATCAAATTTAATTGCACTTCTTTCCAAGGTATGTATATTTTTATTAAAAATCGATCAAATGTGCTGCATTCAATATCTTGAGACAGAGTATAATTCTTGATTATTTCCTCACAATCATCATTTAGTACATTAAATACAACCATGTATACTGTATACACAGAAGACTTCAACAAAAAAGCAGAAAAAAACCCAGGATGGGATCAAGTTTGTTTATTACAAATAAATTGTAATAAGACAGTTATTGGACACCGAGATTGACATATTTCTCCAGCCTCTCCATCTCTTTGTGAGCGACTTCGATCTTCTTCTGGATGAGGGCCTCCTCCCTTCTCTGCTGAGCCAGCTTCTGTGTCTGGGACTGAACCTTTTCCTGAACGTCTGTTGTAAAGAAAAAGATATGTTTATAAATGTACACTGTGTAGCTATTTAAAACTCTATTAGTCTATATAATGTATTCATTAATTTGTGAACAAATGGATAAATATCATTACTAGACGCATATGACTAAAATTTCTAAACAGGTAACATATAAAAACGTGTTTATTATATACTATAGCTTGTTCAGTGTATAAACTAATTAAATGTAATAAACTAACAATTTACTGGTATATATAATACAGAGTCTTCAATTATTTAATTGAAGCAACCTACCCCTCCATTTTTCGAAATCCTCTTTCTTGTCTTCTGTCAATCTGCGCGGTGGCAGCTTTGGCTCCTCCTCTGAGACAAACGTCAGACCGAAGGCCAGACCACCCTTCTTCTCCGTCACGTCCTCAGTGACCATTGCACGGCGCACCTTCTCGTACACCTCCGCCTCCTCCTTCATCACTCCCACCTTGTTATTCTTCGCAAAACAACTCTGCAACATCCCCATCTCGATATACACAACTTGACAGTATCTATCGCTAAGGCTATTGTTGCGCAGACAATTGTGACGTCACAATAAGTTAATACGCAATCATGACATTGTATACACGTGACGTTACACAACATCCATTACCATAACGGAAAACTGAATAATAATGAGTTATTGTTCAATTGTGACGTCATAATAAGTTAACACGCAATCACTACATTTTTTACTTTGTCAATTTACATACATTGCGCCGATAATACATTTTCATACTTACATGTACTCGTAGTTTTAAATTGATAGCCGAGGTATCAGATCACCCCCTCCCCATCTGTTACAATTCAATAAGATTATTGGAATGAATTCAAATATTTATATCTGAACGTGTATATTTTTGAAAAGAAATAGGGAAAAAATTATTAAAGTCTATATAATAAAATAAAAATTAAAAATAAAGCATTATTTTTAAAAATAATATTAATAAGACAATTTTATGGCGAACCAAATTTTGAACGCTTATCTTTTTAATGAATATTTATAATTTCAATCAATCACTTAAAAAACAAAATTTGAGATATGAAATTTAAGATCAATTCATAAAAACGAATATTTGCCACTGAAAGGTGGCCAAATCCTAACGTAAAGAAGACTAGATGACAAAGCTCTGCCATGCAAATTGTAGAACTTCAGTAAAGTGTGAATGAGCCAATCGGAAAAAAGTATGATTTTTTTTTTCGTGAAAACGAATAAAAAACAACAAATTAAAAAAAAATCAATTTGATGTAAAAACCAACATCAAATAAATCGTATGCATAACCAGTAATTTATATCTGACGATGTCCAAACCATGCAAAACCTCCCGATAAATAAATATTTTTTAAAAAATACAGCTAAAACACATTTTAATGATTATGAAGAGCTTCCTTGAGTCACTCATAGAATCACACAGACACAAAATGAACATACATGTACCTAAAAAAAGTTAAATTACTAAAATGCAATGTAACTCGAACAAGTGCATAATTTAACCCTTTGGAAAAACCGTACCAAGTAATTCATCTGCCGCTAGTATTTAGCACTATAAAGTTGTCAGATAAGAAAGGGAAAATATACTGGTTTTTTTTTTCAACGACTGATGGCAACCCGCAGACACAAGATATTTCATCCCCAGATGATAGATAGAGAATGCGACCGACTATTTAATTTACAAATTAGTACCAATCAGCATTTCCATAAATCAGTGTTCTAGTAGAATGTTCCTAGGAAATTCAGGAAGCTGGGTATTGTTATATTCAGAAGTATATTCTCACTGTTTTATACAAATATTGACCGGGGTTCGACCTGATGTTTAGTCGTACGGCGCTTAGGTTTTAATCCGAATTATTTAATCAATCTAAGACAATAATTTTACAATTAACATACAATGAATCGGGTTTTGATGTATAGGGGAAGGGAAAAATATGACCTACGACTTAACATCAGTTGTTTAAATTTTCGATTATTAACCCCGACGTCAATTTTTAATAAGTTTAATTAACTTATTCCGGCGTGAAGTTGACAGTCGGTTGATTACTTCAGAGCAATCGACCGCATGACCTACATGTACATCATCCCAAAACAACAAAATGTACTTGCTCTTTCTTTTTTTTAAATTTCTTTAGTTGGTAGAGTTAGTTGTAGTGCGAGATTTTGCTTTTCTAGTTTTCATTCTATGTAATTTAATTTTGTGTCTTGAAGAAGGGACTGGCTGTCCTGGAATTCTTTAACAATTTCAATCGTGTAGTAAGCCATTATTTAAGGTAATACTATAAGGAATCATTCTTTGAGTATTATGAGGTGATAATTTTGGTCGGGGCGTGATTTAATTCAATTAAGCCCGAATGGCTTTATGATAGATTTGATCACACCCTGACCGAAATTATTACCTCATAATAATCAAAGAATGATTCCTTATTAGTTATATTTATATAATTTCCAGCCATTGTAAGATTAAATATTTAATTAAGGAATAAGGAATCATTCTTTGAGTATTATGGGGTGATAATTTTGGTCGGGGCGTGATCAAATCCAATACAGCCCGAAGTTATTGGAATGTATAATACAAAATTGTAGTTTTATTACAGGCAAAGACACTAAAAAATGTGAATATATATAAATAAGCAAACCCCGCTGGCGACCCCAAATATACGTCATTTGAAGTTATTGGACTGAATAGTACAAAACTCGATCCGTAGTGTTATCACAGGCAAAGACACTGAAACATGTAAATATAAATAGTTCTTTATTTATATGGTGTCGATTGCGATCTGTAATTGCAGTTGGTAGCATTAAAAATGGATGGCGCGTTATTCCTCTATTAGTTTGCTAGGATTATTCGTTATCTCAGGATTAATTTGAATGTTTTTGACCTTTTCTATCAGAGATTTGGCAGATAGTAAGCTTAGCAAGCGCAATTATTTCGCCGATAAACAACGACTTTTCCGTCAAGCAATCCTCCGTTTGTGCCTTAATGCTGGGTCTTATTGACTTATGATAGAGTTTGTTCCAATGTGGTAACAAAAATAAAGGAACGAAAACTTTATGTTTATATGCCGATCCGTATTGAATTTAATTAAAAACATTCCTGCAGCTTTCATAAGATCAGCATAAATATGCAATTTTGAAAACAAAAGTCCAGGGTGTTTTTATTTTCTAATGTTCTTTTAAAAATTGGAGAAAATAATTATACTGATATTGAAAAATATCTTTTATTCTCATTCAAGACAATGAGTGTTGTTTTACTTGATTTGACCCAGATAAACATAATGACAATGATTGCTGTGTTTATTTGGGTCAAGATAATTAAATTCACCAACTTAAATTGCAAAACAACTTCAATGTACTATAAGCCTAGCAAAAACCATAAATGTTACTTTACGAGGTAATTTGGTACTAACCTTTTTAACGATAAATTCAATAAGATTTAACTAATCAGAGTTAAATCCATTTATCAAAGTGAAATAATTTGTTTGGTTTTCATCATATTAACATTTCATTTTATTATACACTCATAAATATAACTACTAATTTTGCCATAATAACCCGATGCTTCCTGGTTTTAGCAGTACCATTGGCCCGTGACGTCATTCTATAACTTGCATCAGTAATCCTTAAAAAATTCAATAGTATTTTAAACTATGCCAACGAAGAAAAGTCGAGATGCCCCCCCCCCCCCCCCAGGCACCACGTGCAAAGCCGCGCGACCAGAAGCGCGTCGTCACAGACAGCTCCGATGGTCCCCAGCATAGTGTGAATCTGGTCGATTTATCCACCTTGTTCAAGATGTTGGACGAGGTGACCAGCGCAGTGATTGCCGCCATGTCTAGTAGGGCAGTACTGTCAGACTAGGAGCTACTCGTGCAAAAGCTCTATGTTCTGACATTAATTCCGTTTTAAGAATAGATAATTATGTCATTTGCTGTTGATGACCAAGAGTTGTAGCTTTTGTATATGTATAGCCGTTCAAGATGTTCAAGGGTCTGTGACTCAAACCATCCCTCTTAGATGTTATGAACTTAAGTATAAAGGTCAATGCAACAAAAGTGTATGTCAATACAGACATGAGTGCATTTTGTGTTCTTTAAATCACCCCTATATTTAATGCAGACGCGCTTAAGGTTTTTGATTCATATTGCAGTCCAAACAGTGTTTCAACATCATGGCGCCCTCAATTAGCTAGAATGCATTCAACACCAGCCACATTTGCTAGACCTACTCTACCTCAGCATCCCAGAGCCCCCGAACAACCCACCAATTTAGACATTAGCAGCATTGCTCACTGCAGATAACGTTTTTAAGTAAAATATCGCATTCACTATCCGGGTCGGCTAGCTGCTTTTGAATTATTACAGGGTTTTACATATGGATTTAAGCTTGGTTACCAAGTCAAAGGGTAGCGATGCAGGTTGTTAACAAGGTAATAATTAAAGGGAGGGTTGCTGGCCCCTTTATGCTTTCACAACTTCCTAATATAAGGTTGTCACCTGTGGGCATGTTACCTAAAATGATTGCTCATATGGACTCATTCATCACCAAAAGTTTGTGTTCATTCAAATATTCATACTCTGATGAAGCCCTTTGTATGTTAGCTAATCTTGGTCCAGGGACACAAATAGCTCGCCTTGATATTGAAAGTGCCATTAGATTGCTTCCGATTCACAAGTCTGATTTTGAGTTAGGTTTTAAGATACAAGACATGATTTTTATTTACAAGAGTTTACAATTTGGCTGCACTGTTAGTTATGCTAAGTTTGAGAAATTTTCAACATTTTTAGAGTGGATACTTAGTGACAAGTCAAATTATGACAACATATATAGTACATTATTTAGATGATATTTTGCTTGCTGGAAAAGCCGGGTCAGACGGGTGTTTTAGATAAAGGACTAAGTGCAGTATTATACATTTTTCGCCCCCAAAATTAAAGTTTTATGAAGAGCTTTAAAAATAAGGTGGAAGATAGTTAAAATCATATTGAAAATAAGGGTGTAAAAGGTTATCACCGCAGTGACGTCATAATTTAGAAATGACGTCATGAAGATTGCCTCTTTTTGATAAATTGATGTTTTGTAGCAAAATATGGGTGTTTTCCGATGGTTTTTCGACTGGAAAACATCGAGCGCAGGCTTGCTCAAGGACCGAAAACCCTTGGCTAGCGAAGATGGCTCAAGTACCAACTTTTAGTATAATGTGTATAATTATCTGAAGAAAAACATATGTTAAAATTGTACTTGAGCAGACCTGCGCTCTATACTTCCAAATGCAAAATATAAAGCAAAATTGAGAATATTTTCATTTGTTTGCAAATTTGCGGGAATTAGGTCATTTAGATGACGTCATAGATAAACAGCGATTGAGCAATGATGACTAAAATCAAGATTTAAGTGATAGGCATCCTCCGTATAATGATTTATGATTTGATTTTTATACGCTACTATTTAAAAATTGGTTAAAATTGGGGGCAGATATTTGACCATACCGCACATAGTCCTTTGTGCAGAGTTAGGAGTCCCATTGGCTGAAGACAAAAGAGTTATTGAGGAAATGAGAAAGGATATTAACACTTGGTTGATGTTTTGGGAAAATTTCAATGGAGTTATTTAGTTATACACAGATAGTGCAGGAAATGCGGATTTAGGATGTGGAACAGTTTTCGGTCATCATAGGGCTTACTTACATGTAGGTTGGCCTGCCCTTTAGAAGGCATGTGATGTTTTTTTTCAGACATAACATTTTTGGTGCTACATGTAGTTCCTATAACCATGCATGGCCTTTGCAATTTGGGGCAGCAATTTGACCAGTAAACGGCTAATAATTCATACTGATAATGAAGCCCTAGTTTCAATTCTCAATTCTAATACTTCCAAATCCAAAAGAGTCATGTATTTGCTTAGGCGATTAGTTTTACAAGGTATGGTGCTCAATATTCAGTTCAAAGCTAGGCATATAGCAGCGGTATACAATGTTAAAGCAGATTCTCTTTCCCGTTAAGGTGGCAATCTTATCTCATGTTTTTATTTACATGTATGTCAACATTTGTTTAGATCATACATCTGGATTGTTAGGTCACCTATCATTAAACATGCTTTTTGTCATGCAAGAAAGTCTTGCCACGGATCTTCAGCTGAATAGACACAAGGCATCCATTGTCTGGCAAGGCAAAGGGGGCATGAGATGGGGCCAACTTTACTATAAGATTAAAACATTTATTAAGGTGGAATGTCCACCTTAGAGTTTGGTCATACATTGCGCGGGGCAGCACTATCCCTATGCAAAATGGGGTTAAATCAATTGAGCTGCGCTTTTGTATAATCAAAATCTAGGAAAAAACTTATAGACTCTTGCCATCTACATGTACCACTTTAGTTTGGTTCCAGATTCTGCCCAGGGGTGTATGGAGGGGTGGGGGGAATCTAGTTGCTTAAGACTGTTAGAAGAGGTTAGGAAGAGAACAAATATTTGTGTTTCTTATATATATATATATATATATATATATATATATATATATATATATATATATATATATATATATATATATATATATATATATATAACTATTGATGAAAAGCATTGTTTAATTTTTTATCATTTCAATCAAGGACACTAATAGATTCACCCTACAAGTAGTTGTCTAATACGTTGTTAATCTTCTCTTCCCTCATGCTTTGATCTCACTTTTTAGTTTGTAATTATATAGCTTAATGGTATGTAATCTCAACCTATAGCCCTTGTTAATGGGTGTGGTCCTACTGGTGGCGCAGACTATGCTGTGCATAGTATCGTGGCGGCATTCTAGCTTACCAGTAGTGCTTATGATAACAATAATGACAGTTATATGCATATGTGTGTGTGTGTGTGTGTGTGTGTGTGTGTGTGTATATTATGGAGTAGTTGAGCAAGCAGTTGAGCATCTGTATATATATATATATATATATATATATATATATATATATATACTGGGAGCCAGGCAAGAATTGATGCCTGGCTCCCACATTTATAAGCAGCCATGGCCAATCATCGCCAATGAAACTTAATTTAAACAAAATAATGTGTAGTTATCATTTCATTGGGCGATTCTCCAAATGTATTTTGTTTCTGTATTTCATCTTTGATAATACCTATTAAAATCTTTATTTTATAATTTACGTTTGAAACGAAGATGTTAATAAAAGATAGTTACTAGTATGCGTTGCACACAAATTGAACAAATAACGAATTGTAAACTGTTGATGATTCAATTTTGCTAAAAACATAGAATTTTTTTATGATCGGTAGAAACTGTACTAAACTGCACTTTTATTAAAGTTTCGCTAAAATGATAGCAACTATTAACTGTATTAACGAAGAAGCTCGTGTCGAATACCCATGTCACTTTTTTTGGCTTTTAGATTGTTCATCAACTTTCCATTGAACTTATTTTAAACGCCTCAACAGCCCTTGAAATAAAAGAATGTATTTTGTACATGAGTTATAGAGAAAGTTTGAAGCAAGTAAAAAATTAACACGTTTTTCTGTACCACAAACTAGAGGTGTGTCCGTGAATGAGACTGAGGTACGCCTTCAATTTAGGGAAATTAGGGAATTATAGACTAGTAGTTCGCGTTTCAGCGCGCTTTTAAAATGCAGAGTTTGTTAATATACATGTACATGTAAGGGATTGAAACTCCGGTTTGTCAACCCATATTCTCTTAAACATCACACGTTATGCAGCTATACGAATAAATTCTTCAAAGTTCTTGGTTTTTTTTTGGAAGTGAGTTGCTTTTTCTCAAAAGATCCGAATCCGAAAGGCCAATTTAACAACAGCGATTTTCCATCGTCGGGACATTTATTACTTTGTTACGAGTATTATAATGATCATTAGGATGAATATAACTGTCTTAATCAGAGTCTTCCACAACCTATCATGTTTTAATGATAATAATATTCTGTGTTACGTGATCTTAACATGTATAGACGACGACAACAGGAAAGCGGTGATTATTAAATATTGCCGACCCATCGGATCGAGATCACGTGACAAACTGCAATGAATGATTATAGAATAACGTAGGTTAAAAAGAATGTCACGCGGCCAACAGCCAATTTGTTAAACACGCTGAAAAAAATGACTTCTAGAAAAAGTCAAAATTGAAAAAAACTGAGGATATCAAACTGTTAAAGAAAAGGTTATGGAGTAAAAAATATCCTCGAAATTGTTTGCGTTCTGAAGCATTTGCTTTGGGAATCAAAACTTTTAGTGGTTACATTAGAAGTGAAAAGACTTGGCAGTAAAAGTATTGCAATCTCTATATGCAAAAATCTCTATGGAATAAAAAAATATATTATCAAATTAACACGCATGGTGAATACTTCTATTTCTATGACGACCGCAGAGACCCGCTGTCACTTTGTCATTCCTGACACACAAAGAGCCAACTTTGCTAGACCCGTAGTTCTTGCTCTGATGAAAGCCCCGTCTGTATGCAAATCTCTCATATGAAGTCTTCAGAATATATTCTGTGAACTTCTTAACCCTTTCCTTATGTGAAGCATGGTCAATATTTGTCGATACAGACTGAATCTTTCATGAAATTAAAGGAACGTTATTGTACCATCACTTCAAATGAACGATTCACGTCAAAAGTTTTGGGTGCATGGCGAGTGGACGTATTTTTAACTATGATAAGCACGTGTTGTATTAGGAAACATTATATACATGTGCATTCAAATAAAAATGTTTAAAGGATATTCAAGTGTTTAAAACATATTCTTGTTATACATGTATTTACATCTCAGTGTCAATTTACAAAAGTTATCAATATTGTAATAATTTTTTAGAAATAACTAGTTTTGAGGGTAAATATTAGGAAGAAGTTTTGAACAGCAACCAAACATACATTAGGACAATGTCCACCAGTGAGCAATGCTTAATCACCAGCAAAAATCGCATGCGTTAATCGCAGGCACGTAGCATCAGGGCAGCCGGGGGGGGGGGGGGGGTCGAAGCAGATAATTTTTTTTATTGAAATTTACATATAGAAAATTCAAAAATAATGGAGTTGGCCCCCAACTTTTTGGGGATACCTAAAAAACCAAAGGGAAATACGGAAAATAATGGCTAAAATTGAAGTAATAGGTATACGTTTCACCCCCTCCCCCCTTTAGCCTCATCCCTACCTTTTTATGATTTGCAAGTTTCCCCCTTTTTTGTTTTCCAGATGTGTTGAATGAGTGTGGCCACCTCCTATTTTCAAAATCGATGCTACGCGCATATATCAACCAATGAATACATGTAAATGTAAATTTACCCATCACGCATCTACCTGTTTTATCAATTTCAAAGGGAGGGAAGTTCACAGTTCGAAAGAGTGTAGAATATTTCAACTCTGTATACTGTTTTCTAAGGAATACAACGTTAGATAATAGAAACATGGTGTGTTTATGTGATAGTTAAATGACTACAATTGTAAGTTTAAAGAAAAAAAATTCCGAGCATTTCAAGTATTAATATTTAATACTAATATACATGTACATGTATACATCATTTAATAACACATTTCTTAAAATGTAAGAATAAAATATAATGGAAAATAAAACAATTTAATGTTGACGGAAAAATACGGTGAGCAAAATAGCATTGCTTCGAAGATTGCGGGAACAGTAACATCTTACCGAATTACGCTACTGGACAATGGCGACATTTTCAATCCATTTGTCTTTGGTTTGCATGCGTTGGCATGCGAGGTCATTTCTACGCTCGAATTGGATGCGAAGTCCGTTCTTTCCGGCTGAAAGTTTGAGTTTTGGAAAGGTCATAACCAGATCAAGTTTACGATAGCTATGCGTTTGCATATGTTTTGCACGGAACTCATGTAATTCTTTTGGTGTAATTAATTGAGCGATCTGCTTCCGTTGACCTTCGTTGATGTCCGTTGGACCCGAGCAATTTGTATGCAGCCAACTACCGACTGTAAAAGGGTAAACCAGGCCGACTCTAACAAAACTGATACGCAACCCTACATGTACGTCTACCGTTTGAAACTCGTTTTTACAATGCCAGTTTCTAAGACGTTACGTTATCGTTTTTACTGTTCATTGCTCGTCACTCAAACGGCGAGGTCAATAAGTTGACCGGTCCTCATATCTAACATTTCCTGCAATCGTTTAATGATTACAGTATATCCGTTTCATGTAAGTTTCAATACACTGATCTTGGAAACCCAGCAATAACTGGATGACAACTAACAGATTGCGTTTGGGCGCCATCTTTTTGGGGCGTTAGACGTCGGTTATACTTGGCGCAAACCGGTAAGGTGTGACTATAATTAACAATGATTATATAGAAACATAGAAACTTAATGTTGAGCAGCCAATCTATAAATATCCAGCACATATACACACATTTAATAAAAGATAAAAATAATTTCAATGTAATGTGAAAATAAAACTTTCGATATATTGTTTGTACGATCGAGAATAACGGTGTGAAAACAACTAATTTTAAGTAAAATGTCCACTGTAGATAATTCTAATGTTGTTTCATGTCGAAAAAAATCTGCCAGTTATTTTACTAAGAGGAATAAACCTTTCTATCACAGATACGATTGTGGGGTTTGAGAGTTGGAGCGCGATGTCCTTAAAGAGCATCTGCTGTAAGAGTCTCTCTTAAGAGAGTGGTATGTGAACAACATCTTTACTTCTCTTCGGAAATATGCCCCTGTAATGCTGTAAAGGAAAAAATTAATACAGTAGTTTAGGTAGAAAATTGTTCTAGTAATATACAGAACGCCCTGCCAGAATTCAAAGTTAGAGAAAGGAACTTCCATAACATCCACTTTTGAAATGTACTTCGAATGAAGAAAATTTCGAAGCCATACGGCGAAAAACGGAATATTTAAGCCGATAAAACAGAATGAGATTGCTAACAGTATGATTGTAAATTCAAGGCGAATGATGCTTTCCTCGGTGATAATTTTACATTCCCGTTTGCGTTTGTTACGAATAATAAGTTTTCGCATGATTAAAATGTTCAAGACCGTGATAATTATGAATGGTACCAGCGTAATGAGAACGGCATAAATACTATCCAGAACAAAAGACGCAAAGTCGTAATCTCTATCTGTCGTACAATAATGTTTCCCGTCCGTACCCACGTATATGGCACTGAGTATCGGCTTATAAAGAGCAATCACAATGGAGATTACGAAGATAGAACCCACGATTCGCCGAGTTCCACTTTTTGTGCATATATCCCTCCTTCTTAATGGATGACACACACCAATGTATCTCTCCCCCGTGAATGCAACCACAAGCCAAGCTGAGAGAAATCTGGACACATAGGACATATAAAGCTGAAACTGGCATAATCCTTCCACATCAATAAACGTTAATTTCAGGTCAGGTCTGACGAAAACTAGTCCTCGTCTGATCCATTCCACCGTGACGTAGAATATCAGCGTCAAAAGATCTGAAGTCGACAGTGAGGCTAAGTACGTGCTAGCGGAGATCCCACGCATGTTTCTGGACAAGAAGACGTACAGAGATAGCACGTTTCCCAGAAATCCCACCACGAGAATCACGGGAGTAAAGTAAGCGTAAAATATCCGTGAGCTTTTAAGAAACGAAGCTTCTGTCCCGAAGTCACCAATCCATTCGTTAATACTCGAATTTTGACTGCTGTTTATGGAGTCTTTTCGAAGAATTTTGTACAGATTGTTATAATGTAAAGTCATGGCATCGTCCGAAAAGTTCATCACTCTGAAAATGAAATAAAATAAGCAGTTAAACTAGACTCTTGAGATTGCAAACATTCCTTGTTATGGTATGCTATGTTATGTGTGATCTTGTTGCAATGTGAAGCAATATATACCAAGACTTACCATCCTTTTGTGACACTAATTATTAATTTTCCACTTGAATAAAGAAAATTGCTTAATGTAACCTTTTCAACTCCCGAGTAAACATGTTATTATTTCGTATTGTGTATACTAAATAAATTAAATTAAAACAACAGTGCATTAAGTTGCGTGACTTTGCCCGCACACTTTAGTGAGCGAATTGCGACATGCAAATTGCGTTATACATGTATTAGATCCAGATCTCGTAAGATAATTATTTTCGCAGTTTGCTTTTACTAAAAATCGATGGATGAATTTACAGCGAGTTCTCAATGCACTCTTTGGTAACAAATTGGTTGACTAGCATTGTCCTTTCAAATAAGGGTGAATATCATGACACGCAATTAAGAAAGTCTTCTTAATTGTACAATATTACTTAAATCAAAATAGCATGTTAAATGGACTCGTAAATTTGCATTTTATAATAAGTATTAACTACACACTTTTGTAGTTCTAATTTCATTGTACTCTTTTTTTCGTATATTTCTTTAAATCTATTTTCATTTCGTTATTGTTATGTGAACGATCCTTCAGCATCATTAAATTAACATCGGTTCGTAATGAAACACTAAAACTGGATCATTAGTAATGGAAATAATAACTCATGTAAACTGTGCATCTGAAGACAATATTACACAACATTCTTGGCCTATTTTGTTTGAAATAAATTGATATTTTCCCACTTAACCCTAATCTTAAAACCCAGAAGTTAAAAAAAGTGTTTTACAGCATTTCAAAATATTTTACCTTTTTTATACAAATCTTTAAGAGCTACGACTCAAAAATGGAATGCACTGAAAAGTGAAATGATTGCAAAGACATTTTAATCCATCTCCCCTCAAGCTTTCAATCAAAACTTTTTTGTTTGAAATTTTGCGACGCAAACAACCTAACAAATATCGACGTCTTCAGTCTGTATTCAGATGCTGCTTCCTTTATTTTATCTCCTAACTTAACATTAAAAAAAAATTTAAAAAAAAAACCCTCTTTTTTTTTTTAAATCAACAACAATAACAAATTCTTCTAATTGTTTTAGAAATAAAAACAAAAAAATCGGGTTACTTTTATTAAATTAAGTGCAAGGAAGAAAGTAATATTCTTTGATTTAAAAAGTCTTAACAAATCTTTTTAAACCATGTGATTGGTTTTGACAACTTGAACGTGACAGTGTTATCTTACCATACCAACGTAATTGGAGACTACAGTGTTGCAATTGAATGATCTACATAAAAAGTCAGTGTACCGTCTTTTTTTCTTACATCAAGATAAATGTAATCAACTTATTGCACAGTGAAGAACAGGCCATGCCCATAAATGTCTAGAATCTAGTACTCAATTGCAATTTCTCAACCTTTAACCGACAGAACTCTGTAAAACACATCAAATGTTTAAAAAATCCCTGGGTGTTAAAAATTAATGCAAAATTGGGTTGCTTCAGATTTCTTAATAATTTCAAATCTTAATGCATAATACATTGTCCTTTATAAAAGAGGCGTCATTGACGATAACGTTGAAAGTTTGAGATTGTTAAATTTCTTTTTTGCCTGTTAGAAAGGCCCAAGACGCTCTGATCGCTTTGATCTGTTACTCTGTTTCAAAGGAATTGTTTTGTACCAACTACGGTATATGTGACCTTTTCGTACAGAGGTTAAATGGTGGTTCCATATCTTAAGGAAGCGTTTAGATAGACAGAAACGATTCTGTACGTACTTTTACCCACTTTATAGAATAATTGAAGAGAAAATCAGAAAGAGACAAACGACAGTACGATGTTTTCCCTGTTGGTTCATTCGGGCTATGTAGGTAGCGATCATTGTAAAAAATAATTGCATTTATTTATCATCTCGTGCAGTCTATTGATTTTCAGGCCAGAGGGTAAAGGCCGTCATATTTAAAGTCTTTGTTTATTGAAATATTTTTAAAGCTCTATCTTTGATGTCCATTACAGGTACATTTTGTATTAGATGTTCAGTTGCAAGTACTTAGTATGTCAACCTTATTGATTTTCTTCTTATGGTCATTTATTTCAAAAGTTTTTTTTTTCAGTATGCCAGTTGGAAATTATGTTGCATTATCTAATCAATATCTTGTGGGCTCTTTGCTTGAAAAAAATATCAACACCCAAAGGATGTCTAAGATAATCATTGAATTCCGTTGATTTTCAGGCTAAAAGATGAAAGGTTCTTTCGGTTAATGTGATTATAGGCATGCAGATTTTTCTGTTGTTTTTTAACTTTCAAAGACTTCCATGCGTTGTTGCATTATTGGCAAATACAAGATTTATTTAAATAATACTGTATTGCTGAACACAATAGCCAAAAGAAATAAAAAACGCTGTTTTACAGCGTCCAAAATATATTACCGTTATATTGTGTCTACCATCGGATTAAACAGGTTTCTTTCATATTTTATTCGTAGCTTAAATATACATAAAGATGACAATGTCATGCAGGTTTAAGGTTTTCATAGCTTTATTCTATGTAACGCTCCTTTAAAAAATCTATTAGAAGCATTACAATGTCTCCCTGGAGGCATTAAAAATGGTCGGATATTTTTAAGACCTTGTTTTAAGGATTTTCCACCCTTGTTTCTGCAGCGAATGGGCAATCATGGAAAACTCGATCGTTTATTTATTCAAATCTGTCATACATCCGTAGCCACACATGCATTTGTGGTTAAAGAAGGAATCTGTTAAGTATTTTAGAAATACTCTCGAGAGCTACTTTGATGTCATATAACATCATGGATTAAACGAATAAACTTAGATTTAACATCGAACAAGGAAATAATTAAGATTTTATTTTTTTTTTCTGATCGCGTTTTGACGGATATGAAAACAGAAACTGTTGTAATATTATATTACTCGACAGACATTATGCTAAGGTGCCATTATACACAGTTGCGTTTGAGAAACTTGAATATGATCTGGTAAGCGAAATATAATTGATGGATTATAATTGAAAAACACAAACATAATTTCTATTATCTAAAGAAAGACCAACAGCCTTTGATGTTAAATTGTCTTTTTGGCAATTTTTATAGTATGCTTAGTTGTGCGACATTCTCACACCAATATATTGAAACAATTTCAATGTCACAAAGATTAAATCTTGTCCTTACATGCGTTCAGATTACTAAGTACCGTGTATAATTATGTTATATTGTAGCAGTGCAACAAAGATAACATTTTGAATAACTAGGATAGTGCTGTCGGGTAAAATTTCATCCTACAATTGCTTTTATATGAAAGTGCTTAAAAGACAAAATAGCACCAGCGAAACCTAGAAATATGTCATGTTGATTCATTGCACGTGGTGTTAATGCCTTGTAAGACATAAAAGCGTCGGAGCTTTTGTGCACAATTTGCAAGCATCTTGAGGCATTCATCAATCGATCGGTTTGCCCCTTTAATCTTATAAAGGAGTTATATGGCAGGTTGTGTAAACTAGGTTTTACGAAATTATGTTTTCAGTGGGATGATAAAATAAGAAGAAATGACATGAATGTACTCTTATAACAAAAGCTTAATAGTTATAAATTATGCAGCAGATGATTGTTTTAATCAAGCAAGAGGCCTAGAGTCTAGTACTAAGTCATTGGCTTTATCTATCGCCATTAAAATACAAGATGTAATTATAATAGGGGCGACAAGGTTAGCTTTTTAAAAAGCTAAGAAAGTCAGCCAGTGGAATTTTAATTTTTAGGTCGAAAGTGCCGGAATACACAATCTATTAAAATACAAGATAAATAGTTTCCAGAACAATAATTATTTGCGGGTACATATTTAGTTTGCATCCTTATATTAATTTTATATTAATGGCTGTACATGTAGTTGAGGAGATAAGCGTGTAGCGATGAAAATGCAAAGTATGACTACAACCCTATTTAATACTTAAAGTTGTCACTTTGCAAACATAGCTCTATGAATTTTAATGGTCTCGGCGCAAACCACTACCAATATATTTACTTTCCAATCTCACTATGAGGTCGGGAAGATATACGCGGGGTCTAGACCACAGGGGCTCGGTTGTCGGATAGTGGAATTTTTTTTATTATTTGTTCCCAAGGACTAAAATGATTAAAATTAGTAATCTTAAGTGTATTTCTGTCTATTGCATTAAAAATATTCACCAAAAACCCCTGTTTCAATCATGTTAAAAAAGTGTATTCAATGTACATTAAAAAAAGTAAAGGGACGACAGTCGCCATCTTGGATTTATAGGGGGTCCTCGGTTCACGCTATGATTTAAACAAGTTCTCCAATTTCTCCAACGATTTCTGACGAGATCTAGGTTGGAAAATGATCAAATTACTTATCCCTGTCGTCTGACTACACATGTGTCCCACAGAATAAGCGCATCGTGTCGAAATGTACTAGATACTCGCCAAACTTATCGAAAGCAACGGAAGTTGATAAAAACTCTCCATGTAATCACTGAGGCGATCCGAAAGCATACGATAAACCAAGAGGAATATCTTTTCGCGGATTTTTTGCTCTCTCTAGACTTATCATATGCTTTCGGAATATCTCAGTGATTATACGGAGAATTTACGTCATTCAAATGTAAATTTCCGTTGCTTTCGATAAGTTTGGCGAGTATCTAGTACATTTCGACACGATGCGCTTATTCTGTGGGACACATATGTAGTCAGACGACAGGGATAAGTAATTTGATCATTTTCCAACCTAGATCTCGTCAGAAATCGTTGGAGAAATTGGAGAACTTGTTTAAATCATAGCGTGAACCGAGGACCCCCTATAAATCCAAGATGGCGAGTGTCGTCCCTTTACCTTTTTTAATGTACATTGAATACACTTTT
Source organism: Magallana ariakensis (assembly GCA_020458035.1). Lineage (NCBI taxonomy): Eukaryota > Metazoa > Mollusca > Bivalvia > Ostreida > Ostreidae > Magallana > Magallana ariakensis. The sequence goes on from CM035818.1 coordinate 32,160,106, forward strand.
TTAACATGATTGAAACAGGGGTTTTTGGTGAATATTTTTAATGAATAGACAGAAATACACTTAAGATTACTAATTTTAATCATTTTAGTCCTTGGGAACAAATAATAAAAAAAATTCCACTATCCGACAACCGAGCCCCTGTGGTCTAGACTGTGGCTGCAGACTATTCCCATTGACAGTCTTCCGATGCGCAGTTTGACCTAGAAACTGACCAGTTTCATAACTTCTTCGAATTTCTCTAACACGAACTGTCTATAATTCATTCCCAGAATTCCAATTTACGCAAGCGCAATGGAAGTTTCATCCTAACTTAATTAGTCAGCCCGCGGGCTGACTAATTATAAAGTCTCCCAAACGAACAAGGCTATCATATACATGTAGAGTAGGGATGACCCACAAAGTTTCATGATGTTCCCAGGGGTCCTTTACTATATATCAGGTGAACTAACATGACCCAAGGAACAAGAATATATATGGTTTAGGGGTGGGGATATTAACCGTTTTCAAGATATTCGGGCACTACCTGTTTGAGGGGGGTCAGGACCAACCCCAGGGCCCATGACCTACATACCATATTGTAACGTGCCCGAGGATCAAGTAAAACACGGTTTAAAAGTTATAGAAATTTAATTGTGATTAAACAGCAATATAATTATAAATATGAACTGGTATATCTCTTGGAACTCTTGGTTGGTAAATGATTAAAGCAGCAAATAAATATAACACGGGTGTATTTTAAAAAAAGGGGGTGGGGGATGTCGACTGGCACCCAACGTACGTATATAGATTTATAGTCTGTCCCAAGTTATTGCTTCCATCACTTTTTGATGATTTTTAATAAAAATACACATACCTGTGAAAGAAATGCTGTTGAAATCGATAAAAGGGAAAATATCCAAAATATCTTCATTGAAAAATTATCATTTTTCACTCATAAAAGTTCACAGGAACGAAAACAAATTTCTTACGGAGATTTATAATGGGAAATGTTTACATCTTTTCTCCACTCGGAAGTTCTCGGGACACCTCGCACAGTTTTTCAACGTTATCATCCGGGCTTAATAATGGCTGATGCAATGATAAATCTCCATAGACTTTCTATTTTGGGATGTGTATTGAAACCTGAAGCGGTAGAGGGGGCGTTTCAAAACAGATAATCTGGACATTTTTCATATTAGTGGATGAACATAGTTTGAGCACAAAGGTATTTATGATTATCGAAATATCAAGCAAAAAGTGGTGGAAGCAAAAACTCGGGACAGAGTATAGTAATTAATATTCCGTAAATGTTTGGTGTCTGTATAACTGTTTCCCAAACTTACATTTCAGTTCTGCTGGTTACTGCTTACTCTCTGTAGCCTACCACTCGTTCTCCCCCTCTGTTAGATCCGCCTGCTATATATACTCTTCCTTGTCACCAATGTAAATAGTGACGTAGTACCCAAAACTACGTCACTGACTTTGGTGACTTTTACCAAACTCCCATAACCGGAAGTTCAGAGTTACCAATGTTTATGCGGTGCATGGAAAACTATTTTACGAGAAATTACGTTTGGTATGGGATGCCATCGATAATAAAACAGCATGGGGAAATATATGAATAACTAAGTTATGGTTAGCAGGTATGATTTGTTTACCAAGTCGAAATAAGCGCTATTTAATGACATTTCTTATTCACCACATCACCAATCTGTAGCAATCGCCAACACGTGCACCAACAATGTCGCCAATTCAAATCACCAACAATCACCAACACGTTGTTGTAATTGATGTACCGTTTAATTAATGAATACATGTATTCAACTACAAATCATCTGCAACACAGCATTCAAAAATTGCGCTTAGTATTTCGGTAACACAAGGGGAGTAAGAAAAAAAAGAACGATAACTCTAAACCCATGTATTACACTATGATGCCCCTTGACACAAGGAAGAAGAATATATATGGTTTAGGGGTGGGGATCTCAACCGTTTTCAAGTTATTTGTGCACTTCCTGTTTGAGGGGGATCAGGACCATCCCCGGGGCCCATGACCTACATACCATATGATGCCCCTTGACACAAGGAACAAGAATATATACGGTTTAGGGGTGGGGTTCTTAACCATTTTCAAAATATTTGGGCCCTTCCTGTTTGAGGGTGGTCAGGACCACCCTTGAGGCCCATGACCTACATACCATTTGATGGCCCTTAACACATGGAACAAGAATATATATGGTTTAGGGGTGGGGATATTAACCGTTTTCAAGATATTTGTGCACTTCCTGTTTGAGAGGGGGTCAAGACCAGCCCCAGGGCCCATGACCTTCATACCATTTGATGGCCCTTAACACAGGGAACAAGAATATATATGGTTTAGGGGTAGGGTTCTTAACCGTTTTCAAGATATTCTGGCACTTCCTGTTTGAGGTGGGACAGGACCACCCCCCGGGGCCCATGACCTACATACTATTTGATGCCACTTAACACAAGGAACAAGAATATATATGGTTTAGGGGTTGGAATCTCGACCGTTTTCAAGATATTTGGGCCCTTCCAGTTTGAGGGGGTCAGGACCACTCCCGGAGCCCATGACCTACATACCATTTGATGCTCCTTAACACATGAAACAAGAATATATATGGTTTAGGGGTCAGGATTCTAACAGTTTCTGAGATATATGGTCATTTCCAATTCCTGGGGGTGGGGATGACCCCAGAGGTCAGATCTTATAAACCCTAAATATTGTCTGTAACAGTCAATATATGATTCTGAAAACCCTATATTATAATCTTTGTCCGTTTTTAAGTTATAACCATTTACAATAGCGTCGTCGATTTTTCCCATAAGGTTCAATCTTAGACCCCACATCCTTTTGACCCCCCATAAAAGTGGTTGACCAACCCCAAATGAAAAAAATCAAACCAGCGTGCACATCTAGATATGCAGGCATATCGTATCCTAGAGTTTTGTAAATTCTGTTCATCCATCTCTGAGAAACACGACGGACAAGTTCAGAGCGAGAAAGAAGAAGAAGAAGAAGAACCGTACAAAAACTAGGAGTCGTTGTAAGCTTATGTAGTCTTGTGGGTTTCTATACTGTAGCCTTGTGCTGTTTTATCTCAGTGCAAACAACCCTCCTGCACCAAGCAAATATTCTCATGTTTATATTTTGTTAGTTTTGACAATTATATGTAGTGAAGGAATATAAAATAAGACGATAAAATACCCACATGAATATGGGAAAAATTACATCGGAAAGAAAAACATACATATTAATACATTTATCAGCGCTACATAAAACTTGGAAAAATGTACTGATGGCATGATTTTTATTTGCCTAAAATAAAGAAAATCAAATGTTTATAGATTAACATAACAAATAATTTACCCTGTTTAAGCTGTAGGGTAACTTATCGGGCTTGATGCCCCCTAACTAAGCCAAATATTGTAACATAAAGACCGCGCCCGCATTATTTTCACATCACTCACTTCTTTAAGCCCGAAACTCAAATTATCAACATTTCATAAAAGTTGGCACATATATGATACTATCGCATCCGAAAAATTGCTATATACCACATTCCGGAAATTAAGGCCATTTTTATATAATTTTGTATTTATTATCTCCATATCTAGCTGTCGTAGCGACAGTTTGGTCGCTAATATCAGGACGACGGGCCAGTGAGATCTACATCCGCCTGTACTAGAATTCTATTTCATTTTATTACAGTGTAGGTATTGGGTACAAAATGTGTACCTATTGGAGGTTTTATCTACAGCTGACTCCTATTTTAATATACATGTAATATTATGATTAATGTTATTCATCCCATAAGTGAATTTGCAAGGTATTTCCTGGAGATATGTCAGCATGCACATATTTTTTTCTTCAAATTTTTCTTTAATTTAGATACCAGGCGTCGTCGATTTACACGTTAAAGGAAGAGAACATTAAAAATTTAATTAGGGGTTCAGATTTGTCAGTTTGATATATTGATATCTGAAAACCATTTAGACACGGCTTTCCTCGGTAAGAAGATATACTTTTCTTCGATCCATGGACTGCCATATTGTTAAAATTATTACCTCCCTGCTGGAATATCTCTAAGCATCTAAGAGAGGGCAGCACTGATGCTGACGTCAGTGAGTCACATTGCATCGTAACAGAGTTTAAAAATGATCATCAACTTGTGAATAACACAGAGTAATCATTATGAAACAGAGTTTATGGAGGAGATTTTGGATCTCATTAATTAACTAGTACAAATGTAACTAGAAAAGAATGTCCCTGGATCGGTGTTATTGTCAAAGCTGTCCAATTTTACTTGCATTCAAAGAGTTTCATAATATATCCTTATGAGTTAGAACACTTTGTGTTGGACTACATAAATAAACACACAACATGCATTGCTCAGCTTCCTGATTTTGACACTGTATCTTCTGTTATCCGTCTGATAGCATTAACCGAACATACGTATCATCTAGATTTAATTTATTATAATAAGATAAAAACATATCAGAGAAAAAAGGTTTGTAGAACAATTAAATAAAAAGTAATGGTAAGAAATCTTACAAAGAAAGTGAATTACCTCTTGTTTTGGGGTTTTTTTGTTGTTGTTTTTTTTTTTGAAAACTACAAACAGCATTTTATTATGAATAATTCATCTGAAATGTGATGGTCTTATATTTTACGAACTACATGACTGTATATATCCATTTTTTTTGCACAAATCAAATCTAGTCACTTAAGAGTCATATTAAATAGAAATATATTGGACCCTTGTCCTCTCATGACAGTACAGAAATTTGCTTCACATCCAGGCAATTTTTTCTTAATAAGTTCTATCAACTCTGTATGGACATTGATCCAGTCACAAGCAGCAATATGTCCTACCTACGGCAGAGAACAGATGGATGCTTGGGAAAAAATGGATTACCTCTATAAACCTTTCACTGACAGTGCTAAATTGATAAAAAAAATTACAGGCCTCATTATTAAGTTTCAGGAGGCTGTAAAATTTATTATGCACCAATTAATTTTTCGATGTGCATGTCCTTTATGGAGGTTTTATTTTTATTTAGCAATCTAAATGTGAACAAAAGCAAGACACGATTAAGTACACGCTGTAAGCGATGCAATGCCACCTTTGCAACGAGATGCGGGAGGTAATGACTCTTAATGGGTGTTTTAAAAATGAAAATGGTATGATATTAACTTGTTTTAGTCTAGTCTTGCCAAAACATTAATTGATATTGTCCCACAGCAAACTGGCGCAAATAGAGCAAAAAGTGATTTAAACTTTAGTACTACATTAAATTGCTTAAGCGCGACAATAGATATCACATATACCCAACACTGCCTCACATTATCTTTACTCAATCTGGGTTATTTTCCAAAAAAATTGCTTTGCCAAAAAATAAAAATGAAAACAAGAGGCCTACATGCAGGCCTTTGACGGTCACCTGAGTACCATAACCCTTAGATTGACCTGTCCACACATATTCAAATCAGTTAGTTGTTTTCTTATGCATGCATATTTTGCATAACTATCAGATAAGTCTTTATGGCTTGGACCATTTACATAAACCCATAAGGAAATACTTTCTGAATGAAAAACAAATCGCCAATTCTCGATGCTCTTAACGTACAATTACGGTGTGAAATCTCTCCGTCTTAATGTTCAGTCGAGAATCTCTGCAGTGATTCTAAGGGAATAGTAATTCAGTCTTAATTACTATATATAATTTGCTGCTTTACCCATATGCATATACATTGTAGTGAGAATGAAACATTTTTCTATGCAACAGTATTGGTTTTTCCGGCAACACACCTTAACTTTACCTTTATTGGGGAAAAGTCCATGTAATGTACCTAATTAGACGAAGCTTTCAAACCAACTGATAAAATGCTGATGACTGTAACTTTAATATATCATTAGTTATATTTTTTTACCATTGGTTGTCAATTCAATAACAGTAAAGAATATCGCATTTCATTCTGAAATCTAAGCTATTTTTTGTTGATGCTATATAGGTACGTCATTATCTACACCTACATGTAGCATTGAACAATATCTGGAGTTGGGTTGCTCGGTACAACCCAAGGTAGATATTTTGTACTAGATGTTGGATAAAACACTTATTTGTAATAAAAGTGACATGATAAAAGATAATTGCTTAAAGAATCAATTTATTTCATACCACGAACGAGAATTTACTACTGCTGTCGTTCGTTTTTATCTGATCACAAATACCCAATGCTGTAATTATTTTACAAAACGACCAACCTTAAACTACGGAAGCGTATAAGAACCATTTTGTCATTTTTTCAATGTTATTTTTAACACTTTAAATGTAAATTTCACACTTTAATCTGTAAAATTTACATTTAAATCTGTAAACTTTGAAATTTAATCCGTAAATTTAACACTTTAATGAGTAATATGTACACTTAAATCTGTAAATTTTACACTTTTATATAAAAAATTTAAACTTTAATGTATAAAATTTACACACTATTTTTGTAAAATTTACATTTTAATGTAATAAGATCGTCCTTGCATGTAGATATACTAGATGAAATCCCGCGCAAGCGCGTGAATTAACAATAAACACATTAATATAATACGCTGCTTAATATGTTTTGTATAAACTGTGTTCGAACTTTTTCTTCGTTGCCGTCTTAACCTATATTTTAAAATTGAAATTAAAATGCAACAGCATCATGGGTTTAAAGGAGTCGGCAGGGATGAAAAACTAAACTGAAATTGTTTTTGTTGATGCTGACTGGAAAAATTAAAATGTACTAACTTTTTTATTTAATTTTCAACCAGGGAGTTGGCGTATAGTGCGTCGCATCCTAATGTTCTTTAGGTTAAATTTCACTTTAAAATTTATCACAAATAACGTCTTGGAAAAATTATGGGTGAAGGGGGTCAAATTGGCTCATTTTATTTTTTAACATGTTTTCTTTTTGTACTAAACAAAAATGTCTGATCCAAGTTATCTGCCCGCGATGCATGATAACCTCGTCCTACACTTTCCGCCTTTACGTGAATTAGTCAACCCGCGTTCTTGGTTACCTCGATCTGGAAAGTTCCATCCATCAAAAATAAAAATCGCGCATTCAAGAAACGAAACGACTAATTTTATTTATTCAACATTTGTCAAATCATAACTTCTATGCATACTCTAAATACGTTTCCAGTAAATGTATTCACTCGCTACGTAATCATTCAATATCATTTCATCTCAAGTATATATTTTGATGCAAACTTTCCCTAACTTGAATCCGCAAAAGCGTGTCCACCACCTTACTCGCATTTTTGCTATTTCGGGCTTGTTTTTCAAAAATGAAAGTAGGTTTTCAATTATTTTCACAATAATAAATTATCGGCTAAAATTTAATTATAGCTTACGGACATCATCTCACACGTGATGAAATACCAAAGGTGTAAGCAGTTACTCTGGTGCAGGCATTTTGTAGTTTATTGGCAGAATGTCTTAATTTATAAGTATAGATGCATATTGAGGGATATAAGTTTATACTTAATAATTCCCCATCATGCGGTTTTCATCCTAAGACTGTCTCTATTTTTTTAAACATATAAAATCTTCGTTGGCCGAGAGTTTTTTCGGTCCACTCCGCTCGCTTCCGATAGTGAGAAAACCCTTGGGGCTAGCGAAGATATATAAACCATCGTTTATCTGTTTCTTGCGGACAAAAAAATCACATAGATTTAAGGTGACATTATAACAGGATATTATTAACACTGTAATTCCGTTGATGCATGAATGCTGTAATACACATAAGCTCCTATCCGATAATATTCCTGGTAACTTTTTACCAACAATGCACTATAGTCTGTCCCAAGTTCTTGTTTCCATCCCTTTTTGATGTTTTTTTTAATAAAAATACACATACTTGTGAAAGAAATGCTGTTGAAATCGATAGAAAGGAAAATATCCTAGATATCTTCATTGACAAATTATCATTTTTCACTCATTAAGTTCACAGGAACGAAAACAAATTTCTTACGGAGATTTATAATGGGAAATGTTTACATCTTTTCTCCATTCGGAAGTATTTGGGACACCTCGCACAATTTTTCAACGTTATCATCCGGGCTTTATCATGGCTGACGCAATGCAAAATTCCTGTAGACTTTCTATTTTGGGATATGTATTGAAACCTGAAGCGGTAGAGGGGGGCGTTTCAAAATAGATTATCTGGACATTTTTCATATTAGTGGATGAACGTAGTTTGAGCACAAAAGTATTTATGATTATCGAAATATTAAGCAAAAAGTGGTGGAAGCAAAAACTTGGGACAGAGTATAGTACAGGCTACCATTGACCTTACAGGAATTCTGACGGCAACCACTGTCTTACATATTTAACCACTCTAAATGATTCTTTCACACATAGATTGATATTTTCTTTAATTGATGAATTGCCGTCCTTGGACTTTAAAATCACTGTCTTACATATTTAAGTGTAAAATTTATGTATAGAAGTGTAAGTTTTACCGATCAATGTGTTAATTTTACACATTAATGTGTAAAATGTACATATTCAAGTGTAAATTTTTTCACATTAAATTGGGTGAATTTTACACATTAATCTGTAAAATTTGGATTGAATTGTAAATTTCAAAGTGTCGATTTTACATATTAAAGTGAGAATTTACAGTTAAAATTGTAATTTGACTCATTGAAGTGTAAAATGTATACATAAAAGTACACACAACGAAAAAAATAAATGTCAGTGTGCCACTTATGCGATTACGTATTCAACAAATTGATGTTAACATCGTTTTAAACGCGGACGAGAGCTTTCAATTATTAATTTGCAAATAATAATTTGTAGTGGATATATTACACATAAAACATTTTAAGGTAATTTGCATCGTCAGAAACCCACGGTCGGTCTCGCTTCTCGTCGGAAACCCATGATCAGTCTCGCTTCTCTTACCTCCGGGTTAGAGAAGCGAGACCGACCGTGGGTTTCGGTAAGAGAAGCGAGACCGACCGTGGGTTTCCAACGATGGGTAATTTGTTGAGGACCCACTCTACTTAAATCCAAAACTATTGTCTCATCTGTGACGCAAGCGGTTATACTAAATATATAATTTTAAGAAACAAATTATTCAACAATTTAAAAAAAAACTTTTTCATTCTTGTTTTGTTAAAATCCACGAATTTATTTCTTTGCATTCTATAGTTTACAAGTCAGGGGAATAGTTTTTCGCCATATGTATCAAATCAACACCCAAACCGTAACAGTTTTAACCATAATACATGTATTCCCCCTTCTTCCTAAATTCGTTTACACTTTGAAACTTTAAATATCAAAACGTCATCATTTCATGAACAACTAAAATGTACAGCTATTATGAACTATAATAAATATGGTTTTTGTTGTCTCTCGAAGACTAAAACATTATTTAACTTGGAATTGAATGTTAATATTCTCCATGCAAAAATACTCTATAATTATTCAGTAAGAATTTGTTAAAAAATGCAGTCATATAGATGATATAAATATCAATTATACGAGCAAAGCATGATGAAATAATGACATACCTTATTTGATGAAATGAATTCCTAATGATAGTAAACTACTGAAAAATTATAAAATGCAAACGGTTAGAGAGCGTAGTACATAACAAACTCTACAAATGTGTGCCAAATTAATGAGCTTTATAATATTATGCACATACCCAGCCATCTGATATCCCTTTTTATTGTGAAAAGCAACCTCTTTGTTGTATGGAATTTCATTGCTCCGCTCTTTGTTTGAGTTTAGAATTCAGCAAGCACAGACTGACGGACGCAACAGTTTGGATTAATAAAAACCAACCACTGCCGGTGTGTGTAGCGGGACGATAATGGCAGAGACCGGACGTGAGTTGTCACAGCTGTTGGACCCCTCCAATAGGAAACTACTGATAGTGACATAGATATTCCAAAAGTGTGTAAATTACTGTGACCTTGACATAATTTCTCGGGTCGCGTTGATAACTGGATAATGTAAAGTGTAGTTATCGTAATTACTACGTTTTTGCAATATATACTATGATATGTAAGGTTAACTGCTATAATCTCGACACTCTTTTGCTAACAGTCGTCCTGAACTAATAAAGCATAAACAAACTTGGATGAAAGTAGAAAAATTAAATCAGTGCGTAGAACACGTGTTTTTCATAAAAAGGATAATACACTACCCATTACGTTGATCTTATGATAAGAGAATAATCATATAAAGTTGCAACAGTTGTTTTAATTATATGAATGTTATCTTTGATGTTTTTGTTTCTCATTTAAAGTATGTGTTACAATGTTTCAGTAGTTCGGTTATGACTATATTCACAATACATTTGATGTGCAATTCATAACATATATCATGGTATTCTTGACATTAAAAGAGTTAATATAAAAAAACCCACTGAATACTGTTTTTATCTTATATTTTCGAAAAAGTATTCTGTATCTATTTTGAATGAAGAATAAGTTTGTATGTCGAATAAATACGTTCATGTCATTACGTAAATTGTTTTTGTTACAAAATCATGTATTAAAATCACAACCATTATGCTATTTTAAATTATTTGAATGTATAGGGGTTAAACTTTATAGAAATTAATAGTATTTATGATATGCATGCACTGTTCTATAGCTAATAGTATCTACTATAGAATTTTCATTTTGCTTTTGCGAGATAAAACATGAAAGATTTATTGCTAGAGCCTTTGGCACATTGAACTTAAGGTTAGTTCAAGAAGGAAATACGCATACTTAGAACATTGAAAAGTACTCATACTCTTATTTTCTCTGTGATTCAGATTGTCCATTAAGCGTTTTTCTGTTCTCTTGTCAATTCATAAAAGCTAACATTTAGTTATAAATACGCATCATTGGTTTCACAAGCAAGGTGAACATCTGTAATTTAGTCAATTGATGTAATTACCAAGTGACGGAATGGCCTAGCTCTGCCATCCAGCCACCTTTCAAAACCTTTTAGTTAATGTTCTTTTGAGTGAATGGTACATGTTTATCTTCTGATTCCCCTTTATCTGCCATTTGAGTTCTCAATTTTACCGATTTTTGCATCAAATCTGCTTTATATGTGCTTGGGTCAAGAAATTTAAAATCAATATACTGATAAAAATCGTTAATAAAGTTAATACTTTCTGCATATGTCTCTTAACGATTTCTTGAATTTCCCTAGTAGGGTAGCTTAAACAGCTGTTAAAGGGGTAATCGGACAATAGTTTTTGGATTGCATGAGATCTCCTTTGTTTTTGCATATCGGTTTAACAATACCTATCAACTATTCTTCCGAAACTATTCCAGGGAAATCCAATAAAAGCAGTTTTTCATACAAAGGTAGGAAAATTGAAATAGTAACGCGAACATTTTTTTTTTAAATGCGATCTCTTTTGGAGTAATTTGTTGTATTTTAGCTCCTTCACGGAAGATTAAACCTCATACTGTATAATGGGGCAATCAAGTATTTCAATGCGTTCCCTACTTGGACGTCCTAAAAATATTTACTCGCCTTCATCTATATCAGTTGTTCGTTCATGTTTTTGTTGTGGCAATTTTATCTTTTCCAATATTCTTTGGAGTTTTTTGTACAAATAATTTTTATCTAAGGAAATAGATTACTTCCGTAGTTTTAATTAATGTATCCAAACCTTTTTTTTTTTTTTTTTACAGTTTTCAGATTTTCTTTGGAATTGTTTGGGTTTAAACTTTATTGTGTATGCATTTATTAATGTGGTGTGAGGCGTTTGATATAGTGCAAAGGTAAAAATAATAGTAAAACTTTTATGCTCTCTGTTTGAATCTGCTCATGTGATTGTAGAACATGCCAATGAAGGCAACTGTTTCTGTTTAAGACTATAAGATGCAGTTTCCTAATAAAATTTAGAAGTCTAAATGCCTAGATCTACAGTATATTACTCGACGACGAGAATATATACTCGAGTATTTGAATATATGGCGACCAAATACTCTTTTGAATTCGACTCAACTTCACTAAAATGAGCTACAGAAGATTTGACAAAACATAATATTGTCGAATCTCACGTTGTAATATCAATGTCATAAATGTCCGCCTTACTACGTTAGCTTCAGACAATTAATTATGTGGCCTTTCCCAACTCAATGAGTATCTGTAAGTTGGGAAAATATTTTGTTTTTCTCTTATGCGATTATAAAACAGAAAACGAGTCTGCAAAAATATTTTGAGTTTGGTTATTTTTTTCTCTCAGTTAATCACACTAGGGCAAACCCAATTTGTAAATAGTGGCCTAATCTTGGTAATTAATAAAAGCAAAAACCTTTTTAATCCTTTCTGTAATGGAAATTGTATCGATCAACAGCAGCACAAAAATATACTCAATCCTTGAGGAAGTCATTACATATTTAAGCGAAAGAGAACTTTACCAACCGACTTTTCTTGATAAAAATGTTAATCCGACAATCAATGAAAACATTGAGCGATGTTCCGAGCAAACAAAAATGAATGAATGAAATGCTATCACAGTTTTCTAAATAAGAGGTCAAGGTCGAATAAGCTTGTTGAATCCTTGTTTACAACATATTCTTTAGCCCCCTAATTTAATTAATTTGTTTTAAACGTCACCCATAAAGTGTCTTTAATTGGTAGAGGGTGTGCAGTGACCATGAAAACATATTTTAAATAAAAACTTAATTTCAAATAACCTCCGTGGAATATACTTTGTAAAAGATGCTGAGTGACAACTTTTTCGTCCGTCTGTCTGATTTCATTTGTCCAGGGCATATTTTATTTCCAATTGGCCGAGTGTTGTCCATCATCTCAAAGATGTCTTCTTCTAACAATATACACTAATTACAACGGTAAATACAAGTAAGCAAGACTGAAATGAAACGTAATCAACTTTATGACGTCTAATTAAAAATGTAAATAAATCGACATGATTTATTAAAAACTGATATATCTTATTTCGTCATGTGTCACGTACTCCAATTAAACGAAAGACAAGGGGGGTCCGGACCCCCACCCACCCCCAAATCAAATTCCTCAGTCCTTTCTACGAGTACATGTATATGTCAAGTGTTTGCATTTAGAGAGAATATGTTTTTAAAAAAAACTAGAATGTTCATTATCTTATCAGAGATCGAGATTATTTTAAACCCAGACTCATATATATATATATATATATATATATATATATATATATATATATATATATATATATATATATATATATATATATATCTGATAGGTCTGATTCCAAATAACGATAAATTCCAAAAGCAATATATACATAGTCAACAATAATTGAACAAAAAAAAAGATCAACACGAAAGTAGAAAGAAATCATTCATTAAACGTTCATTCAGTAACCTCGAGCTATTTCAGCAGCATGCACATAGAAAAGTAGCGTAGACCGATTTATATCCTGCATTTATATTTGACAAGAACCACATCAAGGTGATATCTAAGATCACATTATAACCAATTTAGCTGTCTGAATCTCAAACCATCAAAGTAACTAATATACATGTAGAAACATCGGTGGTGTGGGCGATCTTTTTTTTCCCTTGAGCAGTGGACATGTTCACAGGTTTCAAAGTGCAAGTGAAAACATACTGGTTATCAAAATTAAGAACGCTGAATACAAACTGAACTGAAATAGAACGCTCATCGGAAACACACTGAGGTCTGGGTTGAACGCAGATGCAAAGATAAGAATTGTCACATCATCGTCCTTGAGACATGCAATTCTAAGCGGATATTCAACGGTACCCATCAGATAAATCACCATTTTCTTTGAACAATGCTCCACTGCATGCATGCCTAACATTGATTATAATCTTTTGTTCCATGTAAAGTATCCATATTTTGGTTTGATGCTCCATAATGATACAATTCCGCTTTAATTGAATTAGTTTATAACAATTGCACATAAGAAAATTGATTTTATACACAGTCGCGTTGCATTTGATGACACTATAAAACAGAAGTTAGAATTCATTGAATCATTGATTTTTGCAACAGATTTAAATTGAATCGTGTATCTTTAACTACGATATCGTGAATTACCCTTTTCTTTTTAATAATCCAACCTGCAGTCGGCCAGTTAATAATATAAGAGATCGTCCTTATCTGTGAAAAGATTCATCAAATCTCTTTTATGCACCATAGTATATGTAATTAATCCCGAGAAAGAAATTAAAGTTAAAAACAAATCGAACAATTTAAAAACGCAAATTCAATCTGTATATAGTAATTAAATCATTCCCAAGCTTAGTATACGCAGTATTCAGATTTTAAATCCCCTGTGTATAAAAGCAAATTGGATATCCAAAACCCATGCATATGAAATGATACGGAAAATGATGTTTCTCTAATAACAGTCAGTGAAATTGCGTTGTTCAATAAATGCAATATATTTGTTTTTTCCCTCTACTACCATATAATAAGACTCAATGCTATTAAATATTCATAGACAAAGATCATTGGAAGCATAAATACTGTGAAGGCTACACGATGTAAAGACTAATTCCTGGCTCTATAGCCATAGTCATCTTGTATTGATAGTGATATTTATGAAATATAAATATAAACAAAATTGAATTTGATCCCCATTAGGCTCCTCGGCGTTGGACCTGATGTCTAGCTCACTTCTTGAGAATTCTATTTACCATTTAACATTATTTATACGTTGTGATGCCGGTATATTGCATTAGATGTGCACTTAACAACCTATTAGCTTGTGGTGATCATGAATGAGTAATATTTACATTTTTCAGTGTCTTTGCCTGTGATAACACTACGTATCGATTTTGTACTATACCGTCCAATAAATTCAAAGCGTGGTTTGCTTATTTATTTTAAGATATTTAATCGTACAATTGCTAAAAATTATGTAAATATAAGTAATAAAGAATCATTCTTTGAATATTATGAGGTGATAATTTCGGTCGGGGCGTGATCAAATCTATCATAAAGCCCTTCGGGCTTTATTGGATTTGATCACGCCCCGACCAAAATTATCACCTCATACTACTCAAAGAATGATTCATTATTCCTTAATTAACAACATTTTCCATCACGTGACTATTTGAATCTGAAGTTGCAGTTTGCTCTCTATATCTAGCTATAGATCATGCATGCTTTGAAACATTTTTAAAAAGTCTTCGACTATGATAAAATACCTATTAATACTAATATATGTACTGTGATTATATGAATAACCTCAGTTTGATATAAACGGTACACATAGGTTTTCTTTTTAAATTCGTATGACATTGTATGCATATTTTTATTTATTGTTTACTGCAATATGAGAATGAAAAAAGTGAATTTGTTTCATTAACTTATTGATCGGTGCATAACATTCATTAATTTTGAAGACAATGAAATATCATCTTAAATTAAGTTTATGAATTCTTGCGTACCGCATACAATATATTGCACATTGTTTTTACCTTTATCATATCATTAAACTTTTACACAATATAATATATACAATTAGACGATTATGTGACTTAGAGCCGAACGCAAATATTCACGAACGAGAGTTTATATTTGCTAATTGGTAATTTGGACATGTAATTACAAAGCATCTAGGTTTTCGTAAATAAATGAAAATGAAAATATAATCGGTTACCAATTACTGATTACCTTGAAAATGTGTTTTTCTTTTGTTATGCTCGAAGCGGAAATCCAATATTGTACTCTATTAGACCGCAAAGTCGAGCCTCTCATCCAAGAAATGCTATCTATCGAACAGGTTATATTGGATGCGTTTATCGGACTGAAACTTTCCAGGTTTCTCGAAAGTTTAGCTTTGCTTTTAATTTTATTACTTGTTTTGAGTAACATGAACACAGACGAGTTTACGATTTTATTTAATGACTATCTAATGCTTGTTTACGGTTTCAAGTTGGCAGGAAAAAATGTTTACGAACTAAAGTTAGACTTCTGTGCTTAAATTAAGATTTATTTGATATTCCCGTCAGATATGATTTTCCCTTTTTATCTCAGTTTATTATAAATATTAGCAATTATTTTTTTTTTTAATTCATTGATTTAATATTAATTTGCATTCAAACAAACCAAGAAAGTAAGCTCTTTAAGACCGACAGAAATCGACATTAGACAGTGAATTACTATCAGTGCAGCAAGAGAAATGCCGAGAACATCTTAAACTTATATCGACATACATTAATTTTGCTAATTCATATAAACAAAATATAATTTTAGATATCTTTGAAAGAAATGTTGACGAAATCAATAAAGCGACCACAAACGAACCGTCGATTGCATAATTGCGTTACAAAGTTATATGTACTTTGTTGACCTCGAAATAACAACTAAGGCATACTTAGTCCATGGTCTCTCAGAAAAACAAGAATTCTACGGTATATTTAACCATTCATCAAGATAAACTACCATTTACTATGATTACACATTACATTTACGTAACCCAGTAACTTTCAGTAATTACACTATTGAATTAACTGTGTAATGTGCGTAATTACTTATAACGAGGATATCTGGGCTTTTATATCATATTAATTGAATATATTCACGGTATACTCCCTAACCCGTAACATGATACAATCCTCGTGTACATTAATCTTCTTGTGTTAATGGGACAAGAAATTACACTTAGAGGCTTATTTGTAAACAAACCAGAGGCTATAGTCTTGCATCAAAGTAGTACTGTGGGTCCATAAATATTAGTTGAATACGAATTTTTGCGGATTTCGTTGTAATGGTTGATACACAAATATAAATTCTCCTTTTTAAAAATTACAATGTATAATAAAATATGGTATTAATAAAATCGTTTACCACAAATTTACGTATCGTTGAAAGTGAATTATTATTTGCTAAATTTACGAAATTGATGTCCCAAATATTAATAAAACCACAATATCTTGGGTGTGACCAACGCATATACAAGTATCTAAACAATATTGGGGATGTTACATGTATATCCTTAAAACATAGTGATAGTTATGTAAATAAATTCTTATCAAGGATCATTCGTAGCTAAACTGGATGTACATGTTTCATACATTGACGACTTTTTCAAACAAAACATATAGAGAAATATTTGTGCTATTCAAATAAAGAGGCTGATATTCGGGCCCTTTAAATCATTATTATGCCTAATTGCCGGAATATTTAAGGGAAGTTGAGTGCGAGATGTACGGAATGATCTGAGAACTTGCATCTTTCAAAAATATTATCTTTTATTTATTGAAAATTCTACGACAGACGTACTCGATATAATGATCCCCCAACATTTCAATCAGAAGACTTCATTAATTGTCTGTTGTAGGATTGTCGACGTGACCAAACGAATGCTGGACATCATTGTAATTGTATGTTTGTGCAAAGTTGATGTAGGTGGGTGTTGGGAACGGTGTGTTGGTGTGAATTATAGTATATCCTTATCATTATATCCACACATAGCAGACTTACTATATAAACTTTTATTCTTATTTATTGTGAAATACATTTATGTACGTTTCTTTTACATGTACACGTACAAGTAAAAGGTACAAATGTATATGATTTCTCATCTTCACATGCAAGATTACATGCCTTAAACAAATTAAATTGGCTTTCATCTATAAACAAATCATCATATTTCTAAATACAATAATCGCACCTACTGTAAGAATATATATTCTTTATTAAGTCAAATATATATGAATCACAATAAAACAATTATATTAGAATGCCCCTTTTGCCATAAATGGGGACATCATCTTTTATTATCAATGGTGATTCTTCTTCTAATCAAGTTTGTTTAAAAATTTTGTATATCGAATAATTTTGATATATCCAGTGATGTTTGAAAATCTATCTGACATATTAAATAACGCTGTCAGAGAGTGTGCCATTGTTCAGGAATGCGAAATTTACTGTGCCGACATAGAGGTGCTCAAGGTTTGCTTTTTATCGCGTAGGGTTGGGGATGGGGTGGGGATGATTACACCAAATCCAGGCATAAATAAATATATGTTTGCATATTAATTTTTCTTTCTATGCTGACACATAATACCAGATTAATGAAATTGATAGCAATATGAGCTGTATTTTTTAGAAATTTATTTTGCTGCAAACACCTTGCTAGTTTGATACGTCTGCATGTAGCTAAAACTTTTATGATAAATAAGATTTGAAAAAATCATTAATTTGGGTCAGAAAAAAGATTTCTCTTCTGAGGAATATATAGCAGATCAATTTTTGTACAGGACGACTATTATTCAATTTGGCTCCAGTTAATGCTTCTTAATAGCTTTTCTGCCAAAATATGGCTAACAGAAATTTAAAAACCATGATATTTTTGTCATTTTAGTAGAAAATAACATTATCGTAAAAACAATTTCACCATGAAAATTGCAGCTCATATTGCTTGAAGTTACACATACACTCAACCCTTATCATTTACAAACATCCAAAAAGAATCTAGGATTTTTATACTATATGTTTTCTTTTATTTCCTTGTTTAAATTGTATGATACTATAATGCAGCACTCCCATCTGAACGTAACATACTTTAATATAATACCTTGCATGATCCAATGATAATCTTAATCAAATTAAAACTATTAGCCTCTCGCGTAAATTGGTAAGTAAAATACCGATAACCGTTCAAAATTTCCAGGTCAAAAAATTTAGCATTGGTACAGATGTTCGCTGACTTGTCATACTGTGGCAGTTACCCCCTTCACCAAAACATACTCAAACCACATAGTGCATTTTACGAGTTGATAGGATTGGTTTTTTTTCTGATACGCCTTGAAGCAATTATAAATTTGCCTTATATTTTTGTGTTTATAGTTATAATTTAAAAGAGGGAAATAAAAAAAAAAATAAATATAATTTCACACAATATATTAAGAATATTTTAAATAGAAATACAGAGTTAGAAACAACAAAAACTTTTTTTTTACTATAAAGTAACTTACCTCATTTATGATGGTCTCACAAAACTATAAACTGAATATAAATCCTGGCAGTAGATTCCAATCAATATCGTGTGAATTCATGATAGTCTACAAATACAAGGATAGCTGTACTAGAGAGGTATTGAAGACGACTGTATTTGTACCGAACCAAAAAGGCGCATGACAATAATCGATTCACTGGAGGGGCGCTTTTTATTATTTAACTGCATGTTTATTTGTGTTTACCACAATAATACATTTCATCCCGAATCTCAAGAAAATAGTATTGTGTACAACTATATAGTTTATTTTACAGAAGTATATCATCCCAATACGTGTTACTCTGGTTTCATGAATTTGAATCAGCTGCGTATTTTCTTCCTTATGTTCCTGATTCTTATGTTTTTAAAAACTGCCTTCAAACGCATTATGAGTGAAGCCAATATTGTTACTATATAAACCTTGTATCATCTCATACTTCATTGGTTGTCTGTCTGTGGATTATTTTGTGGTCAGTTGAAAATGTGCTACACTGAGAGCACTAACCATAAAAACAAGTCTTACCTCAAATTAAAGTGTTTAGGTTGTTATTATGGACATTATGTATAGAAATGTGCTTATTCGCAGGATTTTTTACAGGATTTTCTTTTTGGGAAATTATACTTTTTTGAAACTCAAAAGTATGGCCAAAATGAATATTAAACTGATATAGTTTATCTGTGCAGCTCCCCTTAAACCACTAAACAGGATTTCAAGAAACTTTATAGTTGTTAAGGAATTAAATGTGCTGATGTGCATAGTTGCATGAAAATTTGATTGGATTTTTTTGTCTCTTTTCATCGTTATCAAAGTACAAGTAAATTAAAGTTTTATTTGTTAAAGTCAAAACATCGTTAATTTTAGTGAAATCTAATTCGTATTTAGTAATTAAAATTTGTGTTGCATTGAATTGTTTAAAGAGACAAGGTGACGCCATGATATACCAAATATCGAATTTTTACACGATTACCTCATATTTTATATATCATATGAAAAGATAAACTTTTGAAAAAGTTCGGTGTTCAAAAGTATATAAATCAAACAAAAAGATAAAAGAAAAATAGAATTAAGCGTTGTGCCAACACATAAATACTGAGTTTCCCTTCCGTTTCAGAGCCACGCAAGCGCAGGGGAATGTAAATACTGCAGCGTGGCATATATCATGAGCCAGCTGCCTATCAGTGAAACACGTTGTCTTTAAGAACTATATATACTAATAAGATTCACTCTCTATGAAGGCATATTTCTTACTACAGACATAGAATAACTTCAACTTCAAATCCTTTTCTTAGTGTGTCAATCCCACTGTAACTGCAAACGCAACTTTTCGGGCCTTTCTTGCAGGCTCGGAAAACACCTCGAATGTATTACATAGGTTTCCACGACAACCAACAATTTTATAAAACTTGATATAACAACATTTTACAATCTGTTGAGATGTGAGCTAAACTTCATTTAGCTAAGGTTAATGATATGCCCTAAAATATACCACAGAAGCGACAAACAAAACTGTCTATCCGATACTTATTTTAATGGGAAGCGAATCCATTTTGTATAAAATTCTAACATCCGGTAATGTTAATACATTCGAGGTGTCTTTCCGAACCTGCCGGGAAGGCCCGAGAAGTTGCAATTGACTGTAACCGTTTTTAGAGAGCAATCGCAATCACACTACACTCGAATTGATGTAGAAAACAACTCGGTTTGTTTATATGTGTAATTTCCGGATGAGTTAGTAAACTGATATGTGATGGCTTATAATGCATGAATCTTTCCGTATGATGAAATTCTTATTTCCGTTGTCATAATCAAAAAGTAAAACATCTTTTTGAATCACCGGGTCACTTTAAGTATACAGTATATACTAGAATTCATATTAATGTCGCTTGCATAAGATATGAAGAGATTGATGTAACAGTTTCTTTAACTAATAAACCATCTTGTGTCTATATGTACCTTTACTTGTAATAACCATTATACGAAAAATAAAGTCAACTTTGAATAATGATATAATTTATATTAGAGCTTATATGTAGTGTCATTTTAAAATGTCTGTCTTAAAGTTTCAAGGCTATATGCACAAAATCAGTTTCATAACCGTCCTGAAATAGAATTGTTTCCTATTGAAAACAACTTTTAGTTGCCCATTGGAAACTGTTTTACATGCAGTAATAATCCAAAACACTTACAGCAATGCAACCACCGGAAACAAAAGATGTTTCAAACCAAATAATGTTGTCTAGTATCGTCCTATACAAAATAACGACGTTTAAAGGATTTCGTAACAATGGTTATTGTTTGATCTATTGCTATATGTTTTACTTCGTTGTCGGTGTCGTTCTGTACAACACGGGCCTTCTGTTTCGGTCGTAAACTCTAAAACAGGTTTGAGTATCCGTCAACTACATATGTACCATGGCAATTGTGACCAAATTTAGTGCCGTTTTAAAAGCCACAGTTTTCTATTCCACCAATCTTCACATCTGACATCAACACATTTGAAAACCCAATATATAAAATATCCACACATATACTTGAACTTGTTATTTGATTATAACAAACAATCGTTTTATTCTGTATTTCAAATTATAAAATCCATTGTCTTTACACACATCACACTGTGCAAGATAGCGATAGTTATTTCAATGTGGCAATTCTGCATCTGTTTAGAGATCATTATTTTAAAAAATCAAATACTCAAATAAGTGTATGTTGTTTACGGAGTCTAAACCACTTTTGCTATTCATGTATCTCACCTGTAAGATGAGGTATTCACCTGATAAGATTCATTTAAAATTTTTATTGTAAACTATTTTCTACAAGGTACATAATGTATGCAGTTTGATATCGTATGCTTTCATTTGAAAATTTCATTAATTAGGAAATCATTTTTATCCATTTCGATGGGGTTTTTAAAAATCTTAACGGATTCTCTATTACATATTGAATCGGATAAATATTTATCCCGGGGAATTAATATTTTAGCTTTTGAAATTTCTGACGGAAAACTAATTAAAACACTAAAAACAAAAGTGGTTACTATAATATACTCTCTAAGTCATTGTTTATCAGATATTTATTTATATATTTATGGAGTTCACCTTATTGTACATTCACATTGGGAAAGAATTTCACGAAAAAAAATGTTTGATTTTAGATTAACATGTCTATCTAGAGACCATGATAAAAATGTGAAATATGCATTTCTCTACATATTTTCTGTATGATTTTCCAAAATTGACAAATTTTTGTATTAAATATCATTTAGGAAAGTCCAAATTATTGTCACCACTGACAATTCAAAATGTCATATTTATGGCAATGGGACCAGAAAGCTATAATTAAATTTTAGAGGGCTTTGCTTCTTTTCTTATCAAAGTCTATCAAAGGCTGTAAGGAATCGTTGACTCTTCGTGACCAAAGAATTTTACATATAATTGACTTACTTACCTGGTGAGTCTTGTTTTATTTCGTACATCGTTTAATTCAATTAAATAATGCTTAAATAATGAAGACAACAACTCGGGGTTTTTTTTTTCAGTATACGTAATCAAATTAAAAAAATTCCTCCACCGCGTGGAAAATTACAATATTACAAGTAGCCTTAATGGTATTGACCAAGACAAAGTAGTTCTATGGTGTTGACTCACTAATAAAGTTTTGAAATTTTGAACAGTGGCCCTTTTCAATAATGTTCGAGAATCATGATGTTGAGCATTTTTCATGAGATCAAATGTCCATCGAAGTGAGAAAAGCCAAAACAGCTTTGTATTGGCAGAGCTATTACCCTCAAATCCGCGTTTCATCGAGAGTTAACGTTACACAACATCAACGAAAACTAGTGCGAACAAGTATTGATTTAAACCACAGCGGTGTCAAGACTGTTGTAACATCAAAATCCTATAAGATACATGCACGAATCGTTTGGGCGATTAAAAGACTCCATAGATGGACAAAACAGCTAGACTAGATTTAGAAAGAATAAGTCTTGTACATGCTTCTCTCAGCATAGTAAATAAAAAGTGTAGGCTAGCAATAACATTCTGCACCTCAACTTTATCGACATTTGAAACCTTTGAAAGAGGAGCCATCTTGATTTTCATCCAGCATTATAACGGAGCCACATCCCCTTCCATCAACTCCATACAGCAACCGCATGGGATTGTGCCAAATTATATTAAATCTTACAGACAGGTATCAGACAAGCTTTAACTGACTGTCTTTCCATGGTGTAAGTCTGGATCAAATAGGAAACCACAACAGATACCAAGACCACGATGGCCGATATGGGCCGTACAAAAAGTAACCACGAGTTGTGTTTGATTTGCCTGCAATTCTTAGATGCCGGCAAATCTTAAATGTGGGCAAATCTTATATTTAATGTTTAATTAAAATACCAGAAGATATTGAGGTCACAAAAGTCAAGTTATTTTAATTGGTCGAAGGGGAATATCGCGCCGACATTGTTGAGGGCCTTTCCTAAACTACGGCATTGACTGTGCAAAAAACGACTGCATTAATTCTAACATACAGATATGGCTTAAAACTTATTAGAACCCTACACTCTTAATGAAGCATTTGGTCATTTGCTAATATGTCGTAAATAATTAAGAGTGTTTCGGCGGTACTAATAGCACACATCATTTCAAATTTGTAATAAGGCCCGCCTCGACAGGAGTTCACCTTATGCATAAATCAATAAATCTAAATTAAACGTTATTTGAGTTTAATTTGGGTCCAGTCTGACTAAAGCCAGCCCCTACTAATTCACTTCGTTGTACGAAGTGAATTAGTAGGGTCTGTCTGGCTTTAGTAAGACTGATTTGGGTCTAATGATTAGATCACCTGTATTTTTGTGTTTACTGTATGCAACCATAGGAGGTGTTGTGAATAATTTTATGCATACTTCGTCATGTTGTATGTTATCCCAGTATTTTATATATAGTATTTTAAACCCTTTTATACATGGGTTAAATTTGGTCACCAAAACATTAGGTGCAGCCTTTTTAGTGTTTTTCTTCTTTTGTATTTTTGAGAAGATCCATCCTTTATGCAGAAAGAGTTTCTTGCATAAAAGTTCAATTTCTCATTGCTTGTAGCCTCTTTTTTCGAGATGAGTTTTGAAATATTCAAAAATACTTTGTAATACAGCTTGTTCACTAGTATTTCTCTTGTGTCTGGTACTTCTCCTTTAGTTAGACCCTTGATAACTGATGAGCGACGAGCACTGCCATGTGTTTTGTCAAACCCTTTTGTCAATTAAGATAACATGACTTTTTTTACCTCTATATCCTCTGGTATTTTAATTGAACTATAAGTAAGATTTGCCCACATTTAAGATTTGCCGGCATCTAAGAATCGCAAATATTATTCCAAGACTCATTGATAATTATTTTAAAATACATCATATAGGACTTATATGTAGTACTAGTATCATTGTGCCTCGAAATCCATTCTATATTCTGGGCACACTTAAATAAATTAAATTGGATAATGAAAAATTCCATTTTATTTTCACTCAATAAACCCATCATTACTAGTGTTACAAGCAAGAGAAATATTTTACTTCCATTTTATAGTTGGTACGGAAAGAGTCGATCTTTCGGTCAAATGCACATGAAAAAAAACATCGTGTGTATAATGGCTAAGATCAATATTTCGTAATACACCACTAAAGAACAAATGTATATATCTTAAAGGTTTGTAACAATATTATAATTTTAATTGTGTGTATTCATAATCAATGGGATTAAAGGGGCCACATGGCCAAACCCCTTAAAAAACAAAGGAATATAGAGATTGGTACTATAGTATTATAAAACAGAAGATGAAACGAATAATACTCATAACAATTTTACATGTAAGCACTGAATTCTAGCCGAACGATCCAAATAAGGAGTTAGATATTAGTACTGTTAGCGTCAATGACATTATTCCCTGTTTTGAGATAACGGTATTTTTAATAAAGGATTAAAGTTGAAAGTTTCAGGGATAAAAAAAACTATAGACATCCGTATTATCTGGTACATAAAGCACCGAAGCTTGGTAGGGCCAAACAATTTATATAAACAAACATCATTATTTGGTTGTCTTTCATTATTTTTGGTTTTCAATGACCAGCGCTTTTGTTTTATTTGGACCCAGCAGTCTTTATAATGATATTACCGTTAATGAAATCCTAAAAACTTCAATTATAGTTTTAAAAAATCAAAACTTTCTTTGTAAATATTTTAACGAGTATGCCAATCCAATCACGATCAAATTACGTCACCAAAAATCAGACAGAATGACTACTCGTTTTCTTAACGAGATCATGAGTATCTAGATCTGTGTTTATACAATCATGTATAACTTTGCCGCATCCTTTGTCGCCCCGATTTTGGTTCGAGGGTAAGTATATAGACAATACATATTCCATCAATGAAATGCACGTGCACATGCCTTTCTAATGATTTTTTTAATGAGTGAACATCATAATTTATCATGTTGATTTTTGGAATGATTTAGTAAAAAGGTCAATCAAAATATTATCTGAAAAATTCAAATTGCATGTTTCACTGCATATCTAAAAAAAGGGCTTTCAAAACAGCATACATTGTTAACGTTATACTTGCTATTGCCTTTAAATAATTATGTTAAAAATAGCATGAACACCGTGACGTAATGATTAGCAATATATTTCGGCCAAGGTCTTACAGACGTCGTAATATCCCAAGAAGTATTTGTTTCACCAAATCAATTTCACATGTCACGCCCGTGTTCCATAAATATGTCGGTATTTTCTTCGTGACTGGATTAACAGCTAATTAAATGATATTTCCTAAACGAAAAACGACTTCATTGTAAAAATCGACTCAGTTTTTACACAGTTTTTGTGCGAATTAATGAAATGAATGAAATTTATACAATTTGACAATTTGGATCAACGGTATATCATTTAAACAAAGGTATAACCAGTACATTTTTTTTTGGTTAACATTAGTGAGAACAGGGTCTTCCTTTACAGATATGCATGTAAGTGCTGGTTTTAAAGGTCGTTGTGAAAAGTACATAGAATATTTTCTGTTTGGTTCTTCCATAAAAGCCTTCCACCATGATATATATTGGAGCATCAACAACTCTTTTTGAAATACGATTGCATTTCACATTGATAATAGAAGCTATAAAATATAAGTATAATATTTGTTTGCAGGTGGCGACTCGAGGACAAAGGTGCCCTCTACAATGAGATAGATGTAGCTGTCTTCGATTTATCGAAGATCTTCTTCAATGAAAATGCACGTGTCTGTCATATGTTGGGTTTTTTTTATTTTAGCGTACGAGGTTAGTATAAAATAAGAATCTTATGTGTTTATGAAATTAGCAATTTGGATTATTTTGATGATGCCTCATAACAATTATAGCTTGGTTAAATATGGTGCATCCGAGCTTAAAATAAATATGATGGAAATATCGTGCTTGAAAAGGGTTTTCGTTAAATATAAAGAAATTCGGCTCAAATCATCGGAGTGTTTTCCATGTCTCACTGACATGTACATAAATCCAACACGCATACATTCTTAACTGTAATGATATCTTTTTGACATCTTTTAATTAATTTAGAATAAAATACAAGTAACCGGATTACTTTTTGCATTACCTCAAATATAAAAGTCAAGTAAATGCTACATAATTATTTTTATAAATCCCATACCTTACGGGAACAATATATCGTATCAGTAATGAGGTCGTTATGGGTGTAGCACCAAAACAACCCATTAAAGACATCAGCTAGATATTAACCGTAGCAGCAAATTTTCAACTAACGTTTGTACAACCGGGTCTTGTTGACAGACGTGCGAGACACGACCATGCCATTTATCACCAATTTCCGCTTTTCTACAGTTCAATTTGTCACCCTTCTGTTAGAGGTTTATAGCTATTATTATAAAACGTTTCAGTTGTTTCCGAAAACAATCTGAAGGGGATCAGACTTTTATTTTATATTCTGTTGGATTGTTTCGCTATTGCGCATTTTTAAAAACAATATAATTGACTATGGCAAAAGCAATAAAGAATTATACTTAAATGTTATTTTTATAAAATAGTTTTATATTTTGTTATATCGTAATTCATTTGTTGTTGAAAGGCTGCAAATTCATACGAGATCATGGATAATAAACAGTTTTATTATACTTTCGTGTTAAATACTGAAATCTGATTGGTTTAGACGCAGTTGATAACTACCCTTAGCGTTAGCAAAAAACTTGGCAACGGGTAACACAAATATTTCTTACATGCGCGTACATTATGCGCGTACGGTTCGCCGTAAAATTCACGTTATTTCTATATAAAAGCAGTAAAACATTCTCTAATATTAAGACATTCAGTATAATAAAATAAATAGTGCCATGTTTGGGAAGGTAACAGTTAAGATTGACACCCCTCGAACACCATTGACAATGGTTTTTTCGGGGTGTCAATTTTAATTATTATACTTTCATGCTAAATACTGAAATCCGATTGGTTTAGACGCGGTTGACAATCCGTTCTCGTACCCTCAGCGTTAGCAACACACTTGGCAACGGGCCGATAGAACGAATTGTTACATGCGCGTAAATTATGCGCGTACGGTTCGCCGTAGACCTCACGTCTTTTCTATATAAAAGCAGTAAAATTTGTTACAAAATTAAGACATTCAGTATAATAAAATAAATAGTGCCTGTTTGGGAGGGTACCAGTTGAAATTGACACCCCTCGAAAACCATTGTCAACCTCCGCTTCGCGTCAGTCAATTTCAACTGTTACCCTCTCAAGCAGGCACTATTAATATACTGTTACCCTTCCAAACAGGCACTATTTATATAATGTCAACCGAACAATTTTTTCGATAAAAGACTCTGAAAGCTTTATGGTTTTCACTTAGTTTTCAACAGAACATTGCCCTCAAAGCTATAATACGGTTACGCACTGCCTTATTTATTTGTTGGGTTTTTTTGGTTGTAAATTGAGCAACGCCGAAGTCAACTTATTGCCACAATACCTTGATTTGGTGCTCGGCACACAAAAATAAGGGTCGGTTGAAGTAGATCGTTACCTTATCTATTTTAAACGACCCTTACTTTGTCCGTGTGACTTTAACGAATATTTCCATATAACAAAGAAGCAAGAATGGTTTTTGTGTCACGGTTTGCATGCATACGTTCGATTCCACTTTCTAGAAAAACTTTGTTAAAAGCAACAGTTTTCGGACTGGTTTTATTTTTACGCTTGTGTCAATTTGTTTCTTGTTTTATGCTGTTTAGGATAAGTCTTATTTTTGTGATCGATCGTCCACTTACCATTTTTAGAAATCTGACATTATTCAAAGTTTTCCGTTCTTTAAGTTTACAGCTACTATGTACTATGTTTCCCATGTTTTATTTCCTTACTAGTTAGAAGAATTGTCCCCTTTAAATTCTTCTTTTTTGTACTGGTCGACATACTGTGGTTTCATCAATATTCGTTGAATACCAATTTTCGTGGATTTCGTTGTTAAGTTTATCCATGAAAATAAATGTTCATTGAAGTGCAATTTCTACTAACAGTCTGTATTGATAGTGTCATTGGCCACGAATTTACGTATCCTTGAAACTGTGATTTTCACTTTAACCACGAAAATTGATACCCTTGAATATTAATGAAACCACAGTAACTTTTTTCTATATTTAAAAATTGATTTAAACAAACGAGTTGTTTAGACTTGGTAATGTAAGCACAAACATCATGATATCCTTTTCATGCTAAATAGTTTTTTTTCCTTACAATGCTCAAAACTCTTCCCGTGTGATCTTACAAAGGGGTTCTTCATTGCTACACTGAACATCAATATATGGATCGAACTGAACTTTTTTCGATATTCCATTGGCTTAGCAGATAAGAACTTTAAGATAATAAGAAATGATTGTTTTCTTACATTGATTATCTGAGTTATGTTTGTTTTTGATAATAATGGTTCTTGTTTAGTAAACTAGTACTTGTAAAAAACTAAATGTCATTATTTACTTACTTGTTAGGTTGAAATAAGAATCCAATTCGTATACGTTGTCTTTTTCTTTAATGGGCACTGATTCATGTAATGTCACATCAAAACTGTATTTTTCATGATTGCTAAGATATATTTCAATTTTTTTAGCCTAAAAAGGACTGACCAGCGTTTGTAAATGTTATCGGCAAGGGTTACCCTTATGTTAAAAATCTAATGTTGGCAATCAATCTCTTAACTCGAAAGTATTACGTATCGTATTCTCTACACATTTAAGCATTAATATATTGATTACAGACCTAATTGTTATTTTCCCAGCATTGTGCCCAAAGATTACTGCTTGGCATCGATTTGAATTTCTGAGTCAGGTAATCTTGGAACACTTAACATTAATTGAAATTCAGTGAAAAACATTATTATTCTTTTTGAAAACAGCGTTCATGTGGACTCAGAAAAAGTACTTCTTTTGATCTTTCGAATTATACAATTGTTTGTTTGAAATGAATATACATATATTCTTATGAACTACGCAAACACGCATGCATCGATGATCAAAACAATTCACGCTAGAGATTTAATACAGCTTATTTTTCAAGACATCGGCCAAAGACTTTTATATGACAACTTTGATTTTATTAGCAGTATAAAACACCGTAACATTTGTATACTTATGAATTACATTTCTATTATTCTAAAATGAAATAATAGATTATGTAAAAAAAATTAAGCAGGTAGTCATAAATATACATTGTATCTGCGAAGAAAAACTTTCGTACATATGGAATTGAATATGAAAAACATTAGTGCATTTTAAATTGAAAGGTTATATTTACAGGGAGGTACAACAACTTAAAAAAAACCCAGCTAAAAAATGGACTAGAGAGTTTAAAGCTGATCCCAGCTCCGGAACTAAGCATTTTTAGCTCGAGGAAACATACATGTAGTACGTAAATCGAATAATTTTTATTATGGCAACACCAGCCAAGTTGGTGATTATTACCATGTGGTTTCAGGTGACGGATATGGTTTTATGTCTGTCTTTTTCTTTGTCGTAAAGAAATGAAATGCAACACTGTGAAAACTATGGCTAACTGTATCTTAAACACTGACTATTACTGTTTTCTGTATAAAGGAAACAATTGTAATCCTAACGGTCGGAAACGACAACGCCAACGTTTGTAATTATATATTTGAGCGAATAGCTGATAAGTTAATGTTTAGTTTTATTGAATTGAGCATAAATTGGAAACCAAACAACTACTCATTACCACACTTGATACTTTGTTTTATTTTAAAGAAAATCAATACATGATATTTTGTAAAAATCGTAAAATACTGATTAATATCTTAAAGCCCTGGTCCCACATTCACAATTCAAGCAGCCACGACCATATATGATCTTCAAGGTAAGAAACTTATCAGTAAAGAATTTTGACGGCAAATGTTTTCTTATAGTGGTACTACAATCATTGTAATGATCTTAAAGTTATCAAGTAACCTATCCCTGCACTATTCTCACAGCGTGTTCTACGTGCACGTGATCAATTCACAAAATTAAAGTAAGAAGACGTCACAAGATGGTGGTCATTTAATTTCCGACTCCGACGATTGTAGAGATAGAAACCTGAATCTTGTAACCAAAGTTTGATCTATACGTTACCGTAATTCTGTGAACTTTTCGTTGTTCGGTTGTATTGAGGTCAGTCTCATGCATTCATAAATATATGAACTTCACCTGCAACTGTCTTGAAAAGGTATGGTTTTAATCTATAATAACTAAAGCAAGTTTATATTATTTATATCACGATACCCTTTAAATGGGTTAAAATTATTGACAACGTCATGTTCAGGATAACTTTTTAAAACTTCAACAATCCTAGTTATGTTTACAATAAAATATTCTGTTTGGATAGTGAAGCAGCTATTTTGAATGAGACATATTTCTCCAATTCTCGTTTTAGATGGTAATTATTTCCTGTTGATTTTGAATGAAAACTAAATGAAATTTTTACCATGAAGAATTCCTAAGAACCTTTACGCAATCAGCAAAGGATTTTTTTAAATATCGAATTGAAAATGTTCTAAATTTGTCTCTCCAAATCTATTCGTATGTATATTAAGCTTTCAACAGATGTGTTTCCCATTACTTGTCCTTTTAAAGGGACTAGGACACGATTTTGGATAAAAATTTTATTTTTTATTTTTTATGTATAAAATGGTTTACTTGCATAGTTTGAATGATTGGCCAAAATTTGAATGTTAGAATTTAAGTTATAAGAGAGATACAGAGGTAAAAATTCATTGTTATGTAAACAAAGCTCGAGTCTTATATTTGTTTACAAATAATGTTAAGTATGGAATTACCATTTCTTTGACAAAATGACTCGTGGAAAACAAGGTAAATTTATTCAATGTGTTTTTAAATAATGTTATCAACAGAAGAAAGCAACATTAGATTGAAACTTTTACCAATAAAACACATATGTAAAAAAAATACAAGGCTTGAGCTTTGTTTACAAAACAAAGAATTTCAAACTCTGTATCGTGTTTAAAACTCAATATTTGACTTTCAAAGTTTGACAAAGCATTACAAATACCCATATTAATCATTCTAAACATTAAAAATGAAAAAATAAAATTCAAAATTTTGAGCATAAATCGTGTCTAAGTCCCTTTAAAAGAATAGAAATTATAAGGTGTATTTATTTTTTTGTCGTTTAATATATGCATATACATGTATACATGTACGTGCTTGCCCCAAAGAATTCTAAAAGGCTTTTATTTAGGATGATATATAAGATAGTAATACAACTTCTCAACAGTGATCTAATGATTTTTTGTAGAATAAAAATCCTTGCATTTGAATGTGTAAACTTCACTTTGAAATCGGAAATGGCAACCACGGTTTTAGAGTGAATGTAAAACTTGAGATGCAATTTTGCAAACTTGATAGAAATCTTCATATCTACCGTATATACAAACTATTTCCGTTCAATGCCTTGCATTTTAAAAAGACATACATTTTTGCCATATAGTCAAATTAAATCATCGTCCGAACACATGAACCCCTGACCCAGTAATCAATTCATTTCTTCAGAAGCCTACTTTTTCTTCACGAATTTTACACACCAGATTAGAGCAATATTAATCGTGTTGTTTTATTTTTTTTAAAATTAATTTTTGGTGTACAAATATCAATAATATAGTTACGGTGAACAAAAAATATCAATCATACAATATATATGTTTTGTATTGCTTCATTTTTAAACAGACTCTGAAAGGAACAAAATTAAAATTACGTCATGAAATTTTAGATAGAAAATAAAGGAAAATCCTACGCAAGTGCAATAATAACTATTCACTTTAAGTTAATAATTTTTTTAAAGTTTTCTTTAGATTTAACCCAAGAACAGACATTATTGCAGAATAGAACAGGATACATCAACTAGAAATGTCTGTAAATAGAACATATCCGAGCACAAACAATGGACATTTTCTGTGTGTAGGATGGATTGCGACCGGATATTGTAAATTTATCACCTGAAGGGATGTTGAATCATAGGTCTGGATTCTTCGATTTAAACAGAATTTAAAGGAACTTCTAAAATTCTAAAATAATTGTTGCCTGAAACTGTCAAATGGCAAATAAAAAGGGCACAAATGGTAGGATTTTATTGCTGAATATCCTTGAAATAGTCCACATGTAACAATGTCAGGATATATCTTAATAGTAACAGTGTGTGATGAAATATAGTTTGAGTCTGTCATCGAGAACTTGTTAACTAAAAGAAGGACGTAAATTTGAGTAAAATATACAGTGTAGTTCTGTTCTGTATTGCTAAATTCCTTGTGGTTTTAATTTTTTTCCGTTCTATCATTTTTCATTCAATGAATTTACTTTGTTCCAAACAGAAAAGACAAGCACCATGAGCTGCGCACGGCTTGTATAGTTAAGAATTATCTTTGATAAAAGGCCCTTCGACATTTAGAAATCAGTTTGTTGGGTTTTTTTTCACAGAATGAAAAAATGACAATAACAAACCGTCAACCATCTCAAAAATCCATAAAACGAAATACAAATTCAAAGCAGAGCAACACGGACCTCCAAGATAGAGGTAGGATCAGGTGCCTAGGAGGAGTGAGCATCCTCTGCTGACCGGTCACACCCGCCGTGTGCTCTTTGTCGTAATCGGGAAAATAAAATCCGCAAATGTCCGTAGACAATTAGGTAATTAATTATGGTCTAACAATTAGTATGAAAAACGTCAGTCAGCATGCGACTCAGTGGAAGATTGTATTTGCTGACAAGGTCGTTGTATCGACCGTAGAACTTACGAAAAGATGACTTTAAACGAGACTGTTGATAGTCCTGTTTTATCAACTTGTTTGTCAGTAGCTTGCCTCGTCTTAGAAACTGTTCATACGAAGAGCATGCCCTTGCGTATCGAATTAACTGAGAGACAAAAACACCATATGCAGGTGATGAAGGTATATTGCTACATAAGGAAGGAGAGTTGACTAAAGAAAAATTTAAGTCATCGCGTTTATCATAAAGTTTCGTTGTTAGGTTACCATCAATGTCCATTTCCAGTAACATATCCAAATATGAAACAGATGACGCTGACTCTGTGGTATCTTTTATTTCAAGTTCACTGGGATATATCGAGTCGACGTAAGTATGGAAATAACAATTGTTAATTGATAATACGTCGTCGATATACCTAAATGTTGATTTGAAGGCCACAGCGAGTGATTTATTTTTTTCACGTACAAGTTTTTGAATAAATTCTGCTTCATAAGAATACAAAAATAGGTCTGCTAACAATGGGGCACAATTGGTACCCATGGGAATTCCAACAGATTGTTGGAAGACTTGATTTCCGAAAACTAGATAGATGTTGTCTATCAAAAATTCAAGCATCTTTTTAATGTCAACTTCAGAGTACTTGTGTGTGTAATCAGAATGGTTTTTAACGAAATAGTTTTTTAGATTTCCAATGACAAGGTGTTGAATGTGTTTAAAATAACCAGTGAGCGAAACAAGTTCATAATTAACGCAGGTTTTCCAACGCTTCCCATTCAAAGTTTTTTGCATGTATGGATTTGTAGCAGCTTATACATGTAATGCTGTATGTTCTTGTAACTCCAATTTTACCATTTAGCTAAAGTGATGCAGAGTAGCTTATTTCTATACGTTTTGAAATTTTGAAGTTTCATGAGATCAGCAAAGTTCCAAAGCGGTCTAAATATGAAAATGATTTTCCCCATTGATCTTGTGAAACGCTGCATAGTCAGCTAATTTACACCACGAGGCCGGATCAATATATTAGTTCAGGAAAGGTTCAAGGATTAAAAACGCAATACAATTTATATTTTCTCATTCTGCACAAACTCACCGCAGTTAGGTTTTTGCTGAGTTAAATTCAAGGTTAAATTCATTTGTCAAAGTGAGCAGACTTTAATTTTTTCTATTTTGTTCAAATTTGAAATCATCTCCGGTTATTAAGGATTTTGCGTAATTTAGTCTGAAAATCAGAACATCATGAATTGCAGACGTCACTTTAATCAGAAGAATTCAACGGTAAGAACGCATTGACAGTTAACATATTTCTCTTAAATGTTTAAACTCTTACAAAGTAAAAATTCATAAAAATTATTATTGCAGTGCTGTTGAATACATTTATTAATTATTTTCTAGTGAAATTTAATCGTCGATACACAGAATTGTTTTAGCCCATCCAAGGTACATCTTGCACACTTGTTGCACAGGCAATCCCACCCAGAGCCTCTATCTGCT
The DNA here is from genome assembly GCA_020458035.1 of Magallana ariakensis. Classification (NCBI taxonomy): domain Eukaryota; kingdom Metazoa; phylum Mollusca; class Bivalvia; order Ostreida; family Ostreidae; genus Magallana; species Magallana ariakensis. Next base: position 32,194,895 of record CM035818.1, read on the forward strand.
CACCAACTTCAAGACCTGACACGCGGATATCGTTCATCTTAAAAGACAGAGGGGGTCCAGCTCAATCTCAGGAGATGAAAGGTACATCTGGTTCTGGACTTTAAAATGCAAGAGTAGCCAGTTATGATAATTAACTGGGGTATAGTGTACCGAACAATATCAAAAGGAAAATTGCTAATGAGGAATATGTTTATTCGGCATCTTTGATTAACAGTAGAACTGAAACTGACCCAAATACTGATATATAGTATTTCTCACTTCAAAATGGCAGTTTGGCTCTATATGCTAAATCCAAATTAAAACCTATCACAGATATTCAGGTTTGAACGAATGCATTTCTTGTTTATGCATCCAATTTTGCTCTGGTTCACCCCGGAGAAACCTCAGTCTTGTTTAAATGTGTTCACACAATCCGTCTTGGGGCAAGCCGGGTTAATGGTTTGGAGTGGCATGATTACGACATTCAATTCAGACTCAAGAAAGAGTGCAACCCATCAATGTTACTTACTATGGTTGATAAGGAACTATGAATTCTTCAAACATTAGCAGAACAACCCCCCTTCCCCTTGCCTGTTAGACGTCAATAATGTTTTGAGTTCCAGTTGGCAAAATACCCTGATAGGGAAAATACACTGGAATTATTAAAGGATTTGAATTTGGTTTTAAATTATGTTATAAAGATCTTTAAAGGCCATACAACTGTAACAACTTATATGAAAACAATTAAAAGAGGAGGTCAAAGTGAAAATCGTACTTAAATTCAAGTGAGCAAGGTAGTACATGTTCCTTTTGTAATTTTGTCATTTTTAGGAGGTGTATTCTATGCATGTGGCTATAGAAAACCAATCGACCCTATTGTTATTTCTGACTCAAGAGATTGCGCATATGGGTCAGAATACAGAATAAACAAAGGCTACCTATTAATCAGCTGATGAAGTGTAATTTGTATGCAGTCGAGAAAAAATAATCCTAGTGGAAATGCATTTGTTTAAAGAGGAAACCCGTAATTCTAGATAACTTTAAACAAAAGAATGGAATGTAATAACCTTTCGGTGATTAAATGTCGACCATTTTTAGTTTTCGTTTCTTCCCATTATCAAATTATTATTAAATAATAATAGAAAGGACGAATAATCAGTATCAAATACAATTAGTATAAAATATAATATATATAAAAAAAATTTATAAAGCGCTAAATCTAATTCTAAGATTACTCTTAAGCGCTGTGCAATAATAGGAATTGGCATAATACAAAATATACTTTATAGATAAACAATAAAAATGGACATACACGCATAAATAACAATATACAAATATTATTTCTATTGTTAAAAAAAGTGCTATGGAGTAAGCAAGTCCAAGAGAAAAGTAATGAAATGTAATTAAAAAGCTATTTTTTAAAAATGTGTTTTTAAGTGTCTATTAAAGATGCCCAAAGACTGTGCCTGTTTTATGTCGTCAGCAAGAGCATTCCACAAATGCGCTGCAACCCAGCTAAGCTGGCGTTCTCCGTATGTCTTTGTCCGGATTTTTGGAGGCACTAAGTGTGATGAAGCCTCAGATCGCAGTGATCTGGTGGGGTTATATATTTAAGTATAAGGTCCTTGATATAAATGGAGCTAGTCCGTGGAGCGATTGGTATACATATGTCAGTATTTTGAACTGCGGGCGAAAGTACATAGGTAGCCAATGAAGATCTGCCAGGATAGGGTTGATATGCTCCTGTTTCTATGTTCTCGTAACAAGACGTGCTGCAGTGTTTTGGACACGTTGTATTCTCTCAAATGTATGTTTTGCCACTCCATATAGGTGGCAATTCCCATAGTCCAATCCGGCAGTGATTAACGCATTAACCATGGTTTTGACGGTTTCATTTTTGAGGAAACGCCGTACACGCTCAATGTTGCATATCTGTAAATGACACGAGTTGATGATCGAGGATACCTGTTTGTCCATAGTAAGGTGTTGATCGAAAATATCACCTAGATTCTTCACACAAGGTACACTTTCAATGATATGATCACGAACAACTTTGAGCTGTAATTTAGAACGTACTTTGTTGTAAATATAATCAACTCAGTTTTATCGTACGTGGTTTAGTTTTAGTAAATTTGATGTCATCCATGAGAGAATGTCGGTAATGCAGGCCTCCAGTCGAGAGAAATAGTTGTACCAATTGTCCAGTGGTCTGATTGTCTTAGTTGTATATCGTCTGCATAACAGTGAAACAACATTCCATGTTGATGGCATATAGCGCCAATTGGTTTGGAGAAAAGGCAGTACAGTTTGGGTCCGAGCACAGATCCTTGAGGAACACCAAAAGCTGACAAGAGTCTGACTTGATGGATCCAATGGTGACACACCGTCGCCTATCCTGGAGGTATGACTCAATCCACTAAGGAGCACTATCACGAAAACCATATGATACAGTCAGGCGTTAGAACAGTATGTTGTGGTCGATGACGACAAATTAATACTTGCTTATTTGATATTATCTGACAAAGGAATGTCACGATCTCTTTTTTATTCGAATTATATATTTATGTTGATATTACTTAATTACGAGTAAAGTTTTAATATTTTATTTATTGCATTAAAACTATTTTGTTTAACGGATTGACAAGCTGTCTTTAAAGGGGCATGGTCACGATTTGGGTCAAAAATTATTTTCCCGATTTTAATGTTAACAATGCTTTAGTAAGGCATTTATAATAGGCAACAAAAATTTGAATGTCATTCGTTGAGTTATAAGCGAGTTACAGAGCTTACAATTCTTTGCTATGTAAACAAAGCTTTTGTATACATTTTGAACGTTGAAGTGAAAACTCCAGTTTTAGACCGAAAATGAATTTGGTAAACGTTAGGATCTCTTTATTTATGCTTAAAATGAATAAGAAGATGGAAAAATCAGCTTGAAAAAGAACTTTTACCGGTATGTTGAACTAATGTAAACAAAAACAGGGCTCGAGCCTTGTTTACATGACAAAGAATTGTGAGCCCTGTATTTTGCTTATAACTTCACTACTGACTCTCCAATTTCATTTGGTCATTGGAAATGCATTCCTAAAGCATTGTAAATAATGAAAACAGAAAAATAGAATTTGACCAAAATCGTGACCATGCCCCTTAATGTCTCTACTGTTACATTTTAAAAAAATTAAAGTTATATCAGTTTAATATTTTCATGAATACAAGCAACGATTTCGAAAGGTCAAAACGTTTACATTTTTTTCGAGATTTTACCGAAACCATTTAAAAAGTGTTTTGATCTTGAGTATAGGCAAACAGACTAGACAGTTATATATGTATCATAGTACACGTCTACTCTAGCGGCGCATAAAAAGTCTACAGACTGTAATGAAACTCTACATTTTCCTATTAACGAGAGCAGCATGGAACCGAAATTAATTTGCCACTGGCACCTGAAATTCCAGCACAAACTACTGTGATTAAAACAGACAATCTTTCTTTCTTATCTTTCCTATTAAGATGCTTGTGTTAAGAATACAATCGTTCAATATTACATTGAATTCACGCGATATATACCATGTTTTGAATTGGATATCGTAACTATGCAAATCATTTAAATTAATTTCATTCGATATCACCCGTGACAAAATCAATTCTAATAATGCATTTTGAGTTTTGCCAAAACTTACAAAAAATAATAGTGAATTTAAAAAATACTTTTTTAATAGATATACGCTGAAAAAATAACACGTACTACTAGGATATATTGTGTATCTAAATTAATAAACACTCTAGCCCAAAACGTTAAATTGAATGACAGCTGATCAAGCCAAAGTCTCTTCATGTATGTATTTCACCAGTCATGATAAACTTTATCGACAAAGTAGTGGGTGCGCCAAGGTCATTACACATTGTGTTTTGTATTGTTTATATTTTGTAAATTAGTTCGACTCAATCTCAAATAAACCCCTACTTCTGGAAAGCAATTTTTTGGTGTTAGCTAATAAGTAGCCAAATTAAATAAAAAATCAGTAATGAATGCAATAAATAGTGTTTTCATATATTAATTTGAAGAATACGAAAAATAATGTAATTGAATCAATTAAACTAAAAAATTTTAATAAAAATAAAAATACTTAATTAATACTAACATTATGATTGATAATAATTATTCACACCGTGGTTTCATTGAAATTCAGTGAAATTTAATTACTAACAATCTACTGGTATTCAATATATATATATATATATATATATATATATATATATATATATATATATATATATATATACATGTATATATATATATATCCCCTTCAAATTGGATTCATTTAAAACAAAATATAAACTAAAGGAACTTTAAAGCATTTTTACCACATACATGTTCAATTCTTTGTGAAAACTATTAGACAGGTTTAAATAACTCCATTTTGTTTCTTGTGCCATTGTTGTGATCAAATTATCCTTTGTTACACAATAAAAATAGACTTTCTTGTTTAAAAATCAATTGTGACTTTGATTTCAATAGTTAACTTAAACAGTGTATAAATAACACTTTTTATTAACTGCAAAAATGCATATCAATATTTGCCTTAAGAGACATATTTTTAAAAACTGTGAAGTCATTCTCCTATTGTTTTACTACATGTAAGTAAGAATTCTGATCAAGATTTTTCTTCCGGTGAAATGGTACACTTTATTTATGGAATATATAAAGTATTATGATTATTAAAGCCCTAGTAAACTTGACATTTTGTAAGTCAATCAATGTTTAATGCATCATTTAATTTCTGTTGCTTGGCCAGACCATAAAATAAATGGTTTTTGCTATCATTTGCTTAAGTAGTTTTTACAAATCTCTATTTAATGTGTCAAGGATCATAACGACTAGTTGTGATGCAAATTGGAAATTTAGAATACAAGTTCAAAACCAGGAGTGTTGTTCCAAAATTACAAACGTGTAAACGTTGAGTTTCCAGAAGTTTAGCAGAGCGACTAGTTAAAAGATATACAACATAGGTCCTTTATAAATCGTCGATAGATGGTTATGATCTAGATTGAAATAAGTTTAATCATTGGCACAATTAGAAATTTCTTGAACAAAAATTTAAAATTAACTGGGAAATGTATTGTTCCTAAAGTTTCTGACTCCAAAACACAAAAACATGAAGAAGGACTAAGTTTAATTGATATATTCAATAAAATATCTACAATCGACAAGAGCACAAAATGTTACCTTTATAACCTTTACATACACAAATAAAAACTCGAAGGAAAAACATTATTACATATGTAGTTTTATTTAACATACTGAAGGCTTTTTTGCAATAAACATGTCACATAGTTACATAGATCCAGCTGAATGTGTATTTTTCTTTATAGTACGTAACTCATAATCTAGTTACAAGATAATTGGAACTGTTGACAGTGAATATGAATGTAATTACGCAGTACTTATATATCGTTACAATTTGTGCGCTTGTCTACGCCAATTGTATTGCCAATAATGTTTTGTCTTCTAAACTTGATAGAAAAACTCAAGCATCATTCAATTAAATTATCAATAATGAAGGACCTAAGGGATACTGTCTGCTTCCCAGGATTATTTAATTGTCAGAAACAATATAAAAAAATCAACAGATACGACATGTATATATAATGGAGTTTGGAAATTCCGTTCTGTAAGATACATCAAAAGATACTGAGTAAAGTGATGAAATTTTCGTTTTGTATTACTTCTTTCTAGATTGGCGTGTTGTAATTTTAAAACCATTAACAAGTAAAAGCTATACAAATGAATGTCAAAAGCTCTTCTATCACGTCTTTTTCATTGATTAATTTAAGCATAGCAAGAATACATAAAAAAATGTATTCATGGTGATTTTATTGACATTCGCCTATCCAAAAATCAGAACATTTCTAAGATATCGCAACCTTTTCGGCTTCGTATCTTGTCTTTAGTTGAATTAACAAGCATTATATGCTGGTGCGGCTAATAGGTTTTCTATTAAACCAACATAAAACATTATCGATACCAAGGACGCGGATTTTTACATAACGTACTTGAAAGTTTTTATGTTAGGAATTGGCCATGATTCAACGTTGTAATTTTAAAAGTTTTTGTATCGATTTTCTATATTTATTTATAATACAATTATTACAGTCATATTAATAAGTTATTGTTTACTAACTTTACCATCTAATTACAATTTTTTTTCTTTTAATGTTAATTGATAGCCTATGTCCTTACAAGAAGCATTAATTGAAACAAACATTGAAATAAATTAAATTAAAGTATATGAGTTCGTTTACTGTTATACTTTAAGTCGAATAGTGAAGGTATTGCAAAAAATAAAGATTTCAACAGTCATATATATAAATCTTGTGGGTTTTTTTAATTAACATGTACGAATAAACAAGTCAAATGATGTACATATAAAGTCATTTAATAAAAAGTATAGTTGAGTATGCGCGGATCTAGAAATTATCGCAAATATGCCTCCCCCCCCCCCCACATGGAAAACTCAATTATCCTTCAGACACCCCCCCCCCCCTGGAATAATTATATCTGGATCCGCGCATGGTTGAGTAGGTTTTTTAGAGATAGCAAATTAACTCAATATTAAATATAACATTCACAAGATAAAATTGAATAGATGGATGAGAATGCCTTTATTAAACAAAAACTTAAAAACATTGTTATCTACATTTTACTTAGAATATGTAAAAGGGGAGTTATATTTCATCTTGATGATGTCTTGTAGAGTCAATGGCGATATAACTGAATAACCACTCGACACTGTACTACTTGACTTTTATTACCATGAATCATAAAAATAAAGACAAAATAGTGTTTATTCATTGCTTTCATTGCGCCTTATTCATTCGTAATGTCTCCTTCAAAATCCATTTTCTGCAAGTGGTCTGGAACAATAAATAAGATCCAATGTTATATGTTTTTATGGTGTGTACAACCATATTATGAAATGTGTCATCATTCAATTGTTATTTGTCTTAAGACGCATCAAAATGATTTGCAAATTAATGGGTTCTGTCTTGCGGCATTCCTTTAAACGAGAGTGAGAGAGAAAAATATATATCTATCATTTCCCGTAATCTAATTCTTTTTTATGATCTGTTCATTGATATTGCACTTTTTTTTAGATTTTATATATTGATTCATAATACTGCATTATCAACATGAATTGTCCAGTAATTTGAACACTATATAGGTTTGTACTACGTGTAGATAATTTCTTCCATATAAGAGGGTCAATCAAAAAATACGAAGACTTTTACCCTAGCTTTTTTACTCAACGTCATAATATTACTACATTTGGTGGACATAATTTAGCAATAGTTTCAACTAATTTGAAGTAAAGAAAATTAATATATTCCCTTATTTCGAAGAATTATTCAAAATTTAATCCTTCAAAAATGGGGTCACGGCGCACGGTCAAAATTTGTGTGATGTCAGCAAATGATCATATAAAATGTCGAAAGTAATATTTCTATAAATTGGGCTTAAAACCAAATAATATTGAAACCTCATATCAAGTATTGTCATTCTGTTTTATGTATCTAATAACGACGAGATTAATTGTTTTGTTGAAAAGAAATCAATAACTAAAGACAGGTAGTCCTATTTAAAATTGACTAAATAACGTTTACGTCGCCGGACATCGCGGCGCAAAAAGAGATAAAACCGGTATGAATTTAACTCGGGAAAAAGTCTATATAAACTTTGAAACTGATGCAAATAATATGTCAAACATTATTTGCACATTTGTGTTAAACTGTAATGCATTTTGTGGGCGTGGTGGTAACGGTATTTTGGACTTTAAACAGCTAGCCCAAAAGAAAAAAGAATATCTCTAAATATTTTGTCAAAAGAATAAATGACGTCATCTGCAGTTCAGGGGTTTCCTTACTGTAAACGAAAAGCCATACGGAAAAAGTGATCCTTGAAGAACTAACTTATGATTTTCCAACAAAATAATGTAAAGAAATAAGATGTCAAGTAGTATAGTGCCGTTTTAAATTGTAAGTTGAAAAGCACAAGAGACTATAAGCGTGATATAAAGACTGGGTATTTCTATAACTCTGCGTGCATTATATTGACGTCATGTTTTGAACGTTACATGTACCGTGCGCCGTGGTGACACAACATGTTGAGTTTAAAATCGGGTAACAAAAATACCTTTTCATCAAATGGAATGAAACTTCGTTTATCAATTAAATAGTTTTTTTATCAATTAAATAAGTAGTGTTGCATAAATTAACATGTTAGTTTTGATTTTAATGAAAAATATTTGATAGGCAGTCTTCGTATTTTTTGATTGACCCTCGTACATACCGAATAAAAAATGAACAGGCTTATTCACCCGATTTATATTGACGCACATTCATTTTGTCTGCAAATGTATATAAAATACCTACTAAATGTCAAAATAGACACACTTTGTCAATAGACATGATTTAAAATGTAAACAAAACTTAGCGAAGAGAACAATGTTAAGTAAGGATGACGTTTAAAGTTCAAGTTTTTTTTTTTATTTTTCAAAAGCTTAAGGTTACCGTTCCTCCGAGAAAATAAGTTCGAACCAACAATTGCGTAAATGCTTCCTGTCAAAGATAAAGTTCTTGGCATCTTTATCAATTCCTTCATCTTCTCCGCTTTACCATCATTTGGTTATAATTCATACAATATGCATCATACTGGAAAGTGGTCTTAAAATAGGGGAAAATATTTTTATTAAGCAAATAACGGTCAGATACAATTAAGTTCAGTAATGTTAGGGAAAAAAAGATAAAATTGAACGTAACAACTCATCAGACAATTTGTCTGTCTTAACAATTTCTCGCTTCTAGTGATTACAAAACCATTTCCTGGGCAATAATGTACTTGTTATCTTAAAAAAATACTTCACTTGTTTTTCCAAAAACACTTTTCTTTATTTCATACAAACTTGTTTATAAATTGGTTTTTGAGCTGTGATACTATCTGTTGAACGTTAAATTGGTCTGTTTTGTGACAAATTATTTTTGTATGGTCATGACAATTTCTAACGTTTAATAATCATCAGCAATTATATTGAAATTGATCTTATTTAAAGAGAAACGCAAATGAATTAATTTATTTTCTTGCTTTTGCTTAACCAGCTAGTCTTATGAAACTATATCATGAGAAAATTACATTAATTTTACTTAAAATCGCTGGCTGGATCGTAGAACCTCCGACTGGGTTTCTGTAATATATTTAATGTTAAGACAAATTTATAATACCTGGCGGGTAAATTTTCCTTTGTTTACTCGAACATGCGGCGTACATTGAAATCTCTCAGAAAAACTCCACTTACAGGAAACGTGAAAAGGATGTTACGATGTTGTCCATGGGAAGCCGGCTGCCGCGAAGCACTGAGTTGACACTTAAAGTCAGTTAGGGTACATCCGCAGAATATGCAAGACAGAGATCGTAATAGCCGTTCAGTCGTTTTGCCATGGCATTAAACTTAATATATTGAGCAGGATTTGGCTTGGTTTTATCGTTAATGTTTACAGAGTTGGAATCACCAATTTATAATGGTTACAGTCAAGTGTCGCTAATGTCAAGTAGACCACGGAATAATGTAAGATTAACGGTTACAAAATTGTAAGCTATGCATGCATTTCTTATTCATTTCAGCCCTTTTTAAAATCATTAAACCCGGGTTAAATATTGAATGAGTTTAAATACAGAATTAATAACTTTTAGAGCTTGGTAAGCATTTGTAAATGGTGTGTATTTTTTTTTAATCTTTATCTTTAGTATTATAATATTATGTCGTATCGCATGTATCATATTTTTTCTTCAAATTAAACATACTTTGCAAACCTTCAACATTGTAATAATTTCACTGAGAGTTATTAAGATCATTACGAAATGAAAACATGCATTTATTACTTCCTTTGAATTGGTTTTATTTTTACGAACATACGTTGGTGCTGACTTATTGCGGCTGGTTTGTTTTATTTATTAATTTGTTAAGAATTGAAATTACATTATAATGTAAAGCTGTTACAGATGTACTGGTGATCTTAACTATACAGTTTCTGTCATATGTTATTTAATATGGGTTTAATATGGCTTCTAAACAAATTGATAAATTACCAGGTATATACAAATAAGGATAACAAGATGTAGTGACCATTAAGCAAAGTCACGGCCCTTTTTAAATGAAACGCGTGACAGTACGGTGTACCCTACCTTAAGGCAGAAATGGCGTTCCATGCGCATCGCAGATAAAACAACAAAGAAAGCATCCTTTTGTTTAATTAAGTTTGATATATCAAAAACAGTTCACTTTTACGTATAGTTGCAAAACATTTCATTCCATTCGAGTTTTCATTTATGGTGATCGACCTTCTATACCTATGAGCATCTTAGACAATTGAGATATAGACAGATTTCACAGCTATTGTAGACATTCAAGCTGTAATCAATTGTCATATTAGATCAGCACATTTAACAACATCGCTTCTTTAGATCTTAGCCAACAGACAAATCATAGAATATAGTCACACTCATCGAATCATACATGTATGTAACGATTTTATGTTATATAATGTTGAATCATGCGTACGGCACATGACGACTGTGTTTGTATTGTCGCCTAGCAACCAGCGGAGATTGTCACGTGACCCACAGAGGGTATATAAGCGAGCGCGTCGCAGTCGCAGCGTTCTCTTCCCTAGCAGAGTTCCAACGGAGAGGAATTGCGAGACTAAAGTACGATTTGGTAGGTGGGTTGCCTTGAGAGAGAGGCTTACCACATTGATAATTTATAGGACCAATCGTGTTTGGAGGCCGGCCACTAGTCGGTTATATAGAGGCTGTCTTCTTGGAGGCTAGCCTGAGTTAGTCGTCGCTGATACTCTAAAGTAGTATTAGGGAAGGGGTACGCCTTTAGTTAGAGATAGTACACTGTCCGTCCTGCATAAGGCGTTAACACAGTGACTGTCTCTGCTGAGGGTTTACCTCTTGTGTAGGACATATAGCTAGGGCGTGTCGCGGGTAATCACTACCGCCTGAATAAGACATAAATAGTGTTTACCTTGTGGTATTTATAAAGTTTCAATCCCGGCCGACCATGTTCATTTTGTGATTTTACCCTAAGTAAGGTATTTTGTAAATACTTGTAGGCCAATTGTAATCAACAATCATTTTAGAGAGGAAAATTATTATTGCTTAATATTTTAATATTCAACCCCCAGACCCTAGAATTGACTAGGTACGGACCCCTCGACACGTTACAAAAATAAATGGTGGCAGCGGTGGGATTCGAGTAACTGTTGAATTATTAGATGATTATTTTATGTGATTTGTGGTCGGAATAAATTCTTTTGATTGCATTGTGTTTAATTTTGAGTTATGATGAGCGCATTAGAAAAAGAATTGCGGCAGTTGCAAGAGGGGTTGCCTAAGACAGCTGAGAAATCGCACGCCAGAGATTCAGGCATACCTGACAGCAGGCATACCACATTAACGGGTGACAAGTCATATAAGGGTTCTGGTGCGAAACCTAAACAATTAAAGAAGACCACCAGTTTTCTTGGAGATGACGAGCCTAGTTTTGTGGAAAACCTTAATGAGATGACAAGCCGCAAGCAACGTGTATCAAGTACACCGTATATCGACACAGCAGCCATTGATGACCCTGATGACTCTAGGCTTTACAAGGACAATGTAACACGCAGGCGCCAGAAAAAGGATGACAATGAGCCTGTCCGTTCAGGAGTTAAGGCAGACAAGTTTGATGGTAGTTCATCCTGGGTTGATTTCAAATCACATTTTGAAATTTGTGCCGCCCTTAACAAATGGTCAGTATCAGACATGGGCATGCATTTGGCGGTATCATTGAGGGGTCAAGCCCAGGGTGTATTAGGAAACCTACCAGAGGGTGAAAAGTGCAACTACCGACTGTTGTGTAAGGCACTCGAACAGAGGTTCTCCCCAACAAATCAGACAGAGCTCTATAGAGCTCAATTGCGTGAGAGACGGCAGAAAGCCTCAGAGTCATTGCCTGAACTAGGTCAGGATATAAGGAGGCTTACAAACCTTGCCTACCCGACAGCACCAGTTGAGGTAAGAGAGACCCTTTCCAAAAAACAGTTTATTGACGCCCTGAGAGATAGAGACATGCGTCTAAGGGTTCGACAAGCAAGACCTATTGATCTAAATGATGCCGTGAGACATGCTGTGGAGTTGGATGCTTTTCAGGCGGCAGGCCACCGAATGCACGACAGTCCAACCTATGCAAGGTCTACACAGAGTGAAGAAGAAAAGTTAGACCCGATATCGGTATTGACAAAGGCAGTACTGGACCTTCAGAATGAAATAAAAATTCTGAAACAAGAGAGAGACCATCCCGTTGACCACCCCACAGTAGATCTACATAAAAGGGGCGGACAAAAATCTACTGTAGTTTGTCATTATTGTAAACGGGAAGGACATGTCAAAGCCAAGTGTTTCAAATATATGAGGTCGTTGGATAAAACAAAGAGTTCAGATCAACGTCCATCAAAAAATGGTCTGCCTAAATCCAACAAACCAAGTACAAAAGGTTCTGCGGGAAGGTCTGGTGTCACCTACAAAGTTGGAGAGGCTGGCATGTTTTTACATGCATTGGTGAATGGCAAAGTTGTTAAATTGCTGGTCGATTCGGGAGCTACACTGAGCATATTATCTCCGGATATATTAAACTCCATTGGTTTTGGGAACTCACAGCTTGTGAGGCTGAGTAGACCAATAGTAACTGCAAATGGTTCACCACTAAAGACTGACAGTCTAATAACAATCAACATGCAGTTAGGGGGGTGACAATTTTGCACAAACATTTGCCGTTGCAGAAATAGGGGTTGATGGTATACTAGGTCTCGATTTTCTAAAAGATCATCATTGCTTCATAGATATGGAATCCCTGTCACTGAAAGTAGGAGGCAAACGGCATGCTTTACACATGGAAGGTAGAATTGGCTGTTGCAGGGTCACATTAGCAAATGATGTTTGTATACCACCGAGTAGTGAGGTTGTCGCCATGTGCAATGCTTTACCTCCATTATTTGATAAAGTCCCAGAATTAGGCTTAATAGAACCTTCAAATCGGTTTATGGAGTCAGACCGAGCCTTAGTTGCGCGAGCTCTTGTAACAGGAGAAAAAGTTGCGCCAGTTAGAATGCTGAACTTGTCTGATCAAGTTCTTAATGTGTATAAAGGGACTCTGGTGGCAAACCTGGTGCCAGTAGAAATGTAGAGAATGTAAAGGATGATAAATGCCTTGACAAACAACAAGCAATGCCTGAGCACATCCACGATCTTTATGAAAGAACAATAAAAGACATGGGTGCCAAAGATGCAAATTTGATATATAAGTTTTTAATGCGGTATTCAAAGTTATTTGCTGTATCAGATGCAGAACTGGGTAAAACAAGTGTGACTGAGCACAAAATTGATACTGGAAGTGCACAACCAATCAAACAACGCCCAAGACGACTTTCATTTCATATGCAAACAGAGGTTGATAAGCATGTGGATGACATGATGAAGAGAAATGTTATTGAAGAGTCAACAAGTCCATGGTCGTCACCAGTCGTCCTTGTTAAAAAGAAAGACGGCACAACTAGATTCTGCGTCGACTATCGCAAGCTTAATGGCGTGACAATTAAAGACGCCTACCCATTACCAAGGATTGACGACTCATTAGATCAGCTGAATGGAGTCAAGTGGTTTTCTACCCTTGATTTAAACTCCGGATACTGGCAGGTGGAAATGTCCCCGGATGATCGCAGCAAGACAGCTTTTGCTACAAGAAGAGGCTTGTATCAATTTAAGGTAATGCCATTCGGGCTTTGTAATGCCCCGGCAACCTTCGAGCGTCTGATGGAAACAGTGCTAAGAAACCTTCAGTGGGATATCTGTCTAGTCTATCTAGATGATATTATTGTGGTAGGAAATACCATAAAGGATATGATTCAAAATCTTACTCTAGTGTTCGACCGTTTACTTAGTGCTGGTCTCAAGTTAAAAGCGCGTAAATGCACATTGTTTGCAAAAGAAGTAGAGTATTTAGGTCATATTGTATCTGCAAGAGGGATAGCAACAAGCCCCGAAAAGAACAAGGCGGTTAAAAATTGGCCTGTTCCATCTAACCTCACCGAGGTAAGGTCATTTGTAGGTTTCTGCAGTTACTATAGAAGGTTTGTGCGAAATTTTGCGATGATTGCGAAACCGTTACATGACTTGACAAAGAAGAATATAACCTTTAGATGGAATGATGATTGTCAAAATGCCTTTGATAGGCTAAGAAAAGAACTGGCGACAGCTCCAATTTTAGCTCACCCCGATTTCGATAAAGAATTCGTACTCGATACTGACGCTAGCAATGAAGCCGTAGGCGCGGTGCTTTCGCAAATACAGAATGGGGTAGAGAGACCTGTAGCATTTGCGAGTAAAAGTCTATCAAAGTCTGAAAGGAAGTATTGCGTTACACGCAAAGAACTCTTAGCTGTTGTGCTATTCGTCAAACATTTTCGACAATACTTGTATGGCCGAAAATTTAAAATAAGGACAGACCATAGTTCATTGAAATGGTTGATGAACTTTAAGAATCCCCAGGGACAGCTGGCTCGTTGGATAGAGATGCTGACAAGTTATGACTTATATATAGAACATAGGCCGGGAAAGTTTCACAATAACGCGGACGGTTTGAGCAGAATTCCATGCAAGCAGTGTAAGAGTGACCATAGACTGGCTTGTCTTGCTTTGAAGCAGGATTCAGACGATGCCCTTGGTTTCACTGGAGATGTTACTTTAAGTGAAATGCAGGATTCCGATAGAAATCTAAGTAAGGTAAAGAAGTGGTTGGCAAATAAAAGTCGTCCTGAATACAATGTCATATCGGGGGAGTCAATGACTGTGAAATCCTTATGGTCCCAGTGGGATAGATTGATTTTACAAGAAGGTGTTCTTTACAGAAAATGGGATGATTTGATTTCAAAAGGTCAAAAATTACAAGCTGTTATCCCAAACGAAGAAAGGAGAACTTGTTTAAAATACTGCCATGATGATCGAGCAGCTGGACATCTCGGTGTACATAAAACCTTGGCAAAAATACGGCAGTCTTACTATTGGCCAGGCTTGCAAAGGGATGTCAGACAGTACATTAGAGGTTGTGAGGTTTGCACCAAGAGGAAGGCGCCAACTATGTCAAATAAAACCCCGATGCAAATAGTAGGTTCAGGATCTCCTATGGAAAGAATTGCTACTGACATTCTTGGGGAGCTGCCTGAGACTGATAATGGCAACAGATATATACTAGTTGTTGCTGATTATTTTACGAAGTGGACGGAGTGATTTGCAATGCCTAACATGGAGTCGAAAACAGTAGCTACGAAAATTGTAGAAGAGGTGATCACTCGACTTGGTGTCCCAGACACAATACACTCAGATCAGGGTCGACAATACGAAAGTGAACTCTTCCAAGAGACATGTAAGCTACTCGACATTCAAAAGACACATACGACTCCCTACCATCCACAGTCAGATGGCATGGTCGAGCGTTTTAATCGGACCTTGACAACGATGCTCAGTGCCTTTGTAAATGAGCACCACTCTGATTGGGATGTCCATTTGCCATATGTTATGATGGCCTATCGGTCAGCCATACAAGAAACTACTGGAATGACTCCAAATATGTTAATGTTAGGCCGGGAGACAAAAACGCCACTAGATGTTATGTATGAACCACCTCGTAATATTAAAGAGACCCCGTCAAACAAATGGGTATGGGAACTCCAAGAACGTCTAGAGATTGCTCACAATGTTGTCCGGGAAAATATTGGACAGGCCATGGCCAGACAAAAGCACTACCATGATAGAAAACTAAAATGGAAAACATTTGTAAGCGGTGAAGAGATCTATGTTTTCTTTCCGAGACGAAAGCCTGGGACCTCTTCAAAATTTACAAGCTATTGGCAAGGTCCATATAGGGTAATCAAAAAGATGTCTGATATAACGTATTTGATAAATTGTGGTCTTAAAGGGGGTGAACAAGTTATACACGTTGACCGTATGCGAAAAAAGTATCCTCAGGTACTCTCAAATGAGGAACTTCCACCACTAGTGGAAGACCGAGAGCCACTCGATGAAGAGGGCAAAGATGATGTTGTATATGATAGCCCTGTCCGTAATGATAGACCTGTTAGAAAAAGAAGGCCACCTAAATGGCTTCATGATTATTATGTTGATAATCCTGATAAGTAGTGTTAAGTATAAGATAAGTAGAATATCTGTAAGAGTACGGTGATTTACACTCTTTTCATTTGTTGTAGATGGCAAAGACAAAGACAACTCCAAATTATGAGTTTCGGCGTTGTCCAATGTGTTCCTATTCAGCAAGAAGTGAAGAGGACTACAAAGGACACGTCTTCAAGTGTGCTATGCGGACCTTCCAATGTCCTGTGTGCGACTTCTGTAATAATAAAGAGGCTAACCTGAAGCGACACATGAAGCGATATCACCCTGGTCTAGCGAAGGAAGATGTAGTTAAGTTGGGAAGCAAGGAGGATAAGTGTGAAGAAGTGAGAGAACAGCGGGAAGACGATTGGCTTGCTCAAGATCCGGGAGATCTTATTGGAGAAATTTCAGATGAGGATAGCGATAAAGAAGATGATGAAGACACCACGAGTGATAAAGAAGCTAGTTCTCAAGAGAAAGAGGTAGATGAAAGTTTGCTTGAGGGAAGGATGTTTAGAAAGCCGACAACGCCTTCGCTTCCAAAAATTAGTAAGCGGAAAGCTTCGGATGTCCACTTGTCTCCTGCATACCCTAAAAAGTTGAGAAAGGAGGACCAGGCTGTGCAGACTTCAATAAGTGGTGAAAACTTTGGAAAATCGTTGGGAAGCAGAAGGGACTGCGGGACTCAAACAGAGCCATTGAAAAGAATCCTGACGACGAAAACTGTTAAGAAGTTTAGAGATGGAAATGTTGACACTAAGATTGTTTCAAAAGAAAGAGTTGTGTTTGATATTTGAATCATTTGACATACATGTTAAGGCTCTTAAAGGAAAATTGTATATTTTCGCTGCAAAGATAAGTAACTTTGTAGTTTGATTATGCATGTTAAATAAATCTTAGTTTAGTAGTTTAGATTTTCACATTTTAATTACATGCGGGTCGCATGTCATCGAAGGCGTGGGTAGTGTAACGATTTTATGCTATATAATGTTGAATCATGCGTACGGCACATGACGACTGTGTTTGTATTGTCGCCTAGCAACCAGCGGAGATTGTCACGTGACCCACAGAGGGTATATAAGCGAGCGCGTCGCAGTCGCAGCGTTCTCTTCCCTAGCAGAGTTCCAACGGAGAGGAATTGCGAGACTAAAGTACGATTTGGTAGGTGGGTTGCCTTGAGAGAGAAGCTTACCACATAGATAATTTATAGGACCAATCGTGTTTGGAGGCCGGCCACTAGTCGGTTATATAGAGGCTGTCTTCTTGGAGGCTAGCCTGAGTTAGTCGTCGCTGATACTCTAAAGTAGTATTAGGGAAGGGGTACGCCTTTAGTTAGAGATAGTACACTGTCCGTCCTGCATAAGGCGTTAACACAGTGACTGTCTCTGCTGAGGGTTTACCTCTTGTGTAGGACATATAGCTAGGGCGTGTCGCGGGTATTCACTACCGCCTGAATAAGACATAAATAGTGTTTACCTTGTGGTATTTATAAAGTTTCAATCCCGGCCGACCATGTTCATTTTGTGATTTTACCCTAAGTAAGGGAAGGCCATTTTGTAAATACTTGTAGGCCAATTGTAATCAACAATCATTTTAGAGAGGAAAATTATTATTGCTTAATATTTTAATATTCAACCCCCAGACCCTAGAATTGACTAGGTACGGACCCCTCGACACGTTACAATGTACATGTAGCGTGGATGCATTGATCAGTATCATCAAAAGCGGTGCAATCTTTTTCATATATCTCAATTATGTATGAAGTTATATATACACTGTACTTACATAATTGCCTACTACAATTTATTCATCTTCTCAAATTTGTTCTGAGAATGTTAACGACTTTTTTTTCAAGGGAGGGGGTACCTATAATAAAATCAGCTTTACCGGCATTTCGGTTTTAATTAACATCCTACACATGTAAATATTGATTTGATGTTTTAAAGTAATGACCTTAATTTAGCGTTAACATTACTTTGCAAAAATGTTAATGATAAATGCATGTTACAGGAAGCTAAGTTAATTATTATGTGAAAAAAAACCCTGTAAAAAAATAGTTTTTTTTTATTTGTTCTAAACATCAAGCAAGATTCTTTGATGCTGAAATATAGATAACAAAATATATGCGAACAGCTACATTAATGAGGTGTGTCCTTTCATATTAGGTTTCTATGCCACATCGCTGCACTCAACACAGGTATCATCTGACCATATATATTATTTTAGAGGCGTCAAGCGAGAGACAGAAATAATCTTTTGATGTATATGTTTTTATAATGATTTTAATAATGATGTCCCATCGATATGGACTATATTTATTTTGTAATACCCAATAATAAATTGATTCTTTCTACCTTTAACCGAAAGAAAATGTAAGTTAATATTATGTAAACATTCCTTTGCTCATTTTGTCCCTTTCTTACCTATAGCTAGGTCATGGTTAGAGCTTACTTCAATGTGAATTATTATCAAAAAAGGGTTTTAAATTATTCAACAAAAGTTCCTTCAGGCTTGTAAAATATTTTAATATACTAGCTAGTTTTGGATCCTATAATAGAACAACTTGGTTAATTAACGTGTATCCGAGATTTTATGTCAGGTATACACGATGAAAACTCTGTTTAAACTGTCGTTTTCAATAAAAAAAATCAAGATAATCTTTTAGAAATATCGGGTTTTTACTATGATTGACAAAAGAAATTATTCCAAAAAAGTCCTTTTTTAAAACGATGGTTTTCATTTTTTACCTCTTCTTTAAAATGAAATTAGGTCGAAACAAAAATAGATGGTAGTTTTCACAATTTCAATGTAATTGGGTTAATACGAATATTTATATAAATTTCTTAGCTTTTTCATGGTGAAAGATTTAATATTTTGACAAAAAACGATTGCCATTCCTGTCTTGGGGATATTTGTTATGAAAAATAATTGCATGCTAGAAATCTCTATTGCTTTTGACTTAAAAATATGTCCTGGTCTCGACCAAATGGCCATTGAACAAGTTCAATTTAAAAAATAATGAAATCCAAAAGTTTTATTAGCGGTGGTGCTACTTTGTTAGCACAGAGTTATAGTATCGTTTTGGGTTTTTTAAAATTTGGTTTAATGACCTTGTCCAATGATTCTTGAGCTTGTTTAAAGTTTCTTAAATAAAGAAGTAAAAAGTTTGAATGTAGACATTATATAGTAAGGCTTCTTCTGATGTGTTTCAAACGCTAAGATACATCACGCATGGTAAATCTTGAAACAGCAATATAACGTGTGCATTATTACACATGTACTGCAAGAATACATAAAGAGGTTAAACATAACGATTTTTTTATTCAAATGTCACAAAAGTACACCAATGAGAAAGTATAAAACCAAAATGACGTTCATATGGGATTTGAACGAAAATAAAAAAAAAACCCTCTTTTTAATGCTTTGTAGGAGAGCTACATTAATATTCACAGTTTCTTATTAATTTGCGCTCACTGGTAGTATATAACGTCATAAATGTTCGTTCGTTCGTTAGTTCGTTGACATACAATTCAGAAAACAATTAAACGTTTTCCCTAATGGTCACAAGCAATCTTTTCTGTCATTGAAACATCATGAATAAATCAAGGAATCCGGATGGGGCCATAAAGTTCACCGTCGCATCATCCCACCATCGATGTTTGCGTCAATAGTGCGATGGTGCGATGACGATGAAGCGATGGAGCGATGATTCGATGATGATGAAGCGATGACGATGAAGCGATGGTGCAATGACGATGAAGCGATGGTGCGATAGCGCGACGACAATGATGCGATGTCGCGACAATGCGATGACGATGGTGCAATGGCACGATGAAGCGATAGTGCGATGACACGATGGTACGATAGCGATAACACGATGATGCGATAGAGATGACGCGATGAATTTATTTTCTGCGTAAAGGAAAGGAGAGAGAATTGGTTGAAAACGATTTATTTTGAGGAGTTAAAAAACGACTTAAAATGAACGTGTTTATTAACAACCTGTCCGGATGTTTTATTAGTTTAAGTATGCTTATTTGATTATTGGATACGTTTTAGATCCGTAACAGAAAACCATATCATTGATTTTTCTTAATAATGAACAGTATTTAGAATTAACTTCTTCAATTTACCGAGACTGAGAATTTCCATACAACATTCATTAGATTTGTTCATGAAACTCATTCTTTTACTGTCTTTTTAGGAGTTCTTTGCACTTTTATTTTTCATTTGCAGGATGAAGTGTGACAAAAATTGCAACATTACATAACAGATAACTAGTACGACATTTTTCCCGATAATGACATTTTACCGATATGACATTGGGTGCACGGCGGGTGTGACCGGTCAGCAGAGGATGCTTACTCCTCCTAGGCACCTGATCCTACCTCTATCTTTTTTTTAGGTCAGTGTTGCTCTGCTTTGAATTTGTATTTCGTTTTTATGGATTTTTGAGATGGTTGACGGTTTGTTCTTGTCATTTTTTCATTTACTGATAACAGCTTTCGAGAGATTTCGTAACCCCATTAAGTACATTTTAAACCATGCATTTTTTCAACGTATAATCTTTTGTTTTAATATGAAACTTTTCATTTATAATAAAATTGAATACATTATATCTTTATTGCGATTTAATTAATTTTCAAGATATTTTCGTTTTTATGCATCAAAACAAAATGTGGGTTTTTTTTTTAATAAATAAAGTAAAATGAACACATAGAATCAATAACTCGTTGCTTTTAAAATATGAAGATTGAAGATTGAGGATTAAATTATATGAAGCAGAATATCAAAAGAAAAGATTATAAGTTGAAATAATGGCTTGAAATAGCCTAAATGGTTAATAAAGCTCTCAAAAGCTGTTATCAGTAGTATTCTGTTATGCAATGTAACATTAATTTTAGTCACAATTTATCCTGCAAATTAAATGAAAAATAAAAGCAAGCATGATTTCAGCAAGCAATTATTTTTCGTTACAAAATATGCCCAAGACGGAAATGGCAGGCAATCGTTGTCAAAATATTACATCTTTCACCATGAAAAAACTAAGAATCGGATATGATTTTTTATGTTACAGTCAGTGACCTTGAAATTGCGAAAATAACCATATATCGGAAATACATAATTATATTTTTAAAAAGTTCAAATATTTTATGGCTGTAAAAGAATAACAATTGTAGAAAAAAAAGTTTACCCATTTTCTTGGTATTCCGATATATGTAAAATGGCCTGCAAAAAATAACCCGGATACCTATTTGACTTATTCGTTGTTCTTACAAACTTCTCTCAAATATTGCTTCGAACAACTGATGCTTGCAATACCATGTTGAAGGTGTCTGCATATTTACTGCAATGTTTGCCACAAGATCGCAGTTTGTAAACAAACTGTCATCTGCAAAAGGAATATTTCTTTTGTCCACTAATTTTTAATTCCTATACTTAAAGTATACTTTCTGCATCAAACAAATTACATTCTTTTCCATGTCAAATTCGTCATAATCACAACCGAAATATTTCTGATTTAAATTTCTTAAAACAGAGATTGAGTTTTGTAAATCATATTCTGTTCAATTAGAATTATCATTTTGCGTCTTTTTATACAGATGAACCCCAATGTTACCACAACAAACTCTTGTTTGATCACAGTTTGCACGCTTGCTACTATAAGAGTTGTGAACACTCAATAAATGACCGACAGAGCACCAACCTAAGAAATGAGGCCAATGATTTTCGCTATTTTTGTTAAGCGTCTTTTGCCTATTCTACCCATATAATTAGTATATCTGATAAATGTAAATTAGAGATGTCTGATGATGTCTAAAGATCATATCAACTTTTGTTCTATTATACGGTATATGGCCTTCACGACCTTAAGATTGTTCTTAGACTAAGAACAAATTAAAATTGTTCACTTGTTAACGGTTAACGTAAGTCGCCGGAAAAAAGCGGATAGAATCCAAGGAATCTTAAAACAAATCAATTCTTCATCAAAACCAATTTGACTTGCAGTTGTCTCTTCAGTCATCTCCCCAGCATGAGTGTTAGAGTCAGCAGGTAAATAAGTTTTAACTAGGTAGAAGATGAAACAGTTGTCTCAACATGTATTTTATTGCATATTTATACATAATATCAATTACAACTACCTTTAAAATAAATAATAAACATAAGTTATATAAGCTCACTAAACCATGAAAAAAAATTTAATAAACCATATATATCTGAACAAAAAGACATTTTTGACTTACATTGAAAATGTACGTGTACAACGCTGCTACCCAATCGTTTTAGTGTTTATTAATACAAAATTATCTACTGTCTTTTCATGTACATGCCTTTGTGATGAAAGTCAATATATAACAAGATTTGTATATCAAAATTTTCATTATGAATTGGGAGAGCAAAGTATCATTCAATTCCAGATTATCACATCAAAGACGAAAAATTACAGCATGAACTACTAAAAACCGTCGAAAACCCTTTTAGAGATACACTGCACCACATTAACAATCGATCGTAAACGCTCAAAATAACTATTTTCTTTTTGAATTACAAGTTTACCAAAAAAAGAGTTTCTCACTGAAAACCATTATAGATAATGCATGACTGTATAAATTTATTAATACGTGTACCATACATGTACATTGTACATGGACATATGCATACAAATGAGTAATATTTCCTCCAACAGAGCAAATATATATTGACAGGTTTTTTGTAAATACATGTAGCATGAAAAAGCATCTAAAACAGTTAACGGACGGAACATGTATAATCAATGGCGCAAACAAATTGAGCTCAATCCATCTATGTGTTAATTACAGAAAACAACAACCAAACTGACTATCTGGGAAAATGCTCACCACCTAAATGTTGGAAAATTTATAATCCATCAAGAGCACAAAACAAGCAAACATCTAATTACATGACAAAGTAGATGTATATATAACAGTTAACAATACGCTGCATCAATAGCTTTGCAATATATAAATAATTTCACTCGTGCATTTAAAAGCATTTAAACCTAGTGATCTAGTAATAAGGAAATTATACATATGTAAACCTTTATTTCAGAATAAGCTAGCAAAAATATAAGCTATAAGCGCAAAAATACTCTCTTATAGCAGAATTGTTTACAACTGATTTTGAACTCAGCTTGTTAAAGTAAAAGTACCAAATAAGTGAACTGTGGTAAAATAAAACTGAATTTTTTTTTTAGACAATTTCATATAAACCAATAGGTAAATGAACAGTTTTTGTATATACAATTTGAAATAATAATTTTCGTACTATGTGAAGCCCATTCTTCTCACACCACACTCACAACAAAACTTGGCTTCTGATAATGGGTATTTTGTTCCACATTCATGGCAAAACTTCGCACCTCCTTTGCCCAGAGAATTTTTCCGGTTATTTGAGCTCCCATTTGAGTGTGAATTCATATGGTCATTTTCAGAACTACTGCTATAATATCCAGACTCCGACTCTTTTAATCCATAATGTATCACTCCGGAAGAATTGGTGCCGCCTTTAGTAGCGCCTCTGTCAAAGTGAAACATAGTACTGATGAAAATATTTAGGTCTAAAAGAAGACAGTCAGCTCAAGACATATTTACAAAATTACTAGTATACTCAAAATATAATAAAAAGCACAATAGTAATTAGAAATTCAAACTAACAATATCTTTTTTTTTATTTTCTGTTGTGTACTTGCAATCTATATGAAGATGGACTTTTGGAAAATTACTTCTCATCAGATTGATATAAGCTGATACCAGTAACGGCGAAATATACTACTATTGATTTTGATGTTCAGATGAGTCAAAAGATAATTGCGATAAGGTATAGCCTACTATTTTATCTTTACTGATATTACATTTCCAATGGTTTTTTTTTAATATAATAGTTTTCGGGCAAAAGATAATGACTCTACAATTTTAATCAATCTGACAATGTAATCATCGATAATTATCATCCCCTTGGCTGTAAAACACTGAAGTATACCATGATTTTTAATCATTTAATTCGAACGAAATTTTATTTTTCATGATACGTATTTAGGAGTTGCACAAAATGGCGCATAAATGAAGAAATGTACATAGCCTCACAATTATTATGACACATTACCCTAGGGAAAGTCCTAAAAGTGTAAAAAGTCAGCAAAGAAAAAGGTTGAAATTTGCAAAGAGAGAACATGCGATTACGAATAGATGTAAATGATTGCAATCATAAAGAATTTTTAAAAATTGAATAAATACAAGCCATTATACACGAAGAAAATATAATTAACAGTTTGGCAAAAAGTCATCAAATATAAATAAGCATGCAAAACACTTAATGTGATTTTATTGTTGAATATGAAAATTGGTTAACAAAACCAAAATTTATTGGTAATAAGTTTGCCTACAGTTAAAAGAATTGAATTTTCTTTGGCAGATTTCTCGCTTTTGTTAATAGTTAACCCATTAGAAACCACGAAGTATTCAGCAGACATATTTGTATCAATTAATACAAATAGACATGTTTCCTTAGTCATTGTTAGTAAAACCCATTATTCTCAGTAATGCGATCCAACTTGGAATAGCAGATTTGGAGAAATGGCTTTGTGTCTCCTAATCAGTTTAGTACGTGCTTTGTACTACGTTAAACAAGAAATCGTTTAAGCACGTGACCACGATGCTGCAATTTCAAATATTTCTCTTCTCTTTAATTCAATTATAAATATCTGGGGTCTAGAAACGTTGACAGATTGGGATAAATATTGGGATGCTTATTGCAGTTACATGTATATTAGAATAGATAATAAGAAAATACAAAGATCTTATAATCACGTCCCTGTCTAAAGGAAACAAAGAATTGGACTAACTTGTCAATGAATGTGTTGCAAGAGTAAATAAAGAGGGTTTCATACAAGATTACTCTTTATATAATTCAAAGCATATTTTAGTTAGTACATGTATAGAAGACATTGACCATTGGAAAGTTTTAATCTTTTTTGGATTTTTGACAACCAAGACTTGATTAACTCGTTGTATATAAACAAAGAGACTACAAATGTAATTTTATTTACATGTTTGTTACTGTATTAAATAAATAAAAAGATAGTAAGTAAGATCAAACAATGCTAAAGAATTACTTCATACATCTCAATTTTAAACGACGACTGATGGCTATCGTTAGTAAAATAGCAGCGCCATTTTTTTTCCAGCTGTTTAAAATGATTTGCACTTTAACAATTCAACTCTTTTACTTGTTTGAGTAAATTCTTCGCGTTCAAAGCCCGTATGTAGAATATGGTCCTTATTTATACACATCGTCTTAATACATTGGTTTTCAATTCAAACAAACTATTTAAAAAAAAAAAAAAAAAAAGGTCTTCGATATAATAAGTCGAAATGCAATTCCAAAGGATTTTGAGAAGGAAATAATATATAAAATAGAAATATGCAAACTTTTATTGTCTAACGTATCTTTATCAAGACAATGGGTTTTTAATTATATCAATTTTAATAATCATACAAATACTTTTCATGTTAATTCTACTAATGAAAACAATTATCCATGCAACTGAACTGGTCACATATATAGCCATGCATTTTACTTACGCAGATTTGTGGCGTCTTATAAAAACAGAACAGGAAAACCAAATGTAACAATGCAACGTGATATTAAAAGAACCAAATACAATGAAATGGAGTTACATGCAGACGTAAACTTGAGTAAGAACAACAGCAACAACAATGACGTAAATTTTGCATCGTTAACACAAATGGTGGTAAAATCAGAGTGACGTGGAAGGAAGAGATACCTCATGAGGCGACTATTTGAAGTGTTTTTAATGCCTGCAGAATGTATTTCCCGCCGAGCCTCTTGATAGGCTCGGCCATCTCGACCGGTTCGAAGGGCACGCCCATTTCCATCAAACAACGAATCATCGCCATAGTCACTGCCCTAAATACATAATCATTAAAGTACGAAGTGACGTAACAGTGTTTGCAATAACAAACCAAACGTGCTTCCTCCATTAAATGAAAATGTGATAAGCTATGCAAGTAGCATATAAGACCATTTCCTTATAATTATCTCATAAATTTCCCTATAATACATGAAATATCCACAAAACAAATTAACATTAAACAACAACTGTAGCTCTTGATGTTTCAATATTTAGTAACGTACAAATGTGTTGGGACAGTTTGTAGCAAATTAACAAAGAAATACATTAGTTGTTACAAGCGTAGTTAATCTTTGTTAATTTTATCTTGCTTAGGATTTAAAAACTCATTTTCTTAACCATTCACGGATAAACATTTGAAGTACATGAATGCACTATCAACAAAATGAGCATTGTCCATTTAACTACAACTTAAATTAACGTATCAGTGGATTTTGTTTCCTTGAACAGTAATTTTGTTTATAAAAGAAATATATTAAGTATTAAGTATATATTCAGTCTGAGTGTTTGTCAGTAGAATATATACGTTAAAAACGCAATAGATCTTTTACATTTATTTATATACGATACGATGCAGAAGCTGTGGTGCAATTAATTGCCACCGTCAATTCAATAAAACTTCTTGTATATTGTCCCTTATACTGTCCTTGATGTCTGCATGAATATTCGGTGTTTAAAAGCTAAACAAAAATCAAAATGGTAAAGATTGGAAAACGAAATTTTCTCATTTTTCATTCTCATGTCCTCTGGAGATTTAGAACTTTACATCCGATGGGAGTGATTTAACAATCCTTGACAAATATGTGCTACGGGCAACAATGCCTATTGATAGCTCCGTAAGATAAAGTGTTCAGTATCACAGAGGACGTACATGCATGATTTTTATTAGAAAGACACTTATGCTTTTGAGGGAGGAAAATGGTACTGAAGTCGAAATACATACCTCGAGGTCTTCATGGAATCGCTATGTTTTTATTCAGCCATATTTTTAAATGACTTTTTCATCAAAATTCGGTAAATGTCACTAAAATACCAAAGTCGGATTCCCTGCTTATAGATCAATTATAATTAATGAATCTTTCCTTAACGTCGTACAGGTTCTCTACATAAGCCGCTTATTAGAATAAGAACCCGGTTCTCGTTTCCAATGCACATAAACATCCTTGAACTGAGTTTCCTTTCGTAGCATAAATGTTATCCCATCCCTCTTTTTGGCAATATATTTCTGATCTTTCTTGATCTTTCCTGATATTCAATATGCCTTCTAGAAATGTTTACACAATAAAAACTTGGACAAGAACATCGCTTATGGATGCATCTCAACAATGATAAATAGCATTAAGCCAACATATGGCAATAATTTAAGGAAATTAAAACTACAAAATGTCGAGCAAATTATGAAAAAGAACTTTTATTTGGGTATTTTTTTTTTCTTTTAAGAGGGCAATGGACATATTTTTTACACTCGTTAAGGATTTTTTCTCTGTTAAACTAAAATATCACACGTAAAGAAATCGGTTAGATATTTATATTTTCAACATGTACAATATCTAAACGAAGTCAATGAACGGATGCAGAATCATTGCATAACATGCTTGGTCTATGAGATATAGGTTTATTTATCTTGTAAAATAGGTTAATATTATCAAAAATCAAAATTCTACATTTACGAAATACGCTCAGTTAATTCATATAAACACTATCGAGATCTGATCATGATAGTAATGCACTCTAATAATGACTAGACAAGTAAGCAAATGCACGCATACAGTATGTCATGTAGTGATTTGTTTAAAAACATAAAGCCATGCAAAGAATTAAATCATCCGCCCTTGATCACTCTTAAGTATAAATAAATTGACTAAAATGATTAGAATCCTTATTTCAGATTATTAACGGCAGTAGAAACACTCTGTTATGATAAAGCCTAATTAGAGAAACGTCATCATGCTTTGGCCTGCAAATTACCAAATCTTGTCCATTTCGTAATGGCTCTAACATCCGTTTATGAACAATCGGCTTAGCCCAGACGACACCAGAGCTATCATTTATCGCAGGACCTGCAGACTGTTCATCTGGATTTTTAACATGATTAATTATCTCTTCTCCTTTGTTGGGATATTTGGGAGGCAATGAGGCGGAGAATTTGACAGCTTTTGGGAGAAGAGCTGCTTGACTTTCTGTCTCCTGTTTGTGAGTGGATGACTTAGTCCACGAAATATATTGCTCTATTCTTGGAGTGGTTTGCTGTAAGATAAATCTCTGTGATGTGTTTCATTAACCTTTCACTAATGAATGTACCGGTAAAAAAAAAACCAGCCAACCTTTTTTTCTAAATCAAAATGGTTGAAAGGCATCTCCTTTATTTGCACACTTGATTATGGATTTAACACCAGCTAGAACTTATTTGGAAATCATTAACATTGAAATATGTAGATGTATCATGTCCTTCTAGTTTCTGATGGAAGATAAACGTGTGATAGCAAAACTTTGAGCATTACACAAAGTTTGTGTCTTAAGGGGTTTACTCGACAATTCAAGTACACATTCAGTACTTCTTATCAATGTCTTTACGACAGGTCTTTGAATAAACCACCAATTTAAAAAAAAACTTTGCTACCTATGTCATCAATGTTTTTGAGAGGTCTGGTTTACACATTTTAGTTTAATATAATCTGTATGTTAAATTAATGGAAGAAGGGAATTGCATATAGAAATTATTAGCAATGTTGACCATCACCCCCACAAAACTACCCAAAATCCATTGTGCCTTCACATTTTAAATTGAGTGTGCACCAACACCTTGTAATAATTAACAAAACAACATTGCAAGAGTGCATATTCATTGCAAAAAGAAAAATACATAATGTGCAAAATCATATTGAAAAGCATATTTAAGCAAAGAGATTGTGAAAATGATAGATAAAACAGCCCTTTTAACTAAAATAAAATTATAACATATATCTATGAAACAACTAACTAGAGATAAACTCATCTAATAAAGGACTGAAGACAGTAAGAAAACAGTTGAGTAATTTAAGAACTTGGTATTTCCTAAATAACTTACCTGGTAGGTACTAGTTGTGGCGGTAGAACGCCCCCTGGCGTAGGAGTTGGCTTGTCGTCCACTCACGCTTGGAGGAGTTCCACCCATTCCTGAGAAAGAACAAAAAGATATAATATTGCAGTATTAATACATGTAAAAAGATACATGCTAGTTGGTATGTACATTACAAGTTCACTTGACAAACAAACCATCTCTTGAATTTTCATTGTATTACTAAAGATGAGAATTCATTAACATGCATTTAAATGGTAATTAATCATAATAAATATTCACTTTTCAATTTTTATTATGCATCTGAGGATTTAGTGCAAACTATAGGATTTAGCCTAGAATATTTAGGTTCAAATCAATACTTTATTTAAGTTTGCAGAAACACTAAAGATAGATGTTTCTAATAAGAGTTTCCTTTTCTCTCCTTAATTCAATTTTCTTTGACAAAACTAATATTTACAATTTTGATTAAAAGTACTAGCTGCAGTCATCAAACAATGAATCCAAAAGACCAACTAATTGTCACTGGGAAAGCACCTTACTGAAAGAAGTTGTACTTTGTAAAATTCCAAAAATAATCAACCACAAAAAAGATCCTGAAACTTTCTATTACTCCCATCAGTGAACAAATGTTAAGGCTGGACAAATCATCAGGAGAGAGGCAAAACAAACGCCAAACAAAATTAATGTTCAACCATTAGAGTGTGAGAGTGAATGACACAACTGGTAAAAGCTTCAAATGAATGCTAAATGAACAACCAATGCTGTTACTGAACTAAAGAAAATGGTTTCTTACAAAAAGAGACCCATTGACAAAATTGCTCAGCTGAGCAACCCTGTGTAATACTGACAATTTAAAAGAAGACAACCACCCGATTCCCAAGGTAATAAAAGCAAGATAACTTGGAGAGGTGACTTGGGGCTTGGTATTTGCAAATTGTTTTCTTTCACCAACTAGTGGCTGTGGCTAAATATATATATTTTTAGTTAAAATAAATTGGTAGAAACTTTTCCCATCAGCTGATTAATGAACTGCAATCTGAGAGACTCAGGTGGTGTTCTTCTGACAAATCCAAGGAGATTACTTCACAAATTGACAGAAATTCTACTAAACTCTTATCAAAATACTAGCCTAAGGGTACTAAAAAAATTCCTTAGAGAGCATATGTACCAAAAATATAAATGAACCTAAGTTGGCACCAACTTCAAATGATTCCTGCAGTTTAACAAGATATTCTGCCACCATCAACTTTAATTTTCATTATTGTTAAGCAACCAATTTATACATGAAAGGTTGATAAATCAAATGAAAGCTAGGATTCTCTCTCTCAGTTAAACCATTTAAAGTGACACATAACTTTTTGTGATACAATAATAATAGCTTTTAAATTAAATCAATTCTTTTCCAATTTTGCACCAATAATCAGGTTTTATCATCCAATATGCAGGTGTATTTTAAGAAAGGCTTGATTTGAAAACTAATAAGCCCTTACATAGTTCAATTATCAAAGAATATATCTTTTAATCTAAGAAATATGCTTATAAATTATTTAACTAATGCATTTCGGCAATTACTTACACAATTATGTATAATGATATATTCTCGTAATGGTAAATGCTTTCTTTGATACAGAAACAGTGGTCTGTATATTATTCAGTTTTCTCAAATCAGTATTCCATCATCATTAAAATAAAATTATCAGAAAAAAAATGTTATAGTCTCTTCAGATATCATTCAATATCTTAGCCACATGCATTCATCATTTCAAATTTCATCTGCAATGATTGTAATATTTTTAAAGTCCAAACACCTCTGAATACTTGACCACAAATTAAACAATTGACTGTTCTCAAAATTGGACAATATGTAGCAATGAACATATAAAAAATACTGTAAACACGGTTATAGCGAACACGCTTATAATGAATTGATGCTTACAGCAAATTGATTTTCATTCTCCCTGAGTATATTATATAAATAGAAAACCACTGTCAACCGACGCGAAGCGGAGGTTGACAATGGTTTTCGAGGGGTGTACGGCGAACCGTACGTGCATAATTTACGCGCATGTAACAATTCGTTGTGTTTCCCGTTGCCAAGTGTGTTGCTAATGCTGAGGGTAATAGAACGGATTATCAACTGCATCTAAACCAATCAGATTTCAGTATTTAACTTGAAAGTATAATAATATATGTTGTGAACTTGACAGAAATATAACAAATTATGCTTATAACGAAACAAAATCGCCTGTCCCTGGCACTTTGTTATAACAGTGTTTTACTGTATCATGTTTTGGAGGACTGGTTGTTAATTTTGATGATTATCATAAAACCTACAAGCCTTAACTAAATGCAAGATTTTTTTGAAATATATAAAAGTAAGCATAGAAAAAATGGCATCATACTTTTACTTTTAAACACCATTAGATTTTACACAATGTCATGTGAACATGACCCACTATACAGTGTAAATCAGAATGATTGACTTACGACACACCTTAACAAGAAGCAGTTCATCTAACAGGAAAACGGAAATCCCAATGTTCCATTTTGGGCAACTTCCCTTTGGTGGAAATGAAAAGTTTTATAGTAATTCTTAGTTGGGTGTGAATGATTTATTCTTTATATCAGTAACTGTCTTCCAATAATGTACATTTTATCGAAAGCTGTGACAATTCAATTGCAGACTGAGATCAAAGCAGTTTCAATCAATGTCCTGACCTAGTAGAACTTAAAAGTTGGAATTAATCAAGGTCATTATAAAGCCATTATGCAAGCAAAAATCATGGAGGAAATGGGCTCAAATGTAGGCCATAGATACTTTTTCTTAAGTGAAACAAAAGCTTATTATCAGACCTCATCTTTCATGACTTTTGTCATATTTCTAACAGAAATACATCATCGAAAATGAGATAGAGAAATATTGATAATAGATTCTCCTATCATATGTAGCACTAAGTATTTTCAATGCATCATTTAGCTTGTAAAACTTGGTTTAATAGCAGCATGAATACTAAGGATTTGTAGGGATTTAGAGTATAAATTCTTTGGCAGTCTTTTGATAAATTTTTGTTAAATGATTTCAATACAACCAATTATTTGTATGTTCATTTGTGTACATGTAACAACAATTTACCCAAAAACATTTAGAGATACAGTAAGAGCTAGCTAGTACATTTGTTAATACATTTAGTAAGTGACATCAATGATTATGAAACCACATCCATGAATCTCCTTAATATTTTGAAACAAGGGGCCCATGGGCCACATCGCTCATCTGAGCAACAATAGATGTCATAAAATCTGAGCATTATGAAGTCATATACAAATTTTCTGGACCATATAAAACTACATGTATAATAGATCCTGTATGAAAAAAATTCAATTTTTGTTCCCCTGGATATTCTTATATTTATCATTGAACAAACTTGAATCTACCCTACCTGAGGATGCTTCTAAATAAGTTTAAGCTTTTCTGAGCAATTGGTTTCTTAGAATAAGATTTTTCTCTATATATTCCTATGTAAAAATTTTACCCTCAGTTGTCACCCCACCCTACACCCTACCATGGGGATCATGATTTCTACCCTACCAAAGGATGTTTCAACACAAGTTACAGCTTTTCTGGCTGGGTGATCAATTTTTGAGAAAAAGATTTTAAAAGTTTTTCTCTATATATTCCTTTGTAAAAATTTACACCCTCCCCCAATTGTGACACATCCTACCCTGGGGATCATGATTTGAACAAACTTCAATCTACACTACCTGAGAATACTTCAACATAAGTTACTGCTTTTCATTCAGCTAATTGGTTTTTGAGAAAAAGATTTTTTAAGATTTTCTCTATATATTCCTGTGTAAAAATTTGACCCCTCATTGTGGCCCCACCCTATCCCCGGGGACCATAATTTGAACAAACTTGTATCTACCCCTTCCTGAGGATGCTACCATACAAGTTTAAATTTTTGTGGCCAAATGGTTTTTGAGAAGAAGATTTTTAAAGATTTTCTCTATATATTCCAATGTAAAAGTTCGACCTCCCATTGTGGCCCCACCCTACCTCCTGGGATCATGGTTTGAATAAACCTGAGGATGCTTCCACACAAGTTTCAGCCCTTCTGGCCAAATGGTTTTTGAGACGAAGATTTTTGTAAAATACTAACAAGCTTTTTATAATTTTTAATTATCTCCCCTTGAAACGGGGTGTGGCCCTTCATTTTAACAAACTTGAATCCCCTTCACCCAATGATGATTTGTGCCAAAGTTTGGTTGAAATTGACCCAGAAGTTCTTAAGAAGAAGTTGAAAAATGTAAAAAGTTTACAGATAGACAGACTGACAGACAGACGGATGCCATACAAAAAGTGATCAGAAAAGCTCACTTGAGCTTTCAGCTCAGGTGAGCTAAAAAGGAACAAGTTGAGGGAGGAATTTAGATTACTGTATGTAAATTTGTTTTGAATAACATTTGTAACATCACCAGGTCAAAGGAAATTTATAAAAGTAAAAATTTTTTTAATTGCATGCTTATTTTACTGCTTAATATATACAATGTATGTTTGGATGATTGGGTTCTTTTTATAAAAACTCATTCTTTTGTATAATCAACATTTTAAAGTTACATGCAGTTTTATATATTATTAATTGGTTTTATAATTTGTTTCAGTAGTACTTTTATAATCTCAGCAGTTTGTAGTAATTTAATGTATATTTAATTTGACATATCTATAACAAAACACAAAGTTCATCTTAATTAGTTAAGGGTGTCATTTACTCAGGGTTTGAGTTCTCAAATTCGGAATTTGTTATAAAGTTCAAAGTCACGAGCAAAAATTGTTCTAAACACAAAAAGTATTAATGAAATGAATTATTATTAACATAGCATTCGATTTTTCTATTATATTATGGAATTAGGCTCAAACAAAAATTGATTTTTAGCCAAACAGAGGAAATTCGGACTAAATTTTGCAGATTTTGTTTTCCGCTCAAACATTTTTGGCAGTACTCTAATATTAAAAGTTAAGTTTTTATATTTTAGTCTTTATAATTTTGCATATTTTCTGTTGGGTTTACATCACTTATTCATTAAAATTATCGTATGGCACGAATTAAAAAATGGGTAGGGATTTCAAAACTGCATGATAGAGGAAATTCGGACTGGAATATTTTTAAAAATTGTAGCTGAAATTTTAATGTTTTATATCTATTTAGTGCCACTACCATTCATAAACTGTATTTCATTTTTTAAAGTGTTTAATTATTTCTAATATTTTCACAATTAAGAAATTCTCAATCATAGTGTAAAATTTTATTTGATTTTTCTTGATTTTTTGAAATATTTTCAATAGCCATTAACTCAAAAACTAGGTCATTGACCTACTTTTTTGAAAGTGAAAAACAACACTACAATCAAAGGTCTATAACATACAATAGATGGGTTTTCATTATCATCAGTGGAATTTTTTTTATTCTGAGTAAACGTCATCCTTAAGGAGAAAAGTAGATTTCTGGATATTATAGAAAAAAGTTTTACAGATCAAACTACAATGTACTTCAAAGAAAGGGAAACAAAACCTCAGATAATTTCAAATGGAAATCGGTTGATGAATGATCAATTAAGTGATAAACTGTTATCAACTCTATATTTAAGTTAGCAAATTATTTTTATTTTTTTTAGATTTTAAAAAATGATGAAAATTAAAAAAAATCTTGATTAATTTCATGACCACTCTTCCATGCATATGGGATATGAATGAAATTACCAATAAACATTTCACAGTAAATATTTCTTTCCATATTAAAAGAAATCTTTCTCAGATAAAAACTTATTATCGTAATGATATTTTCCATTATTAAATGTTATAACAACAAATAATTTATGTATTGCATCAATTTGACTTAATTAATTGTTAAGAATAGAAAAGAGGCCAGTTAATAGTGTATCCATGATCAGTATAGTATGACTATGGTTATAAAATACATATTTATCATATTATGTTTACAAATAAAGAAGCAAAATGTCTGGACTATACACATTGATAGTTAGTTTTCTTATAAATATTAGTGTTATGACAACTGCACTACTAACGGTTTATTATTATTTAAAAATTAATTAGAAAAGCCATTTGAAGCTACATACAGAGGAGCATAGCTGTACATATATAAACCAACCAATACACAGAGAAATGTAACAGCACACAGATAGCTAGCCTTCGCAGCAGATACCTTGTCATAAGATATTACAGGAAGAAGACTTAGGAGCAGGGTCTTTTGCTGGCAATTTAGTGGTTTTTTTATGTCCTAAAGTTACAAAAATGATTAAAGTGGTAGTAAAGCATCTATATGAGTATGAATACTGCATGGTATCCGAAATTTGAAAAGACGTACGTAACAAAATAGTTTCAAGCTCCCTTCACAAAGCTTTTTAATATTATAAGCTCACAAAGAACATTGTTAATTTTGACATTATAGATTTACCCATAGATTTGTATATAATAGTAAATTTGTAAAAAAAATTTATGTCAAGATAAAAGTGAATATATATAATTCTGTAATTGACAATATATAGTTAACTTTAAGTTTTATAAATTTGTACAAAATCATACTATTTAACCTGCATTGTTGAAATTATGCCTCTCAAGCTATAGATAAATTAACTTTAAGATGATCATTTGTAATCAAAATCTCAAATTGTAAGAAAGGCTAATATAGTGTATCATATAAGATTTCATAAAATATTAATCATCATGAAAAACAGACCTCATATCATAAAACAGTCTTCTAACAACATAATAATACTAATTTCACAGTAGTTCACTCAGTATCAGACTACATTCAAAAATAGTCCAGTAAAATATATACTAAAAAGATTCAAGATTCATATATAATACATCTTTGCAGGTTTGAGTCAACAAAAGCTACATCATATATATAAGGTTAAGATATATATGCATCAAGCAGTTAGCATGCAAACATTGCTATATTTGATTAGAGTAAACATTTCTTACCTGCCCCTCTCCCTGCTTGGGTCCCTGGGCTCCCCCTAGTACCTGCTCCCCCATACCCTGGGGAACTCTCTGTTTTGGTTTTTGGTTTAGGAGGCTGGTACTTCAACAGAAAATTTATTTATAAAAAATTGCATTTATAAGAATTTTTCAAATTAATGGCCAAATATTGTAAAATCTAATAAATTTTAGAACAGAAATTACATTTTGAATATTATATAATTGTACTTTCACCCACATTGATATCTCAAATTAAGAGTCCTATGCCGCCCAAAGTTTATCAGTTTAGTTTGACTCTTAAATTCTATTCTTCATTTCATTTTTCATATCCATACACATTTTTACAGTACTGAGAAACCATGACATGTAGCCATCAAGTCTGTACAAAGGGCAGTAACTCTTATTCTTCATTTATTTTTAAAGCCAATTTTAAAACTATATGTATACATGTAATGTTTATTAGACAGAATTTCAAAGATCAACAGGTATAACTATAAATTTTAGCTTGTAATTTTGGCGAAATGAAAATTGTTCAGAAGTATATTATATAGTATAAACAAGCTTAACCAAATATGCCATGGCAATTTGGTATTGATTTAAAGGAGCCACCATATTTTAACTTCAGCAAAAATTAACTTTAGCAAAGTCAAACCTACCAACATAACCCCCTGCATATACAATATACCTTTTCATCATTTCCATGAATAATAATTTAAATATATTTTTCATTCAGTAATTGATGATTTAAAGGTAACTTTGTCATCTACATTTAGACTTTTACTCTCGGCTAGAAGTCCTTCTTTGAAACAGCAAGGTTATGACTTAATGCACAGTCTTCCTGAATTTAAGTTTTTTTTTTCATTAAAAAAATCAAATGGGGTAGAGCCATGTTGGCTACTTTTTGATCAGCTCAGTACATACCTGTGTTCTAACATTCTGTTTAGCGGCAGCACGAGGATCTGCTTTAGGCTTGTTGGGGATCCTCTGTTGTTGAGTTTTACAGAAGTTTATGTGGCGCTCAGCAGCTTTCTCATTGAAACGACGGGCACAGTACGGACATTGCACATAGTCTGTGTTAAAAATACAACCAAGAATATGTTGATAGCTTCCCAAATCAATCTGGCATACAGATTACAAGACAAAAAAACAGTCGATGTCCCTGCTGCATATGTAAAAATAAACATTAAGCTTTCTATCTCTTTTACCTGGATTAATAGAAGGGGGTGGGGGTGGAGGCAGAGGGTCTCCTCGCTGCATGGCAACACTGACTCCCCTGGCAGCTCGGACAGTGTTGATGAAGTCCTCATGTTTGGCCCGCCAATTACTTTTGGGGGCTTTAACTTCCTGTAATGATACCTTTACGCAGATACGCACATACGCATCCACATCATTTAAAACACGGCAACACGCTAAACAACTACATGTATAGTATAGTATACACAACGATAACAATTTACAGAAAAATTCTTATTTCCTGGCTGCACTAGAATTTTCAAATGCTTAATATAAGGTTTTCCTGTTTACCTATAACTAGTAGTGTAGAATATTAAATTCACACCAATTGTCAACTACAAAGGCTATATTTGTGTGGGCCTGTGAAATATAAATTAATTCAGTTGAAAAAATACTGAGAACATGAATTGTTAGCACACTTTTATACAAAGAACAAACTTGTATTGGGACAGTATCTTCTATAATTATATTTACCAGTAGTTTTGATTTTTTAAGCAAAATAATGATATTTTTCATCTGTGATATGCCCTGCCATTCACCTTTTTCTGGGCCTGTTTAATTTGTCTGTAATTGACCTCAGTGCCTTCAGATCTCTGTTTGGCCGAGTCAAAGACCTTCCTCTTCTTGTTTGCAGCTTTCATACAAGAAGGTTCGTGTTTTGCCTGCAAGAAACAATCCAAATATTAAACATGTTAAAAAAAATGTAATATTACACAGTTAATTTAAAAAAATGGCCTGTGTGAATCAGGTTTTTATTTGTTATTAACTTAATTTGTTACATCCAAAAATTTACAAAATGTTAAAAGATAACAAGGAATAAAACTGACATGTATATAAGCATGAATTTGTTACATTATGCATGTTTGCTGTACCCGTGTTTTATTGTAACTTAGCAATCTCATGATGATTAAAGATCATCTTGCAGGCATATAAACTAAAATCTAAGAATCAATTCTCACAAATATGAATATAATGTTCTACAAATTGATATTTGTTTCTACAGGTCTCGGTGCAAACATTATATATCAATTATTTTATGAAATTAAGTTTATTAACATCAATTTTCAAGAAAGTCCAGTTACCAGAGACTCTGGAACAAACTGTCGTCCACATTGCCTGCATGGTTTCCTGGCTACGTTCCGATTAGCTAAAAATTGTAAATGTAAAACTTAATATCATGTGAATCATGTGGATGATCAAGATGATTATGTAAATATTCAACAAATTTTTGATGATCAGTCAATCATACAAAAGATTAAATACAAAGAAAATGGTTGTGATGTGGGGAGATACTACTTAAATGGGTTTTTTTTTTTTTGTAAAACTTTATTTCAAAAAGAAGTGTTTTGAGGCCTTGCAGAAAGAAAGTAACTTAGTTATCATGCAATTTTTTTGTACATGTATCTTATACATAGTATGTAAATTTCATCTGTAAAAAAATTTACACTTTAAAAAGTATAGAACCGTTTTAACAAGAGCTTGGACTTTGGGTAGTACGTGACAAACTCCGATTTGATGAAGGCGGGGTCTACTCATGGTTAACTGTCCAGTCATTGGCTAATAGATATGAATACATTGAACGCAATGACACTCGTCCGACTTCATCCAGGGATGTATATTTCGCTGAAACAGCGTCAATTTCACACAGCAGAGCAGATCTTGGCAAAGAACTTTCCGGTTTTGACAGTCTATGAATATTAATGAGCTTCTCTTAGCGAATTAGAAGTAAGGAGGTCAATATTTGAAAGCTTGTTTTGATAAGCAAACTAGATACTAACATCCCACCGAAAGTCCAAGCTCTTGTTAAAACGGTTCTATATATTTCATTTACCGGTATACATGTTTGAACAAAAATACACTGGTCATAATAATATCAATAATCCTAATACAAGTTAATTGAGAACAGCTTCTAAAATATTAAAAGACTGAAACTTGAACAAACTTTTAAAGCAAACAAACTGTTTTATTTTATGGCTCTTAGGTCCACAGAATTATTGAAGTAAAGATCAACAGACTCTCAATGGGATTTTGAATTACATACAGCATGTACAGTTCTTATGAGTAAACTTAAACTTTTATTAACTTCAATGCCTTGGTGAATAAAAAATATTGATAAGGTTTCTAACAACAAAGATCAATTCAAAATGTCAAAACTTTTAATTTTGTGACATTGAAGGATATATGTATAAGCACATATATTTCTTTAAAGAATATACATATGGTAGCTCAAGAACATGATATATTATTTGTACATGCATATATATCATTTTTTATTTTGCTAGGCCTAGTTGACACACCCTAGAACATACACGTAATGACGTTGAAAGATATATAGTGAAAAATATTTAGGACGAAACTAAGAAGTAAAGCGTCAATATCCTGCCAGCATTTAAATAGCTAGTGCTCAGGTAGATCAAACATTCATGATGATCAAATAAAACAGATTTCTTATTTAAAGGTATTGCCCCCGGATTAATGAGTTACTTATCAGGAATCTTGTTTTTGTCCAAACCCAACACCATACGGAACAAATGTCTAAACAATCATCTTTCAGGGTCCCAGTACAAAAAATATGTACACAAGCATAAAAATGTTTTACTAGATAGCATGGATAGGTGTGATATATTGAGGAACTCTATTCTATATATTCAGATAAAACTATATAGGCAAAAACACATTTGAATCACCTGGAACTTACATATGTATAGTCAAATAAAAATTGACAAAATTCTGTACTGTTAACATGTACATATACAAAACAGTTGTACTACACTATAAGGTAAACAATTCTGAACATGACTATACTTGTTTGATATGATAGGGTTACCATAGGAAAATTAGTGGCTAAAAATTATTAATGGTTTTATAAACACTATAAAATAAATTTTGAAGGTAAATTTCAAATTCAGATTTTTAATATTATGTGCATGATGTGTTCGATGCATGCATTTCCCAGGCATTTAAAACTACCTCTTAATCACAGTGCACTCACTGAATTGCAAGAAACATTAGATAAATTCCAGAGGAAATTTTAAATCAGTAATAGCTTAATATAATTCAACCAATAAAAAAAGCAATGAAATAAAGTGAAGCAATTAAAGCTTAATTGTCATATATCACAAATGGATAATATGATGATCAATGTTCAGATATTGTACATCTAGTGCAAATTATAGAGGCAATCTTTGCTTTAAGTAAATAAAAAACCATGTAATGGTATACGCAGGATTAATTAATTAATTTGTACATGTACCCGCTACCAGTATGGGTAAACGTAATTTTTATTTTATATACAAAGAAAAATGTTCTATAACCCAAATATCATGGATGGGAATCAGAGACATAAATAACAGAGATTGGCAACTGATCAAAATCTCGCGGTCCCTATTGTAAAGTGTTCCCAGTTTAAATCAGTATATCTTTCTAATAAACAATTATATCGAAATATAAACAGCTAAAACCTATCTTCAAAACATTCAAAATATTATATTTTCATGAGTTTATGTCATATAAACAATATTAAAAGAGGAGTTTTAGGAGGCAGTTGGCTACCCGTCGTCCGAGATTTCGCCGATGTTTTATAGCTGGCCAATATATTTTCTATATATTAATCTTATTTTTCAATTTTTTGTTTCAAAAATGTCTAAAACCTATGCACACTTTTCATTAAAACAGTTTACTTTTGGTTTAAGATCATTATCTCAGTTTACTAAAAAGTAGTTCTCAAAGTAAGGTTGGTCCCGTACCATTTTTCAACAACAAATCACGCTAATGGCGGAGTTGCCAATCTCTGTTATTT
Source organism: Magallana ariakensis (assembly GCA_020458035.1). Lineage (NCBI taxonomy): Eukaryota > Metazoa > Mollusca > Bivalvia > Ostreida > Ostreidae > Magallana > Magallana ariakensis. The sequence continues at coordinate 32,236,183 of CM035818.1, forward strand.
ATGTCTCTGATGGGAATAAACAAATTATCTTTTAGATTTTTCTCTTTTCACATTAAATGTCAGTGAAAAGCAACTGGAGAAAAAATTAATGCCTTTAATACATGTATATAGATTTTCAATTATAATATTTCCTCCAATATCTGGAAATAAGGTCTGTAAAAATAAAATATCAACTACACCAATTCAATCATTTATATTTATGATGCAAGGAGAGAGAGAGAGAGAGAGAGAGAGAGAGAGAGAGAGAGAGAGAGAGAGAGAGAGAGTCTTAAACCGAAGTGTTTTTTATAAAGAAAATGTGCATAAAAGATTTAAGCAAAAGATATACTGATAAACTGATTACTCGACTATCAGTTTGTTGATCGCATCCCGAATAACGTTTTATCATTCATTTGTGTAAATAAAATAAAATAAGATAAAATATTTACTTTGTTTCATTTCTTACAGCCGGCAATCAAAGATAAAAATGAAAAGCTTACAATTTCCAACCTTATCATTTAGAATAAAAGGGTTATCTCAATAGATTATTCAAGATTTGCGAAATAATTTCGGTAGTAACCAAATTGTTTACCGTCGTAATCCGCCATCTTCAAAATATGCGACGATCGGCAGTAAATAAGCCGGTATGACAAGCAATTTTATATATATACAAAAACATTCCCAGCTACAAGAAATAATGATCATATTTCTGTGAATTTTATTTTCCAACCAATTTTAACTGGAACTAAATATTTTATCATTTCATGCTGTCATGCTGTTATGCTAAGCCATTTTCTGCAAAGCAGGTGTCTGCTACTTCCGGTATACACTAATTTATGAACTAAGTCTAAGAGAGAGAGGAGCTTAGAGGTTTGTTTGCAAACTGTCACGATGAAATAGTATTTTGTTTTATACAAACAACCCAGAAGATTTCTTATAACACACACTGATTAAAACATTGTTGTCAATTTAGCATTCTGGCTCGCACGATCAATATTGTGCATGCCTCTAACGTTATCCACAGGAGCTTGTATGTGTAGAAAAAAAGCATACAGTACCAGGTAGTTAAAAAGTGGGTACCTCGGAGGAAGAAATATTTTTCCTCCGAGGTACCCACTGTTTTAACTTTGGATTTTTCCTTTCTATCCAAGCACCTGTGGACACATCAGTGTGTGCTATATACAGTCAAACAGGTTGGGACCAATCGCCCAAATGGGATATAATAGCCCGTTTGGGATATAATAGCCCAAATGGGATATAAATTTAAAGTGCAAAAAATAAAAATTTTTGATTTTGAAATTTTTGATATAAATCCGCATTAATGTGTATCAAATGCAACAACTTTTGGTTAAGAAGTTTTTCTATATGTCTATAGTTTGTAAGATTGATCCCCAAGAAGTTTTGGATATACTGAGGGATCAATCTCCGAAATAGTATGGTTGCAGAAAAAGTTGTTTACCAAAAGTTGTTACATTTCATCTATTCTAATGCGGATTTATATCCAAATTTTCAAAATCAAATTTTTTTATTTTTTGCACTTTAAATTTATATCCCATTTGGGCTATAATATCCCAAACGGGCTATTATATCCCATTTGGGCGATTGGTCCCAACCTGTCAAAGACTATGACAGCTGTCTATGACTACGTCTACATCATAAGTACAATGTATCATTAAAAAGAAGTTTCCTTTCTCTGTGTACCTCTGTGTAACTAGGTTCACAGGCTTATGAGCTGTATTGATAGACATTGTTATTCATAGGACTGTATAAGGTTACAGAATCGTCGTACTGTAAAACTACTCTGGATTTGACATACATGCGCATCTACATATTGTATCTTAGTTCAGTATCAGGAGAAAATGTACTCGAGAGAAAACATACCCAGGAAAAAACCCAATTCTTAGGGTACATTTTCTCCAAGAGATAACATATATATACCCATCAGGTACATTTTTTCTTGGAGAAGACGTACCCAATAAGAAAAATTATTAACATAATGTTGAATAGTTTTAAATACTATTTTACAGCATAAATGTTGAGAAATATATGAATTTTATAGTTGAATAGTTTTTTTTCTAAATCCAGCTTAGTTTTCATAAATAAGATTTGTCTCAGTGGTGTATGCTTCCAGACGATTGGCTAAAATACGATTGAAAAGTTTTCCTAAACAACTTAGGAGATATACTAGGCAGTAATTTTCCAGCTAAGTAAGATCCCCCTTATTTTTATAAATTGGTTTGATAGTACTGATTAGCCACTCATCTGAAACGAACCCACTACAGAAAATAATATTTAAAAACTTCTTATACACTGGTAGAAAAATAGACAGGGTCGATGAAATGTGTTAATTCATTTACAATAAGATCATACCAGCGGCATTACTATTTTTTAGTTTCTTAACTTCATCCGTAACTTCACCTTTAATTAAGAATATCTTTATACGTATCAGTCAAAGCATTTGCAAAAAAAATCAAATGTTCAGGCGATGTTTGTGCATATGTATGTAACATAATTTTTGTCTAATTAATTAATCAATGCATGTGGTTATATATATTTTTAAAAAACAAAACAATAAATGATACAAATTTTATTGTATAATTTATTTTGTTGCTTCCCAAAATATTTATTAAAACTATTAATTATGATAATCCTAAGAGAAAACGTACAAAAAGAATTGAGTATATTTTCTCCAGGGTACATTTACTCTTGGGTACGTTTTCTCCAGCATTCCTCAATTCTATAACACATACTATATATGTATATCCATTCTGCTTGTGTTACTTCTTGATGCCATTTTATTTTGAATGAATTTCTCACAAAGCCATTTTAAAATACTGAAGTACATGTACATCAGTGCTAGTTTACCATATATTTCCTTACTGCAATCTTACATTTCAATTTTCTAGGGATATAAACTGCATTTGCCATGCCAATTCTGAGAAGCTGAGTTTATAATTAAATATTTACTCTTTGATGTGGTCTGAATATGGAGTTTGCCGAGTTCATCACCACTCCTATGGTAGACAATGTTACCCTCTACAGACCATTCAAAGTTCCTGACAATGGGACCCTCTGTATCACAGGCCATCACATGATATTCTCCACCAGACAAAAGGAAAACCATGAAGAATTATGGGTATAAATATTTTATTTTCTCCCAGCAAGTCATATACACTCAACAGAACAGCAAGAGGAAGACGTGTGTATTTAAGGAATAAGGAATCATTCTTTGAGTAATTATGTCTGAGCAAGGTGATAATTTTGGTTGGGGCGTGATGATCGTGATAATCCAATAATTGGATTTATGATAGATTTGATCATACCCTGACTATAATTTATATTCATCATATTCAGTGAATAATTCCTTATTATACTAATATTTATATATTTTTCAGCAACTAAATGATTAAAGTATTGACATTTTACGTTATTTTTATTCAATGTAAAGAAGAAGAAAAAATTGCGATTAATTTATCTATTTCCCAACTATTTTTTTTTTGCATGTTGTCAACTTAATACAGACTATTTTGCCAATGGTTTCTGTATAAACATAATCATCTCTGGTAGTTGTTATGATTTTCTTCTATAATAGCTTTTGCACAGTGCTGTGGATGCAGTGGAGAGAAAACTGATGCAATCCAATGGTAAATTTTCCATCATCCTCAAATGTAAAGACTTCAAGCTGTTATCACTGGAATTTGAAACCGCTGATTTTATGAACAGGGTAGCCTCTTCAATTGAACAACTCTCAAATATTGGTAAGTGTCATTATGAATTACACATTTTGACCTAAAATTTACTGTGAATATCTGCTTTTCTGAGGAGAAGAAAATTGTGAATACAATTTTTTCATTCTGTTTCTCAAAATTTTAAACTACAATATAAGTGTTACTACTTAATATGTAAAAAAATGTTTTGAAACACTAATATGATAACATGAGCCATACATATATTTATATCAGAATAAGAAAAAAAACCTTATTTTGTCTGAATAAAATTAAGAAATTAATGAGGCCTATTTTACCTGAATAACAGTGCTACTAAAAAGTACTTGATTTCATCTTTAATTTTAAAAATTCTTAGATAAAAATTTTTTAAAATATTAATGGTTGCCTAGTTGTGCAGATTTCTCATATAAAAAACTTTGCATGGACTTAACAATATGTTTGGCACAGGACAAAATAATGTATACAGAAGCAGTAGACGCCACTTAATATGATAGTTATTTTGTTCTGAAAATTTTTTTAGTATATGAATTTTTTTTTTAGATGATGTGACCTTAAAATATCCCTTTTTCTATCGAGCCATGTTTGAACCTTTAGAAGATGGGTGGCAAGCATTTCAACCAGAAAATGACTACCCAAGATTTAAAGAATGTGCAGATGAATGGAGAGTGACAAATATCAACAGAGAATACAAAGTATTAACTCTTAAGTATTATACAAAATGGTGAACATTCCATGAATAAATAAGTCTTTTGAAAATGGGATAAAATGGTGTATTTACATGTACCAGGTACATGTAATGGCTGTATAACTTAGGTTTTTGTTATTGGGTGTTTTTAATTGGATTACATCACATTTTTATTTAATAATTATCTGCATGGTTCATTGAAGATACTTACATTTTTGTGTAAAAAAAAATGCATATTATAAGTTTATGTGCTGTATATCTTTATCACGCAAATTAATTTAATCACATTAGGCCTCTAAAAGGCTTTTACATCTATTATAGAGGGTTGCGTTTAAAATGCAAACATGACATGAAATTATTTTAATTCAGAGGTTAAAGACATATTTGAACCCAAAAAACCATCCAATTTCCAACAAAATGATTCTATAAAACAGACAAAATGCCAACCTAATTTTACAGTTACATACAGAATGTAAGAATATTTTGCCAAATGTCAGATATTCCTATAGTAGTTCTGTCATTCTTACCGCACACCATTTTTTTCATTATAGATCTGCCCTTCTTACCCTCATTCCCTCATTGTTCCAAAGTCTGTGGATGATGAGACCATCATAAAGGCCTCACAGTTCCGTCAACATGGCCGCTTTCCTGTTCTGAGCTACTACCACAGACAGACAAAGGTAAAAGTGTCATGATTATACACCGCAGGTACCACTGTTAATCATCTCTCCTTGTAACATCGCGAACACCATGGATATGTTGAAGTGATTTGAGACTCCCCATCACTGTTCTCCTATTGGATTTTAACCTTAAAAATCGCAAATGTTCAAATGTCTCAGAAGTTTTTTCTTGGTCATCTTGTGTTGGAGATAACAAATTTTGACTTCTCTTTTACATTTAATTGTAGGCTGTAATGATGAGGTGCAGTCAACCTTTGACGGGACCAAACAACAAGCGATGTAAAGAGGATGAAAAACTTCTCAATGCTGTACTGGGCATTGGGAGGAAGGGTTATATTATTGACACAAGGTCCTTAGCAGCTGCCAAGTCCTCTCAGGCTAAAGGTACAGTAGTTTAAGTCTGTGTGACTATCAGGATTGGTGGGTGGAAGGATTCAGTAGGATTTTGATTTTTTACTTCCAATAGCAATCAAATGATCAAATTAAATCTCTTGTTGCTCAAAGGGTTTGAATAGTTGCATACTTACTTGGACCCCCTGTTTCTTTTAAGTGTATTTCATGTACTCAAGATTTGAAGATAGTTCACATCTAGATATCACACAGTAAAATGAGTCGAACCTTCCTTATTAAATTATGTTGGAATTTTATTTAAAGAATTGGCCAATGTTAATTGACATTTTACAGGTAATGTCAGTATGAGTAATCATAATTTAGGACTTCTGTCCATCTTTACATGAGTCCCTCTTCTGATATGCATGGTTTTATAGGTGGAGGTTATGAACCAGATGCCCACTACTCACATTGGAGAAGAATCCACCAAAGCATCGAGAAAAGACAGACATTTCATGAGTCCTTGATCAAAATGCTAGAAGGTCAGTGTCTAATTCCAGAACTTTTATGTATTGAGTTCTTTATGTTCTTTGTTCTTTAATATTGTCTTTTTTTGCGATTTTTTCCTCTCTGTGCTTTCTGGCAATTGGCATAGAACATTTTTTGATAATTATAGCATATTGAATACTTGTAAATAAGTCTAAGAGATGAAAAAATAATGGTTTTTCACATACACATAAATGTGTATGAACATCTAAAGATTCACAATTGATCAGATAAACTCTCCAATCTTGCAACAAGTTACATGTACACAAACTATGTTTACATTTTACAGCATGTACTGATGATGGCTGCAGTATGGACAAGTGGCTGTCAAAGTTAGAATCCAGTAACTGGCTCACTCATGTCAAGGACATTTTGACTTGTGCTTGTACTGTGGCACAGTGTATTGACTCAGAGGGTAAGTCAGGGAAATTTTTGTCAAAGCTAGGATCAAATCTCTTAATAATTTTTCATGTTAATTTAGATAATGCACCTAGTTAATTTTTAAAAAGCTTGATTTCTAGTACATGTACATGAACATCTCACTTTTAGTTTGTATTAAATGTAATTGAACTTGTTGTATTAAATGTAATTGAACTTGTTGTATTAAATGTAATTGAACTTGTTGTATTAAATGTAATTGAACTTGTTGTATTAAATGTAATTGAACTTGCTGTATTAAATGTAATTGAACTTGTTGAATTAAATGTACATGTAATCGAACATGTTAGGGCTGCTGGGTATTCTATCCTGAGAGAGATAGATTCTTTAATTGACTTTACTGCTCATTGCTAATTACATGTAGCAGACTGAGTCCTGTATCAGAGAATATGATTTCAATTTTAATTTTATCTATTGGTACTTTGTAGGAGCCAATGTTCTTGTTCATGGATCAGAAGGATTTGATAGTACACTGCAGATTACCTCCCTTGTACAGATTGTTCTTGATCATGACTGTAGAACTATCAATGGGTGAGAATTCAAATATTTACGAGTTGATTAGTCTCACATTGAGTTTTACCAATTTTTATACCTTTGGTGTAATTTATAGTTTTCATATTAATTTAAGGTATAAGAATCTCACATATTATTCTCCCTCTATTTTACTCCATGGAGAGCTACAGAGAGAGAAAGAGGGAGGAGACAGAAGGCTATTTAACACTAAGTCTTATGAAATATGTACTGTACTTGTATTGTAATTGTGCCTGTAGATTTGAGGCCCTGGTTGAGAGAGAGTGGTTACAGGCTGGTCACCCTTTCAATGAACGCTGTGCCAAATCCGCCTTCGCTGTATCCAAGAACAGACAGGAGGCTCCGGTATTCCTTCTCTTCCTGGACTGTGTGTGGCAGGTAAACGAAATTCTCAGTTTTGTATTAAAAAGGGTTGAAATTGATCTATCAAGTGCACTGGTTGTACACTGTAAATAAATACTAACAGACAGTGTTGAAAATTAGTGTCAGTTCAACAGCCCTATGCACTGATTGAATTGGGCTGAAGGTGATGACCTTTAGTCCTAGGATACACTACAGACAAAACCATGAATGGGATTCTTTATTTTAAAAAAAAAAACCACACATCTCTGGAGTTGTTAATTAAGGCATAGAATTTGATACTTCGTTTTCGAATTTATAGATTGAATTTATTCATGGACTTTCCATTTTTAAAATTTATATAAAATAATTATGTAATAATAAATTGTTTATTTATTCTTTTTAAAAGATATGGCAACAGTTTCCATGTTCCTTTGAATTCAATGAAGACTTTTTGATCACTTTATTTACCCATGCATATTTCTCAGACTTTGGTAAGTGCTTACGGGTAAAAGACACATATGTGTAAATTAAAATTTGAAGAATGAACTCATTAGTACTTTTTACATATATGGCTGTCGCTATTATAGTTTTATTATACAATACACGATACCCATACTGATGAGAATTAATTAAAAAATTTTATTTACATATTTTGAAGTTACCTTTCTTTTACTCCAAAAGAGAAATACTGGCAGTAACTTTTGTGGAGTGATGTTTTTTACTAAATTGATATTTTTGTATTTTCAGTATTTATTTAATGACCTTTGCCAAACACAATATACACATTTTTGTTTTATAGGGACATTTCTTTGTAACAATGAAAAGGAGAGAAAGAGATACAAATTATCAGAAAGAACTGTATCTCTGTGGTAAGTACATGTACATATTTACAAACGTTTCATGAATACACTTTCAAAGTTCATTTCCTAATCTTTTCAGCCAATGTAATATAAAATTTATTTGAGAATTATTAAAAAAAGTAAATAATATTGAACAATGAAACTATGCATCATCTTACTTGTATCTGAAGTGAATTTTTTTTTATATTGATTTCATTTTTCTCCAGGACTTATTTGACAAGACCAGAAATATTAGAGCAGTTTCTAAATCCAATGTATGATCCAAATCCTCTTGTCATCTGGCCATCAGTTGCGCCACAAAGCTTGGTAAGAGAGAGAGAGCGAGAGAGAGAGAGAGAGAGAGAGAGAGAGAGAGATTCTCCCTAGAAATGTAGCTGTTTATATTGCATTCAAGGAAATACATTTTACTTGAAATTATAGTTATATCCTGTTTTTAAGTGTTAACAGAATATTTTTAGTGACAAGTTTTCTGTAAATACATGTAGCATTCTATGATATGTTACATAAAATTATATATTTTTAATATAATCTATTTTGATAACCTGTATAGTTATTTTCTATTTAAAATTGTCTCATTTAAAATGAACTATTAAAGTCAGGTGAACTTTATTGTAGACTAATTGTGAGTATAATTATTGTAATGAGGAAACAGCCTCTAGTCACATACATGTACTTGCTCAAGAATAAGGAAATGAAATTAATTTGTTGCAGGGCATGTGGACACGTTTGTATCAAAGGTCGTATGTCAAGGACAACAAACAGAAGGAAGCATGGAATGAAATCAACAAGATTCAAACCCACGACAAGGAACTTAGGTCAAGGGTTGCTAAACTTAGAAGGTAAAATTTAATGCACTTTATTTTATGGATTTTATTTTGACAAAAAGGTCAGGCCTCAGGATCATGAAGCTGTCTTAGACTTAAATCAGAATTTGTATGCAACATGTAATTTTTATCATAACACATATATACAAGTAAAATTCAAAATTTATTATAAGACTGCTTTGTTGTAGCTACCAACAAATTTCCAGTGAAAATTTATGATTAATAGGTTTCTTGTGAATGATCGAATTTCGACTTGTCTATGATCTTTAATGATCCTGGGCTCTGTTTCGCTTTTTATTTGATTCCCATAATTATACATGAAATATATATACATGTACACGTATCTAGAGGGAAATGTTGACTGACATTGATATTGTTTGATAAATGCAAGTGAATCAATGTCTTCAATTTAGACAATGTAATTTACACCTCAACTTATATTTTTATGAAGAAGTATATTAAAATATTTTTGTAATTTATGACCTTGCAGGCTATTAGCCTCCCTGGAGAAGGAAGCTGTGGCCTCGGGTGTCTTCATGCCCACAGATTTAGATGAAGACTGCACAGTGGAAGAGGCCTAGTGATAGATAGAAAAAATTGTGCAATAAAACTTAATGTGTCAATTAGGGTGATGTGCAATATAAGATATTAGCAAAACAATCTGCCTATTGTATGAATGATGATTGTTAGCCATAAAAATGGTTATCCTCATTAGTGGAAAGAAATTACCCCCATCAAGTATACTAGATGGAATTGTTAGTTGTGAATTGGCCAAAACTAATTTTTATTTATGTAGAGAATTTAATGGAGTAAAGTACATTCCATGTTTAAATTGTCAAATATATAGAAAGTTTATTATGATATTTAATATGCAATTTCTTGACAATGTTTCTTGACAATTTGAAGTGTTAGTTTATTTTTTCAATTTTTCAAGTGGTTATGAATTTGTTGTAATTATATTCAAGATGAGGCAATTGTTTTGGTTCCTGTAGTTATTCAGTACTAAATTGTTAGTACTATTATAATAGCTATTTATATGTGCATGTATTTGTACATGTATGTCCATGTAACTATCACAGAAAACCACTTTGATTTACTTTTATCTAAAGTTACTAATAACTTAATTCAACTATATTGAAGCTGACATAGTTTTTTTCTGGCTTTATCTATTCATCATATTCACATATTTTACTCTACATAAAATAAAATGTATCACTAGTCACAAAATTGCTTAAATTATATATATTAATAAGTCATAGAAACTGCTTTTAATGTGTTGTAAAGTACATACATTAAGGTCTTGTGTTGAAATAAATATTGTATAACACTTGTTCTTTTTTCTTCTTTTTTTTTTAATGGTAATTATATATTAGTGAATAAAAGTAAATAAATGTGCATGTACTATTTTTCATTTTACTTGATTTATGAATTACTTAACTTGCTCTTTGACGAATATTATATTACTGACAACACGAAAGTGCAGGTTTCTGATGTTTATTCAGAAAGACCTTTTATGCAGTATGCTTGTGGAAGAGCTGTAGAAAGTTGAAGTTTAAAAAAAAGTGATTCAGAACTTTTAATTACTTGCTGATCGAAAAAAAAATTCAGAAAATAGTGAATTGTAAGAGGATAAGCAATGTACGTGCGTGACTGAAATATTGTTTGTTTTATGGAATAAGGAGTCATCATTTGACTTTAATGAGGTGATCCTCACAGTTGGGCACGTAATCAAATCTAATAAAACACGTCCATTTTAGGCATGCAATGATGGAAAATATGAACTTGTAGTTTTATCCATAGACAAAGACATTGGAAAATGTAAATATACACTACTGTATGCATACATGTATAAGTCATGCTTCACTGGATAAAGGTAACGGACGTCCTGCGAATACGAGTAAAGGATGTGTCAATCCGTTCGTCATGGTTCCATGAGTTTCTTCTTTTTTATTCGTTGATCATTAGTTGAGGTTGGATGAGGTCTCTCCTATTCGACAAAAAGCTAAGTTCTTAACATACGCTCCAGACTCGATATACTTACACTGTAATAAATACAGAATATTTGCATGATATAAGTCAAATGACTTTTTATTATCGAAAAACTATGTAGTGAATAATATTGAGCCAGGTTAAAAATTTATTTTTCAAAGTTGATTATTGATCCGACTCATCCGAGGGTGCTTTTTCAACGTTGAAAATTGAGACCAAAAGTCGTGTTTATACCCGGGTTCATTTTGCAACAGCTTATTGAACTTTTTTTGTTTTATCTCTGATGACCTTAACACCTTGAAAATTGACCCAAACTATAACTTTGAAATGGAACTTCCTCTACGCGTTTTAAACGCATCTACTTGAAAATTTCAGTTTTAAAAACATTTTCATTTCTTTGATACTGTCCAATCCTTATTCTGACATGACACTTTTTTGTCTTTGTTTCGTCGGATTACAATCATCTGCTGTTAAATACTAAGAATTATTGATGTACAACTAAGAGGAAGACCATTTCATTCTGAATTGAGGTGGAGGAGGGCTAGAATTTTTTTGGAAGTAGAATTCACTTTCATTCCTTCTTAGTAAAATTTCTTTTATTAAGTTGACCATGCATGCCAAGGACACATGCAGACAATGAAGATTTTCTTGCTAAAGAAAATAGGTTATTCAAATATACCAGAACGGAATACCAGTGCATGTATCTATTTAAAATAAATTGGCAGCCCCACCCTTTTCTCGATCAGATATAATGATTATCATCTTCCTTGATATAAACTTTTCCTAATATCAAAAAACATATATGTCCAACAAAATATACACGTAATGTTTTCTGGAAAATCAATTAATTTTTATTCCGAGAAGTCAGGACATTAATCTGACAGCATAATACATGAAAAGTTGTCATATTTTTATCTGACAAGTCTTAACAATAACAGTAATGTTTTGTAAACTCAAATTTATAGCTTGTAGAATTAAATAGTTTAATTGTTAGTAACTGATCTCGAATTATCGAAAAAATAATGTGTCATCCTGTACAAAGATTAGGTTGCTATATATTTTTCATTATGCAGATTTTTCTATCCAAGAAAAATTAACGATGTGTTTCAATCTTGTTCATTATATTGCATGTATCATAACAGCACACTTTTACAGCTACTAAAAATACTGAAAAATACCTGTATTAAAAATTGTTGAAAAATATGAATTTAAAACTGATTGCTGTAAGATCATTCCATTTCAAGAATTGGACAGTGACCACGTCTCTAAAGTGATTGTACATCCCTCATGATCAAGGAATATAAAAAGCGTATTTCTGAATTACTTCCTGTAAATAGTATATCGTGTAATCATGTATAATATTACATAATTTTTAAAATATAAATATCACACAAGACATAGCGATTACACGGGAAAAGTTCACTATATGAGAAAATACAGTTATATAGTTTCATTAAGAGGGCTCGATGGTCTTGGCCATATTTAGACTGTATTGAACCCCTTTAAAAGAAGAGCTCTATAAAATATAGAAAAATACCCAAATTTATTAGGTAAAATATATGGATTTTTTTCTTTACTAAATAATTCTTTATAGCTATTAAACAAATCATATCTTAAAATTTTAGGTATATCTGATGGTTAATTTGTTGATCATCCAGCCTCCTTAAGGTTTAATAAAAAATTCGAGACCTAATCATTGATATGTTTCCTGTTTTCGACAGACTGTCTATTTACATGTATGTAAATCTAACGAATAGATAAGAATGAACTTTAATTAATTTTTTTTTTGATAAATTAAAGAAACAATCCCTTGTTTGTCTATTCGATTTTGAAATTAGAACCGTTTTCATGATCCAAATTAATCAAAGATGCGGGTCAATTTTCAACGGACCAGGGTCTTTATTCTACAGCGTTGGTCTCAAAACTCAACGTTGAAAAATGACCCACAGGTCAATTTTCAACCCGCGTCAAAATTCTTTGTTACCCCGGCATCTAAGATATTCATGACTTTGATCCGATTAGATTGTCGATATTTCATTTTTAAATATGCATGTAAAATATTAGATTAATTGCCTATAGTGTGTACATATATTGACAAAATTGATATGTAGCAATGAGGGGGACACCTGCTGGAAAAAGAAAGAGAGGAAGACCAAAAGAGACCTGTAGGAGATCAGTTGATAGAAAAATGAAGAATAACAAATGGACGTGTGGAAAAGTCCAAAAATGGACACAAGATCGATAGACCAGCATTGAGGTCTCTGATGACGGCCTTATTTGCTAACCAGCACGAAGAGGATTATGTAAGTAATACTATTCAGTAGTTTTTACTAAAATAAAATATGCAGATAGGTTCAATTCATTGTACAGGTACATGTAGCAGCTTAAAAATCGATTGCGTATATTTTTTAGTGGAAAGAAAACCCGGCCATGTGTAGAATAAATTTCAAAGACATACAAAACACATTTTGTTACAATCTAGCAAATATTCTTTGTATATTAACTCTGAATCTCAAGTTAAGTCGGAACCATGTTTACGCAGGAAGTACCTGATTCAAGGCGGAAACCTAAACTACCCAGTACCGACCTTATGCAACACAGGTGCACAGCCGTTACTCTGCGGTTGGAAAACAGTTTTGTCATAGTTTCTTATGCATTTCACTTAAGTTTGTAACATTTTTTGTTTACTCAAACGATGAAATTCGCAACTTGCATTGGCTGTTGCTTGTACGGAACTTTTCCGGTAATAAAATGGTCGCTATGGATCCGTTTTACAGAAAACATATACATTTATTATTAGATATTTCTATACATGTACATACCGTGATCGCGAAATCCCCTTAAAGCGATGGGAACAACTTTATTAATGGCAACTCAACGAATTGCGATTTGTTGCATAATTTTATGTTACATAAAGTTTTCGTAATTCAAAGAATTCAAAACTATCTATAACAATCTCATTGTGCCGGACATAGAGTGAATTTAGCAAATTCACTTTCTGTCCTGCTTTCCGTGAATAAACATTGATTCTAAATTTATTAATACGAACTTTTGATTTGTCCCAGTCAGATTTCGTGTAAAAGCGATTGTCTGTGTAGGCCACAGAATCCCTAGTATCACGCACGGTGTACAACCCCGTGGGGAAACATATTTCGCCCATTTGCATTATCTTAATCTTACGAAAGGCTATAAGCAACTGAAAAATAAAACAAAAGGCTTTATACCGCGAAAACAGGCGTTATATCGCGAATAAAGGCATAATTTTAACGCGTTTTGAAAGGCGTAATAACGCTAATAAAGCCATTGGAGCGCATTTTCGAAAGGCTTGTTAAAAGCTTAATAACGCGAAAAAAGGCGTTATATCACCTTTAAGCGTACATTGTAATAACGCAAATAAAGGCGCTATAACGCCTATTAAAAAGGCGTTAAAATGCAAAAAAGGCATTATAGCCCCTTTCTAAAAGGCGTAATAAAACGCGTTTCTAAAAGGTGTAATAACACCCCCTCCCCCCAAAAAGGCATTATAACGCCTTTTTCGTACAGAAGCGTAAAGGGGCCTACTCTTTTATGTTACATGTATAGTTTATACACTGAAATACTTTTTATCGTCTTACCAATATATAAATTATAATGTATTTTTATTCATACTGTATTGCATTTAAACATGTGCAAAACAATTTACATAGAAGAATAAAAATTTATGTACATTTATAGTGAAATCGACATGAATATGTTTTATGTTTTGTATATAATATATACTTAGTCTAGTATATCGTTGTCGAATTAACTTCGCGGGTGCGGGTAACCTAACAGTAACCCATTTTACTCTAAATCTCCTTCTAGCTAGTTGACTGACATTGGCACATACTTTGGAATCATTGGAATTCGTGTTGGCTCAATTTTTCTAAATCTCGTAGATCGTAGGAAATATGAGAAATGGTATTAATTCATTAATCATACAGTCAAGTAATTCCAGAAAAAGTTGTGCCGATTAATTATAACCTATAAAAATTGACCCCACAAAATTCTATCCACAATAAAGGAACCAAACGTTAGAAAATAGATTTATCTTTTAACAATTACTAAGCACTCAGAATATGCGTTTGTAATCGGGCCGCCAAGCATGAGCAGTCCTGCTTCAAATCAATATCATGACACAATAAGTACAATCATTTTAAGTGAGGGTGGGTTTTTATCCAATTAAATTGCTTCAAGTTCGAGCAATATGAGTTTGGAAACAGGTGGATGAACCGAGCCCTATCAATGGGAAACCATGTTCAGGAGACTGGGTGTGGTCAACAAATTAACATCAGATCTACCTTTGAATTTTGACATGATTTTTAGCCATAAACTATCATTTAGTAAAGAAAAACTCGTAATATTCTTGAGTTACAATTTGAATATTTTCCTTTATTTACACAAAGCTCTTATTAATTTTAAAGGAGATTATTAGAGTCTAAAAATATCACTATTACCCCCCCCCCCCCCAAAAAAAATAAGTTGAAACATACCTAATGTGTGTGTATATATATATATATATATATATATATATATATATATATATATATATATATATATATATATATATATATATATATAGTTTAGACGCCTTTAAGAATGCCTTTTTCCGCGTTTAAACGCCTTTTGGAAAGGTGTTATAACGTCTTTATTAGCGTTATTACGTCTCTAATTATACCCGCACTTTCTAAAGAAAGTTCGGGTATATTGTTGTTGTCCTGTTCCGTCCGTCCGTCCGTCCGTCTGTCACGTTTTACTTTCTCAAACTGCTCTTACATCTTATAAACCAGCAAACTGAACTCTTGGAGTTTGATTTGGGGTATCATGTTGTTATGTAAAAAGGTTTCAAAAATTCTCTGGTAGTCCTGGGGGTCAAATAATTGGTAAAAAATGACATTTTTTTCACAAAAAACCTTCTTCCTCGAACTCCTCCTACATTTTCAACAATAGATAAATCATCTTTTGGAATATGTTTTGGGGTATCCTATAGATGCGCAATAAGGTTTCGGAAATTTCAATTTTGTCCTGGGGGACATTTGGTGGCTGAAAAATGACGTTTTTTTACAAAAAATCTGATTTAAAAAACGTCATTTTTTTTTTGCAGTAGCCAAATGATCTTCTAGAATATGATTGGGGGTGTCATTTTGAAGTGTGATCAGGTTTCAGAATTTTTTTTTTCAACACAGGGATCAGTGGGCAACAAAAAACGACGTTTTTTTGCAAAAAAAGTATGGTTCCCATAACTCCTTTTACAACTTTTGGAGTAGCTCTGTCATCTCTTGGAATATAATTGGGGATGTCCTATAGATGTGCAATAAGGTTTTAGAAATTTTAATTTCATCCAGAAAGTCAAATAATAGCAGAAAATTGACGTTTATCTCTCCTAAACAAAACCTACATCCCTGAACTCCTCTTATGATTTAATGAATAGACACATCATATCTTGGGATATGATAGAGGCTGTCCTAAAGATGTGCAGTAAGGTTTTAGAAATTTAAATTTCATCTAGGAAGTCAAATAATAGCAGAAAATTGACGTTTATCACTCATAAATAAACCCAGATCCAAGAACTCCTCTTATGATTTAATGAATAGACACATCATATCTTGGGATATGATAGAGGCTGTCCTAAAGATGTGCAATAAGATTTTGAAAAATTTAATTTAATCCTGGTAGACAAAAAGTAGCATGAAATTAACATTAATCCCATGTGCAGATCTAGAGGGGGGTCAGGGGTCCAGATCCCCCTCTTCAAAATTCAAATTTCTTTAAATTACAATGCCATTTAATTTTAAAAAATGCTTCGGACCCCCCCCCCCCCGGCAAACTCAAATAACTGTTGCCCCCCCCCCCTTCCCCTGGAAAAATTTTCTGGATCCACACATGTATGTATCCCTACTTAGACTTTAAATAAAATGACGGTTTTTTTCTCTTAAAATAAAAAAACCTTGCATTTATTTTTGCTTAAAATTAAAAAAAAACCCTTACATTTACACTTTTCTTAATTTTTGAATGATGTATTAAAATTAAAATATAATTTGGGGTCTAAAAGTTTTATAAACTGGTAAAAAATGTTTTTCTTAAAAAAAATTACATTACACCTTGCATAATTGACAAATGATCTGTTGAGATATGATCAGAATTAGTTAAATGTTACACATGGAGAGAGACTCATCACAAGAAAGCATGGAAACACCAGAAGAGAGAGAGAGAGAGAGAGAGAGAGAGAGAGAGAGAGAGAGAGAGAGAGAGAGAGAGATAAAACAGATAACATGTAATGGTTCGGACTGGGGTGGTGTGGTTGATTATGGGTGCTGCTTCTGATATGTTAATCAAAGTAACAAAAATTATAAAATATACATGGATAATTAGAAAGATAAAATGATTGGTATTGTAAAAGGGTGCATTTTATGATAATAATTAAATTCATGCATTATTCATATTTCATCAACATCATCATTTTCATCCTACATTTCATTTACATTTTACATGTACATAATTATTTAGAAACAGACTATTATCCCTATAACTCCCTGTCTTTTATGCACCTATCAAGTAATTATTATTTAATTATCTATTCTAGTGGCTTCTGATATTTTATAGCCTTAAGGCATTTCACCTGTATGGTCACTTTAATACATGTGCACATGATCAGGTGGTTTACTATAGCCAATAGAATCCTTTAATCTCTATATCTGAATAAATGAAGAACCCTTAAGTGGACTTGTTAATCTTTGGGACAACCCACTATCACATGCAGTATCATTCACCTTGGGACTTCAAATTGAGTCTTTTTTATATAAAAAGGTACTAAATTATAGCATGCTAGTATATATACATGTAATACATGTTGTTGAAAAGTAACAGAATTTTAAAAAAATGACTGAAAACTGCAACATTGATTTAGGTTTAAAAAATGTGTATTACTACATTTATGAAACATGCATTTATTTCTTCTGAATTTATGCTAATTTAACTGATTAGGGGAATCCAGGTGGACACAGGTATATTCTACCTGTACCCCCTTAGAGGACCCCATAATTGCCTAAAATAATTAGGTGTTTGTTTTGGCGAGTAGCCGCTCAGGGAATATCATAAACCATCAGAAGTCTTATTTTCTGCCTATTATTCAAGTTAAAATTAATAACAATAAATGATTAAAATAAAATGTTTATCCTCCACACCCCCCATCAGATTCAGAGTCTTCTTTAAAGTACCTCACTACACCCAGACTTATACTTTTTAAGACACTACCTCACAAGATGGCGATTTAAATGTTTTGTTAAACTGTTTATATCGCTCGATTCGGTTGTATATCATCGTAGCTCAGTGGTTTAAGTATTGGGTTTCTGAACCGCAGATCATGAGTTTGAATCCGCCTGGAGCTTTTGTTCAAGTTTACTGAATTAAATTTTCTAAAATGTAATTTTTCATCCAAAATTGCACATTTTTTGCCTATTTGACTTTAATACTTCTTATCCATTATGATATCTATCATAATCAAGTAATTTTCTGCTGATTTGAGAAAATATTTCAAGGTGTAGTGAGCCACCTTAATACATTCTAACGTGTACAGTAGCAAATTTTAAATCATTTCTTGATTGGTATTTTTCTCTAGATGCACATAAAGATTTAGGAAATTGCTTTTTAATTCTTATCGATAAGATAAACAAAATGTTATATGTATTCGGGGCAATTGTAATCCTAAACAAAGCAGGGTCATCAATAGGCTAAAAATTACCCACATGGATCAAACACTATACATATGAATAAGATAAAATACTTTATTATATCTAGTTCTGGAAAGTCAGGGTGTCTACAAGGGGGCATAACCTATATACAATTTGATGCGCACAAAGAACAAGAATAATTATGGTATAGGGATGGGGGATCTTAAAAGTTAAAAATTATCAAAGTATATCATCATTTCCTATTTCAGAGGAGTAAGGGGTGGTTTAAAGACAACTTCTGGGGGTCATGTACTTACACCATTTGATGCATCATAATGTTTTAGAAACAAGAATATAGTTGGTTTAGTGGTGGGGATCTCAACAGTTTTCAAGATTAATGGTATTTTCCTGTTTCATTGGGTCACAACAATCCCATAGGGTCATGGCCTACGTTTTATTTGATGCATCATAATACATTAAGAAAAAAGACCCTTTCCTCCCTATTAAATAAAACTCATATAGACATGATAAGTCTCTACACTTATTTAAATGTAATACACAAATTTAATACAAACTGTCACAGGGTCAATATGGGGTCAACTTAATATTTAAATCTGACAAATAAAAAAATAACTTTTGCAATTAAAATGAATGCGATAGGATATGTAACAATGATGAGCTTATTTAGATATTTTAAAAAAGATGATGATACAGTATGCTGGCAAAGGGAGATCACTTATTTAGAAAGTGAAAGTAATACATATGTATACCGGTGTCTCATTATATTGTGCGAGTACTACATGTATTATGCTTACCTATATTGGTCAACATCATAATGATAATCCAATTAGAGCACAATATGAATCCATTAATTAGCTGATCGTTTATGCATGTTAATTAATCCTATTCTGCACATGGAAAACACATACCGTTATGTACACCACGTGAAACCCATCTAACTGAAGAGCTGGGTAAAACTAGTACCCGGTAATGCGACCTATAGACCTGTGTTGTGTACGTAACTTCGGACAAAGATCATTTTCTTGTAACATGCATGTATTTTCATGACTTTATTCTTTTAAACCCCTTGTACTGTTTTATTCGGTAAAAATATGTAAAGCACACATTTCAGCTTTAAGGTGGTACAGGACACCTGCATATACTAATGAACTCCCTATTGCAGAAATAAACAATAAAGTATAATTATAATAATTCCCCCCAAAATAATGTTAACTAACAGGGAAGTGCAATGGGTTAGAGCGTTAACTACATTTCTGTAGAGAGTTCAAATGCTGCTGGGGCTTTTCTATTTTTTACTTCAGATTCCAAAATTTTAAAAATTTATCTTTTTTTTGCTACATACCTGTATTGTAAAAATTTAAAATTATAAAACGTCACTGTGAAAGAATTTTGATTATAATGCACTTTACTACATGCACAGGCTTTCGTTGTTATCAAAATATTCTGTTGTTTCTTTATCCATGAGGAGTGTCTGTGTCGGGGGGGGGGGGGTGGCAAAGTAGTATGTAACTGTGTTTGCAGGGGGTGGGGGTATTGGGGTCCGAAGTGTATTGTTTGGTAATTTTACTACATGTATTAATATGAATTATTTTTTTCAAGGGTGGGAGGGTCTGGACCCCCCCCCCCAACCCACTCCAATCCCTTCTCTAAATCTGTGCACGCGATGATGTTGGCACCTAGAAGCAAATCTAAATTAAGCCGGTAACCGCCGAGGGAAGGGGGCATAATTTAATTTTGTTTGTAATAATTATATAGACCATACTTTCTATGAAATGAAATGAAAAGATTATTGATTAACTGAAAATTTACATGCAAACAGTTCAACCACAACTGTACATAAAGGGCCGCTCATGTGTATTATCATCGTCGGAACCCACAGGTTTTCTATCCGTTATACTGCATGCAGTGTAAGGGATAGAAAACCCGTGGGTTCCGATGATGGTGTATTATGTGCACGTTGCCTTCGTTTTTACTAAAACTGGTACAAAACAGTGTTATTTAGGGGCAAACACTTGGTGCGGGTATTACTGTCTAATGACAGCATCTAGTTTTATTTTTCAGTTACATAAATAATACTTATATGCTTTAGTATTATCTAGTATGGTGTGGCTAAAGCAAAAGAACTTCACGGATAGAGCAAATTTTTAGTAAATTTCAATGATTCTCAAAAGCTTATAATAATTATAAAGCAGTTGTCGAATGCAACAGTTGGTGAAAGCAATATTCGTTATGTATATTGAGTTAAATTAGTGTTACTTTGCACGGTACCCTATGTCCCCCTCGCGTTAACATCCGTTCCAACGAGAAATATTAATATAAGTTGTAGAACTTGTTGATCAATCGTTGTGAAATAAATTAAGTTCAGTTAAATGATGATTTAAACTTGTACATTGATTCACTTTAACTTAATATAGAAGCTCATATATTTTGTGTATTTGACAGAGTCGAATTCTTGTTGAATGATTCAAAAAACCTTTTAGGCGAGGATTTAGATGATTTATAAACTTAAAAATGTGTCTGGTGGTGGTGAAAGTGGGATAGGGGTGCAGGTCATTTCTCCAAACAAAAATAAAAGATTTCATCTAAGCAGAGATATAAATAACATTGTTTTTATTTATGTCTCTGATCTAAGAAGTGATAAGTGATGTCAAGTAAACCCCTCCCCCGATGAATCCGTCCCTGCCTTTGATTGCTATCCATTATATTTGAACAGAGGACTTATTTATCATGCGTTTTGTATCGTCTGCTGTAACACATGTAATATGAGTTTGTTCTTGTATATGAATTTTTTTTCACAAGGTTTATGCTGATATACATGTATACATGGAAATTTATGTATTTGATAACGTTAAAGTAACTAAAACATTGACTGTTAAAAATGATTATTTTTGCAACTTTTAAAAAATTGATCTTTTAAACGAATTAACGTTACCCTGCAAATAAAGATGATACATAATGGTCACTTCCTATTCTTAATATTGCTTTTAGTTGCTACAGAGATTTTTAAAAAGAACTATGTAGAAATTTATATAGAGGCCTTTAAATATCCCCTTCAAGGATGATTTATACGTTTCATAATTTTTTTCATTATGCTTTGGTCATGTATCTTGTTCTGATATGTTTTTTTTGTTTTGCCAAAGCGTCGTGTTCTCATTAAATTTTATGAAATTGGGTGAATGGCATTTCATATTTGAAAACTGCATGATTTTTATGTATGTATGTCATACAGATCGTAACTCTGTGTAATATATCGGCACAATTCTCAGTAACTAGCAAGGGAGTTTTTATTGATACATAGAAAGTCAACTAATTATTGTGGATGTAGTACCTCGTAGATCAGAACAGCTTTTATATCCCTATTCAAAAATTCTCAAATTAGTTTCTAGCATCATTTATTTGACGTGATTTTCTTTGTTATAAAATATCAATTATTTTTTTTTTACATCGTTTAATTTACGATCGCAATAAATTCGTTCCGTTTAAAATGAAATCCCAAATTTTTGAACATTTCCTTACTGTACTGACTTTTGAGGAAAGAAAAAGGGACTCACAGCGGAAATAAATGTGTATCATTAAGTTAAATGTACAGTACGTTTCCTTTTATAACTAATAAAAAATCATAAAAGCACGAATTAGTACCTATATTGGCAATTTATTTCCATATCAAAAAATTAATTAATATTATATGCATATCACAATTTCTCTAAAATCCAAAAAATAAAATCCCACTAATTAAGGTTTGTAAAGTGACATCTAATGAAGCTAGTGCATTTTAATAAAATGAAACGTTTATTATGAGACATCCCTTTTTATTTTGTATGATTTATAACATTTGTTAAGCCCATATTTGAAGACGATTCAGTAGATCACATAAAAATATTAGTCTCTCGAGAGTCACTTCCTTTTGAGAATGAGCATTTTTTTCAAAGTTGAAGAAGCAAGTTGAACACTTGATTTAAAATCAGTTTTGATAATGTGAGGAATATCTACGAGATAGAATACCGGTATAATGAAAGAAATGAGTATCATTAGTTTGCTAAGAAATGGAATGCATGACTCCATTCAATAAATACATGTACAAGTGCAGAATAAGATGCTATTTCAATCAAATAGAATTATCAATAAGAACGCTTTGAAAGCCTCTTTTCTTTCTTTCTTTCTTTCTTTCTTTCTTTGATTAACGCATTACAGATGTTATTCATACAAAGCACTAAAACAGTCACAATAATATCAAATTAATGAGCCATTTTGTTCTTGTGGCGAACAAGACGATTGTCTTTAATGATTTAATTTGCTTTAACGAATAAAATATGAAACATGCATGACTTTATATTTTACTTATAAAAAATATTTTTAAGGAAGGACAAGAGGCTTACCATTTAGTTTTTGTTAATGATTGAGACATTCTATTTAGCATTCGATATACACTTTATTTTATCTAACGTACCCCTTTAACTTCTTTTAAGCAATGCAATAACGATGAAAGCAACAACAACAACAACAAAAACTTAGGGACGTAAATGTCCTTAGATACGATGTGTGACAGCCGAAAAGTCTGCGAAATGAAAGATACAAATTCTCGATAAAGTAAAATCGTCACAAGAGGAAAGAACAAATTGAATTTCGGACTTATTTTTTCGTTTGACTCTTAATATAATTTGGCAAGATGACATATTTTTCTTCCTGTATTCCTTGTAGATTTGATCACATTTTCTGAAGCTATTAATATATTGGGTCTATTTATATTTCCAAGAGTAGAAACTAGTAAATAACTGATGAACATTATGATTTTATTGCATTTCCAAATATGTATAAGCCAGAGCAAGGTTGGTGAACCTTACACGTACATCCCTGTTTTCTGTCAGTTCCATCCCTTTTCAACTGATTAAAGACAAAAAGCCTGTCTATTGGCTTATAACTTATACGCACTAAGATTTATTCTCTTTGACGTTGTGAGGTGCTTTATAAGTATTACAAACGCTAAAGAAAACGCGCAATTATTTCATTTGCAGCAACAAGATGGTTTTTACCTCCGAAGAGAACAAATCATCCGTGACGTTTATTCTCCCTTGCTCCCTGGACTTTCCCTACAGTTGTCCAATCACAGTCATAGCTTTGTCCATCGTTCTTGTAGGGACTGTTGGGAATTTGGCGGTGATTGGAACTTTGATCCGACAGAAGCTTTACAAGAAAACGTCGCACATGTGTATCCTGATATTAGCATTGACTGATCTTCTTTCTCTGCTACTAAACGCCACACGCGAGTGTCTTTATTTTCCGAACGAGGACTACTTCATTCAAACATACGGTTTGTCGTATCGCTTTTGTATCGCCTTTTTTGTAGCAAACAACACGCCGTATTTAGGGTCATGTTGGAATGTCGTATTTTTAGCGTACGAAAGGTTCGTTCTTGTGACGAACCCACTTGTTTATATGGAATCCCATACCTACCGTTCTGCCGCAATCAGAGCGTTTGTAACTCTTGTGATTCTGACCGTCATAAACGTTTGCTACTCTTTAATAATGACAGAACTTTCGAAATGCCCCGGTTTTATTTTACATCCATCTTATTATGCTTTTATCAGCGTTCCT
The DNA here is from genome assembly GCA_020458035.1 of Magallana ariakensis. Taxonomy (NCBI): domain Eukaryota; kingdom Metazoa; phylum Mollusca; class Bivalvia; order Ostreida; family Ostreidae; genus Magallana; species Magallana ariakensis. The sequence goes on from CM035818.1 coordinate 32,260,416, forward strand.
ACAATAATGTTTGCCCTATTTCTATTGCTGTATTTTCATTGCGCCAAGATACGAAAACTCAAAAGAATAAACTCTTTGGAAGGGAGGCATGTCAGGAATATGCCGAATCTGTCGAACATGACAGGAACTGTCTATGTCATAGTCATTGTGTTTATAGTATCTCAGATACCGTACCTAATTTTTGATGTAATTTCTATCTACGAGTCATTCGTATATGTATCTTGGCCTTTGGAATACTATGATATCATTCTACATGTAAGTATCATAGTATTCCTCATCAATTATTCTATCAATCCTTTTATATACTGGATTACTCCTCTGAGGACCAGATTCAAACGTATCAAAAATCTTCAACCGACTCCGCTCAGCACCATTTCTTGATATTCATTGTCCTGCAACATATATGACTGTACATATGTGGACATTGACAAACAAAGTGGTTTTACATATCAGTAGGTCTCCTACAGCGTTTGTCTATCTGTTTTATAAATACATCTTGCATATCGTAAATCATTTGTTTCATAAGCAGTAAAAAAATTAAAATGATTTTAAAAAATAATAATTAAAAAAACAACACTTCAACAATGTATTTCATTAGTTCCTCGCACCTGTGGCTAATGACATTGCAAATCGTTTATCGTTTCTACAAAAGGAAGTTGAAATACGGTCATGTTGTGTACAACAGATAATATATTCCAAGTTTTTTCCTTGTTCCTCCTTGCTCCTCCGACTCTATATATTACAATTGTTTTTATTGTAGCTTTGCTTACTGTACATGAAACATTCGTGAAAGAGGCAATGAAAATTAAAATAAAACTGAAAAATCTGGTTTATTCTTTTTTTTTTTTTTGCTAATAGTATTGAAAACACATATGTTGTTAATAATAATGTGTCATACGAAGTAGTTTGATTACATCACAAGCAATACACATTCTGAAAATCTTCACAAAGTTGTCGGGTCCTATTTTCCCGTTTTCTTCTATGCAGTAGGAGTGAAATTAAAAGGCAAAAAATTACCAATCGGAAGCATGTGAACTATGTTAGTGGGGTTTTAACTTTTAAGAAACTAATCGACTACAATTATGGTCAGTTTCGAAGTAATAGAATTAATTTCTAAATACTAAACCACTCGATGCCTAACGTCATTTCATTTAGACATATTTTTATGTACTACGTGTAAAATTTAAAAGTCAGTTTCCTGCTTTCTTTCTATTTTTGAATTTGACTTGCATAAAAATATTTTATAAAAATCTAACCTAGCGAATGGTGTTAATTAAAGAGCATGTCATTCGCTTTATAAATCGTTTCCTTATCGGTGCTCTTGAACTTCATTATGCGAAAAGGTGCCTCTTGTATACATTTTCGTCACGTACAACAACTTGTGTATATATAAATTTTGTTTGTTGTCTATACTTGGTAAATCATTGCGTTATACATGCATTGACCTGCAGTTCACGAGTTTGAATGCAGCAATGGTTAAATGTAAAGGTTTTGTCAATCATTTACTAGTACATGTATTTTATGTTACAGCTCTCAATTGCAAACAGTATCATTTACGTTTAATCATTCAATGTTAATTCCATTTTTATTGCATAATTTCTTGTATCAAACGTACGCTTTCATGACATCAGAAAAGAATTACAATTGTACGAGCTTTTTCGCTTATGAATACGAATTGCATGGTACATACATTATAAATTGATAACATGTAATTTGCAACAGAAATTTTACCAGTTTCATACATTATAAAACACATCATGTACAAATATATTTTGTTCGCCTTTTTACAAATTGAAATTGGAATGAGAATGATGATAATGAATTCAAATATGTATTTAAAGAAATCAAAAGTACCAGGAAGTATTTTCAACAAATGTCATGTACGTCAAGTGTTTGCTATATTAGTAAATAATATAAAATAAACAATATCAAATGAAAAGAAAGGAAATGTCATGATTTTGAAATAAAGATATTTTATTCATTTATCATAACGGAAATTCTATAGAAATTGGTTAAAGTACATGCGTTATATAGATAGCGTATGTTTATTTATGTTCATGGAGAAATGTGTTATTAAGTCCAGTGATTAGCCTGTCGACGCCGGGTCAGAAATATAAATAAAATGCTACCACTGACCACGGTGCGTCAGATCATTAGTATGCACTTGATCGCATTTACGTATTAGGAGGAGAATGTTGCAGCGCAGTGTCCGTGCGTATAAAATGGGGGTGCGGGAAACACAGCTCTCCAGAAGTCATCTGGAAGCTGTCTTTCTGCCTCCTCTTTTTATACAGGTAAGATAAGTAATATACTTGCGCGCATTCTCAAATGTAAAGTTAATAGATTTAGAGGGTTCAACTGATATTTTATTTTCAGAGATTTTTGTAATGATAAATTTCATTGTAATTAATATTAATATTTATTGTTAAAATGTCATATTAAAATGTTATATCTTAATAAAAGAGTAGTCATCTGGAAGCTGTCTTTCTGCCTCCTCTTTTTATACAGACTGGGACATAGGCTACTCCCCAGGTTGAGAAGGAGACATTCCAGAGTAACACCTTGGCTAGGGCACCCGCCAGGTGTGGGCATGTTGGAACTAAGATCTCGAGGATCTAAATAACTAAATATCATAAAGCTCCACACCCCCAAGGGATGGCTTTTATGATATAGTAACGGAGAATCCAGGATCGAGCTTTATGATACACTTATTTAAACGTTCATTATTATATTTAAAGCTTGTATTTAGTTATTATTGTCTCTTTTACTTATTGTACCATGTAAAAACTGGTCAAAACGTTTTTAACCTAACAGTCACATGATTCCAAAAACAGTATGCTATTGAAAACTACTAGAATCACAGCTGTTTTCAAATCCTGTCGGTAATGTTGCTGTCTGTCCTATTTTTAAAGATGTTCCATTTAAGCCATTTAAAACGAGCCTGTTCTATTACTTAAATTTAAATCAGAGATGCAAAGTCTATATACGGATGATGTATTATTGATTTGATTGCACTTAAAATGTTTTTAAAGCCTAATTTCTTATTTCCCGTCTGACGTATACTCAGTACACTTACATGTGTGCATTATACATTGTAAGTTTACAAAATATATGAAATGAACGGATCGCAAGTGTTCAAAGTATGACAAGTAGAATCTTTGGTTCGTCTGTAAAATCGGAGGGAGTCGCGTAAAAATCAATTACATGGATTACAAACTGATTTCCATCCTTTTTAAAAAAAAATCTATGTGTTAAAAAGTTACGCTATATGGTTTCCGGAATCGTATCTTTTTACTCAAATAACTTCGTCTTTCACTGATTTCTTTTTCTCACCAATTTGACTTTGTATTGGGCCTTTGAATGATGAGAATGTCATTACGGAAGTTTCATTCACCTTCCTTCTAAAAAAGGAAGACGTACGAAACATATTGATAATACTCCCCCTTGAATAGTTTGATTTTCGCTCCCCGACGACTTTTAGATAGGACCGACGCTTGAGGGTTGTATCGTATACACCTTCTGGAAGTTCCTTATACGGGTTCTCTTCTTTTTCTTCCTTGACATCATCGATGTCAATTTCGTCATAAACATTTGTTTCGCTACAGCTGTTTTGTCGCTTAAGTGTGTTTGTATGGTCATCGTTTCTCTTACATGCCTGCCTTGAAGGGTTGAAATTTCTTGAATTAAAAATATATACATGTTTACAATGACAAACTTGTTAAGATGTACATATGTATGTTGGCATATAACGTGATTAGCAAAACGTTTTAAATTACATAATATACATGTAGCGACAGTAATCAGGGTTCCTGAATGGTTCTTAAATTAACTATTACCATACTTTAACATATCAACACTCTATAATCAAACATCAAAGTAATCGCCATATTTTTATACTGAGTAATACATGTACATTAGTTTTCATACACGTACCTTTTCTGTCGATATCGCTGGACTGCAAGAACTCCAATAACAATTAATGTGACCTCTAAAACCCCCAATCCTATCAGCAACATAACTACAAAATAGAACAAAAGCCTAATGTTATAGTGCAAGAAAAGTGAATACTTATAGCTACTTTCAAAATAGTTAAGAATTAAATTTCAACACATGTTGTAAAAATTAGAACAATTCATTTTCAAAAAAGGTACCTGTCATTTTCCGAAAGAAGTGGTTTATTTCAACAAATAAAAATATGAAAATTCTTGTAAATTCTTAGCAAGTGCCACTTATAGTAGGATACTTGAAATATCTAATGCAATTGTTTTTATATGAAAAGGCAGAAAAACTTCGCACAATTTAGTCATTTGATGTTCTTTTCATTATTTAATGTTTTACTTTGATTGTGGTCTAAACGGACAACGCCGTGTTTAACTTTTAAGAATTAACATAGCTTATTTGAAAAGACACAAACAAAACAAGTTAATTACTATTAATAGTAAGTATAAATAAAATCAAGAAATATATAAATTTATATTTATCTGTTCTGTAGATATATTAGTTTTATACCTGTTTCCATTTCCAAGGATCCGAAAATTTTCAAAGAGGATGTTGTTTCTTTATCAGTAACTGTATTCATGGGTGTTGTTATGTTTCTAGTTCCTGAAGTCGAGGATTGTTTTGGCTGTGTTTGTGTTTTTGTAGTAGATTTTTGATATGGTGTGTTTCGCGTCTCCACTGATTGAGATGATGACAACCAAATTGCTGTGCTTTCTTTATTTGATTCTGTTGCAATTGAAGACGTATACAAATTTCGAGATGATTGGGATAAATGTATAGTTGGTTCCGTTGATAAATTTTATTTGAAATATTTGCAGTTAGATTCAATTAGCAATAGTATGACAACTTATTCATTTCCCAATGAAGTAAGAGATAACCAATATCAAAACATTTCTGGAATACAAAACATGCCTTCGTGCTAAAAATATAAGCTGTTTTATTTTAATCAACTCGTAACCGAATAGCAAGGAAAAGAGCAAGTAAATTACATGCAGGAACAAAACCCAACACCAGATATTAGGTGTGTAATCGTATCGATAACGAACGACGCAACCACGATAATCAATTAATTTTGTTCAATGGCAAAATTTAAATTTTGTTTTTTTTAGTACACTGTAAATGTTTGACTGATAAGGGATAACTAACAAGGCATATTACGTTGTTTTAATTTTGAAAAACACAATTTTTATTTTCATCTATCTAACCTGTCAGGTGCGAACTTAACATTTACAAAAAAGTTTCTTTACTGTAGAATTTGAATTCAAAATATTAAATTCTAAAGGATTAATTATTCCCTATCGAAATTGAATAATTTTCTTTCGAATATGAAAATTCGATAGGAAAATAAAATTTCTAATGGGAAAACAGCTTGTCTAATAAAATTCCAAAAGGTATTACTTTTTATAGTATATCAAATTCTTAAAGCAGTTAAAAAAAGTTCGATAAGATTTTCAAAATATTCAAAAGGAATCTTTTTTCCCTTATGAATTTTCATTTTTCTTTGAATTATTTGTTTTAAAGGGTAAAAGTTTGAGTTCACCTTAGAGGTGAAAGAGACCAAACAAACGAAAAAGGTAATATACACTCACAGGACAATGGTCTATCATAATTATGACATACATATATATTGAATCTTATTTAACTGCATCTTATACACTTGCAAAAATGTCATCTGGGTACTTGCATAATTTCCGGCACGATGTTTAAGATTACTTTTATTCAATAGTATATAAAAAATGAATACCTATAAACATACTATTTAAAATTGTAAAGGTTACTAATATAACTAATTAGCTCGTTTCAAAATACCGTCGATTTTCCCACTTGGTGACAGTCTTGATTTCGTCAGCAACTCACTAAATCCAGACGCCCGTCGTTTCACCGGCATCAAAGACATACCGCCGAAACTCCCACGCAGTACGACCGCATTAAAGCTGGCTGGGTCGCTTTGCCGGCATCAAAGAAATGCCGCTATCTTAACGATAATTCTATCTGACTTTTAAACTGTTAAAAGAAGGACTGTTTTATAGTATTCATTCAGATAGATATGTATAATGCATGCATGCATATATGTATTTGCGTTTACTGACAAATGTTTATATATTTTGATTTCCTAAGCACCTGTAGGTCACAGGTTATTTACCACTCTCTACCATTGGCTCATACTGAGAGAGGAACGAACGACAACTCTGCATGGGGAACGAACGACAACTCTGCATGGGAGATTGGTTATTTACATGTTCTCTCTCCCATTCAAGTCACGAGCGGTAAATGTCTTAACTCCGCCTACTACAGTCTGATTGGACAAGGGTCAGTCAACATTTTTCATCAGCGAAGATGTAGCCTTTCACACAATTACGTCTGTATGGGTTCAGGGAAAAACCAAGAAAGATGTTGATACTTAATAGTGTATTCTAATAAGCACAATTGGTTGCAACTATAATTAGCTACATAAAACATGCTAATAAAAGGACAAAAAGAGAATTTTTTTTTTAATTTGACTTCACCCTTACCAAAATATCAAAATCACTCAACTATTCCCCAAATCAAATCCTTTTTAAAAAATTCATAAATCTGAGATCAATATAATTCAGACTTGAGGCTGAGTATTGACTTCAGAACAGTTGGTGACGGCGGGGCCTGATGAAGCTCTATTCTGTTAAGCCAGCTAAGTTTTCTCTCTCTCTCTCTCTCTCTCTCTCTCTCTCTCTCTCTCTCTCTCTCTCTCTCTCTCTCTCTCTTATTACATACATGTATATTTAAATAAAGTCATTCCAAACATAAGAATAATTTCAAATATTAGTATATATCAGAAAATTAGTTGTTTTTCGATCTGCAGTACACTATTTTTTATACAGTTGCACGTTTCAACCCCATGCGTTCTCTCTCTCTCTCTCTCTCTCTCTCTCTCTCTCTCTCTCTCTCTCTCTCTCTCTCTCTCTCAGTGTGTGCATGTGTTTAAGCTACATTTTTATACAATCATTCCAAATATGCATATAAATAATACCATATGTTAGAATAAATAAGCAAAATAGAACCATTTTAACAAGACCTTGGACTTTCAGTAGGACGTAATTATCTATTCTTGCGTCAAAACAAGTTAAAAATGACGCTGGATTCAAGCAAAATATACACCGATTGCGTAGTCTTAGCTTAAAACCCAGACATATCTTGTTGATTTCAAAGAGCCTAGTTGAATGGCCAGCAATGAAATAGACAGGCCAACGTCTCAATACTGTTTGACACAACTACCCAAAGTCCAAGCTCCTGTTAAAATGGTTCTAATTGTTTTTCGACCAACAGTGTACTATCTCTGATGCAATTGCACTGTTTCAACCTCAACCGCTGTTGTGACGGCGGCATGCTTTTGATGCCGGCGAAGTTACCGGCCGACTGAGTCTAGCGAGCGGCTGACGTAAACATTGGCTGTCACCAAGTGGGAAAATCGACGGTATTTTGAAACGAGCTCTAATATACCTACTATTTTCATCTGTTGTACTAAATGATGCAGTTTCAGTTGTTGTTAGTGGATTCATTGATTTTGTCAGCAGTGTTGTTGCAATTTTTGTTGATGTCATATTCGGTGTTGTTGTTATCATCTTCCTTGTTGTAGGTGGTGTTGTTGACGCCGTCGATTGTGTCGTCGTTTTCGTCGTTGTTGTTGTGCTTGACATCAATACTTTAACTGTGGAAGTTTTTAACGGTTCGGCTGTCAATGGCAATAGTGTTGATGTTGACATTGTTCTTTTTGTTAACGTTGATTGGGTTGAACGCGCCTTGGAGACTATAGTTAAAATTAATATTTACAAAACTGCACGTCACCCACTGTTTATTGTAATCTAAGTCTGATTAATCTACTTTTAACTTATGTTTATGTAGAAAAGTAACAACCGATTCATAGTTTTTCTATAAAAACAACTGTTAAGAAAAAAAAATTAAATCAACCAGGGGAAATCAAAGAAACCATGATTACAGAATGCTGGGCTTCAGCGTTAATGTATGAAAAATAGTATTTAAGCAACAATGTATTAACCACATTATAGAGAAGTTTTTTCTTATAAATAATTTGCCACTTGTTTATCATTAAAGTTTTTACAGTGTCAGTAAACGAAGAATAAAATAAATAAAGATAAACGTAATAGATAGTTGAAAAACCTTATTGTAATCAACAACAATTAACACTGTGCCGGATAATTATACCAATGCCAAAGTGGCATTTTTGCACCCGCTTAAGATGCAGTTTCGTTAAAATCTATATATACCAAATGATAGACCATTGTCTAGAGAGTATATAACTACTTTTGTTTTTAGTGTGTTACACCTGACAGGTGAGATATTTACCTTTAGAAATTAATATCTCATAAGAAAATGATAATTCCCATAGGAGAAACGAGTCTCCGGCAGGATTGTCAATATTTCCTGCCGGAGACTCGTTTCTCCTATGGGAGAATGTTTGTTGTTGATGTTATATTCGGTGTCGTTGTTATCATCTTCCTTGCTGTAGGTGGTGTTCTTGACGCCGTCGATTGTGTCGTCGTTTTCGTCGTTGTTGTTGTGCTTGACATCAATACTTTAACTGTGGGAGTTTTTAACGGTTTGGCTGTCGATGGCAATAGTGTTGATGTTGATATTGTATGTATATTTCCTATAGGAGAAAGCTATTTCCTGTAGGTATTTGACTCAGGCAGGTAGTTTTCCTATAAGAAATTAAACCTTCCTATCGGATTTTATCAAATCCTATCGGAATTGAAATTCCTATAGGAAGTTCTTGTATTGCGATAGGAATTTTCAAATTTCCTATAGGAATATTGATTTTTCTATGGGAAAAATTATTTTCCTGTAGCAATTTAGATTTGAAAGGTAAAAATGTCACCTGACAGGTGAGATTCAATGATAACAATGGTGGTTGTAAACTCTTTAAGCAATGGTCTATCATATGGCATATTTGAATTTTTCGATATATGCAGCTTAGACGGGTGCAAAAATGCCACCTTGGCACTGGCATAATTATCTGGCACAGCGTTAATTACAAATTCAGGCTACTGCAGTAGTGTAGTGTAGTTCAGTTCGACATGATCAACAGAAAATTGCTTATGATACTTGTATAATAATTTCTTCATAATTTGATGAGGCAATTTAAGATATAATGTTCAAAATGTATCACTAGACTTTTTTCCCTGACGTCTTTTTCTATCGCTTTAAGTGATGGCATGCAAATCCAGAGATTCATTGAATTACTTAAATTATCTTTAAAGTACAAAAGGATACAAGGTTTCTCGTGTTTAAGCAAGCGACTGCGTTATCAAATCTTGGTATAACGAAGCATGATTAACTCCCGAAATCTTAATAAAGTGGACAGCTGGTACAGGTCGACAACATGTACAGTATTCCGCTCTCCGATACTGTACAGCTTCTTTATTGAAATGCGTACTGTTTCTACCTGTTGTTTTTACTGTTGGTGCAATTGTCCTTGTCTTTGTTGTCGTCGATTGTGTTGATGTAGTTTTTGTTGTCAATGTTGTACCCACCTTTAACACTAATGAACATTAATTGTAAATATTTAAACAGCGCACAAAACATCAAAGAAAGGCATAACAAATCTAATTACTGTTTTAAGTTAATATATAAACAAAATACAAATCAGAAACCGGCAATTTATCGTAGCCTTTCAGCGCTCGCAAAAATTAAGCTGTACTTGAGACTTCAATTTTGACATGAAAGTTAAACATGTTAATTTTCTAATCCATCATTAAAACAGTGAAAACTTTAATTGTGTATATTTCGATCTATCAATTTTCAAAATCAAAAAGATATGTTTTATATCTCATTGATTGGTTATTTAATAATGTCACGAAATTTATTTATTTTTTTAATTAATTTCATTCGATATCATATTTTACCTTGCAGTGTGAGTTGAAATCCTTTTGAAGTCAGCCAGTCATCGTTTGATATGAATGTTATAAGCAATCGATTTCCCCTTGCTGTCCTGTTGGCCGTGAGCTGACCACATTTCTTGAAAAGATTAAAATTTCTCCCCGAAGGATTGATTTCTTGTATCTAATTGACGAACAATTATGAATATATTTTAATGAAATGTTTTAGATTAACTCTTTGCATTTGTATTTCATTATCATGCGTTTTTATTGAGGTCACGGGTAATATACATGTAATACAGCATGCATAGCCCATTCACGAGGTAAACAATGGGTGAAGTGAAAGGTCGATAAACTTTTCTGTAAAGTTGATATAACTATATTAGCGGAGTAAAATTGATGCATTTCATTTCTATCTTTTGGAACACTTATTTATTGTAATAAAAAATGCATGTTTTTAAAGTCCATTTACATTATTTTTCTTTTTTATTAAGTTAATTAAGTATGTATCGCAAAATAAACTTTAGAACGTGACACATGTCTAAAACAAACCGATCACGCAGGGTTTTTGAATTGAATATTACAACAATATATTAGTTTTCAGCTTTATATTAAGTTCATGTGAATATGTTTGTTACAAACTGTAACAGTTATTTTTCTTTTTTTAAATAATCCAGGAATATTTAACGTTTATGTACAAACTTGTTTTTAATCATGACACAAGCAAGACGACTTTTTAAATATATTTGTACGTTGTCGGGAAAGACGTATGTAGTTTGATCACCAAAGGGTTGGTATTAAATTAACTTTGAAGGACACAAACCTGTAAATAGTCGTCGCATGGAAAACCCGGAGCCTCATGGATGTCTATCGTTATTTCTATGAAAACTTCTTCAGTATCGTCACTTGCTATTACATGCCATGTATAGTTTGTGTTTTTCTCGTAGGTTTTGTGTGGGTATCCTTCAGACTTAATGACTTCCTTCTTACTAAGCGACATAGTATCATTTTTATAGTGGCAGGAATCACCCAATGCCCTATCTGAAATAACCAGACTAACTTCTTTTATTATATATTCTGTATCAATATATAATTTCGAAATGTTTAAAGGGGCATGGTCACGATTTTGGTCAAATTCTATTTTTCTGTTTTTATTATCAACAATGCTTTAGGAATGCATTTCCAATTACCAAATGAGTTTGAAGAGTCAGTAGTGAAGTTATAAGCAACACACAGGGCTCACAATTCTTTGTCAGAGAAACAAGGATCGTGCCCTGTTTTTGTTTACATTAGTTCAATATACCGGTAAAAGTTCTTTTTCAAGCTGATTTTTCCATCTTATTCAGTTTAAGCATAAATAAACAGATCTAAACGTTTACCACATTCATTTTCGGTCTAAAACTGGAGTTTTCACTTCAACGTTCAAAATGTAAACAAAAGCTTTGTTTACATAGCAAAGAATTGTAAGCTCTGTAACTTTCTTATAACTCAACAAATGACACTTAAATTTTGATTTGCCAATTAAAAATGCCTTACTGAAGCATTGAAAACATTAAAATCGAGAAAATAATTTTGGACCAAAATCGTGACCATTCCCCTTTAAATACGAAACTCTTTAAAAGTATCGCAAAGCTCTCATATATACTAGCGGATAAAAGAAACTGTGCATTATAAAATTTAGTATAATTTTTCTATATCTATTGTTTGTATTTATAAAATTTGAAAAATCGATAATGGTATTGTTTTTGACAATATCGGATGTATCCGTCCGGGTGCACGGACTTTTTCATGGTTAGTGAGCACCTCTTGTTTATTGAAGAATTTGTACGCACGAGTTTTACGGGCCAATACTGTTTGGAATAAGAACTGTAAAGGATTTGTTTAAACTTTTTTTGTTAAGGAAATCACTAAGTTTCAACAAAATTTACCCCTATGTCATGCCACGACTCCACGAAAACCAACGTAATCGTGCTGTTGGGATGCTGCACGCTCGAAAGGCACAAAATACTGTAGCAAGACTCTTTGGAGTTCATCGGAACACCATCCAGTCATTATGGAGACGTTTTCAACAATCTGGCAACACCCAGGATCGACCGCGCTCTGGGCGACCTCGTGTGACGTCATGTCAACAGGACAACCACATTAGACTTGTGCATCTGAGAAATCGTTTCCAGACATCAAGTTTGACTGCCCATAGCATTCCAGGGCTTCGACCAATTAGTCCAAGAACTGTGCGTAATCGTCTGCGCGAGCAAAACATTAGACCAAGACGTCCAGCGGTGCGCCCAGTACTGCTTCAACGTCATTGTATCGTCAGACTAGCGTGGTGCACACGACATCTGCGATTCAGAATACAGGACTGGGCCAATATTCTGTTTACTGATGAATCCAGATTTCATTTGGATAGCAGTGACGGCCGTTTTAGGGTGTATCGTCACGTTGGGGAGCGTTACCAGGACGCTTGTGTTGTGCAACGTCGACAATTTGGTGGAGGTAGCGTTATGGTGTGGGGTAGAATATCAGCACGTGGAAGGACCCCTCTACAAATTGTCAATGGAAATCTCACCGGCGTACGCTATCGAGATGAAATTATTCAGCGTCATGTGATACCCTTCATACAGAGACATCAAAATCACATCACTCTGCAGCAAGACAACGCAAGGCCACACGTGTAGTCAGGGACTTGTTTGTTCAACAGAATGTCGATGTCTTGCCTTGGCCAGCTGTTTCCCCCGATTTGTCGCCGATGGAGCACGTCTGGGATGAAATGGAAAGACGTTTACGCCGTTTACCAAATCAGCCAGTGACATTGGCTGATTTAGGCCAGACTTTAACCAACATCTGAACGCAAATAGTGGTCACACGCGTTATTAATTTTGTTAATTCAATTTCAAATAACAGTGACTTTCGAGTGTGCTGAAATTGACGTTATTCGACGTTGACATTAATGTGTAATGAGATGTTGTTACGAATACATGTGTAAACAGTATTATAAGAAATAAAATTTGTTCATTGTAATTTTTAAATGTTTTTTCATATATTAAGTAATGCACAGTTTCTTTTTCCGCTAGTATATAATCAAAGATTTGACAATACATTAAACAATACATAAAAAGAGACCTATATTTTTTAACATCATATCTCAAAATCTAAGATGCATCAACTGGTCCTTTATTTTTGCAATTTAAGATCCCCTTCCCATAAGGATGCTTTTGGACTAGATTTTTTTAAAGTTTGGGCCAGTGGTTCTAGAGAAGAAGTAAAAAAAAATGCGAAAAAAACGCCATAACTGATCCAGAGGTGTCAGTATTAACCATAAAATCTGAAGTTCCTTTACACATATCCTAAGATCTATAATGGTACACAAGAGGGAAATTTGCCGTGCTTGCAATTTGCACTCTTCAAAAATGCTGTTAACAAAGTACATGTCTTATTTTTGTGAAGTTGTTAGAGTGCGACCAATGCAGATATTAAGTTTGTTTTTACTACTGATTTGATATACGAGTGGTCTGGATTTGTGATCATTATGAATGTTTTCACTACAAATGGAGTAAAATCGTTTCGTCATTGAATTTGTTTATCATTGGATTTTGATTAATCAACAGTATTCCTTTAGTCTTTTAAAATATATGATAACTTACATGTACTAAAGATGTGAAATAGATTTACATACCTTATCATTTTTAATAAAATTTATCATCACAATAATAAGCAGCATATTAAAAACTTTTTGTTGTATTTTGTTTGGAATTTATCGATGTATTGAATCTTTTCGATGTGATATTGTGATCACAAAATGAAAAAGGTGCACGACACACATAATTTACTCTTTTGGGCCACAAACTTATTAACACATCCGGGTGCGCGTTTACTGGTTAAAACAATTTGCTTCAGTTTAACCTAATTTGGTTATGACCACAATTATGTATTCAATAAAGCGTATTTTTAAATCAACAAAACATAAGAATATAAAACGGTAATCAAGTAATCACCTATTTGATTCAAGTATTTGTGGGTGCATGGTTACTAGTCACACAAAGATACCTAGTATAATCGAGACCTATTATATCAAAAGCTCATTACAACGAATTTAAAAAAACCGTTGTTTCAGGAATTGAGTTTGTTCAAATTCGAAGTTTTCAAATATAAAATTATTTTTTTTAAATAAGTCTCATATATGGGTTTCCGTGCACGTGTTGGTGAATATAAGGTTTCATAAACTTTAGAAAATTGGATATTAGCCAACCTAAGGGAAGGAAATATTTAATCAAATAATAAATTTAATTTCTAAGTAATCCGATCACCTAGATAAAGCAAAGGATTCAGTCGCTTCCCTATGAAAAAGAGGTCTTCAACAATTTTTTTTTTAAGTTTACCCAGATAATAAATTTTTACCGTTTCTGACTTGTATTCCTACTCATTTTGTATATTGTATAACTGATGCAAGTAAAATCGTAGTCATGAAATTTTGATTATTGATTTTTATATAACTTGATTATAAAAAAAAGTATCAACAAGGAGATACCAAGATTGTCATTGAATAAAAAAAAAGTATTAACAACGAGATACCAAGATTGTCATTGAATATAAACTCAACAAAACTTCTACGTGTTCATCCATTATAATGTATTTACTATATGAAATAGCATTTTAATTTGTGAAAAGTTGGTTGCCGACACTTTCAATCAGTTGTTGTTTCGTCATTTTGTCCAAAGATTCCATATTCTGTTTTATTTCATAATTTGTATATACGTACACTGAATGGCGCCAGCAACTTTACCTACCGGAAGTAAGTACCTTATTGGAGAGTCAAATAGGGGAAGTAACTAGGTTATCGAAAGAAGCTATACTAGGGGTGTTATAAATTCATTTTATAACTAAATGTAATTTTTCTGGATTTAAGAAATTTCATCAATGCACAAAATATAGCCAACATAATATCTTTTACAATTGATATATTCCGTAATATAAATAAGATCGAAAAAATAGCAAGACTAACTCTTTAAAATCTTTTTTAATTCAATACATTCTGTACACTCAGCTTACTGAGATGGAAATTGGGTTGAAACGTGAAGCCCTATTGCTTGGACAAACATGTCATTGCTTGGACAAACACGTCTATATTCAATGTCAAGACGGAGCGTTATTCTCGCATCATAAGTACATGTATCTGTCTTCAGGAAACAGATCAAGAAAATATCTTCTAAAACACAGCATACCATTTTAATAGTTCATGCAATGTACCATACGTGCTTGTACATGCAGAATCGGAGGATGAATTTTTCTTAATATACAGTACCGATCAGACCCAACCTAACACCAGAGTAAACCCCAACTAAACCCCGGGTTTACTTATGGGGTTTACTTGGGGTTTATTCAGGGTTTACTTTTAGACAATTTGGGTCCACTCGGGATTTTCTTTGGGTTTACTCTATATGTAGTTTTACTTTGGGTTTACTCGGGAATAGCTTTTGGGGTTAACTGTATGCACTAAAGTGTGAAGCAGATCCGTCTTTCGTCTTACCATCTTACTGCCTGTAATTCCTGGAGTGCCCTTTGTATACTAGTATTCCGAATACATATGTAGCGTCTGTTTCAGGGGTATACTTCTGATCGGGGTTTACTATCTGTGTCCACTCTGGGTTTACTTTGGGTTTACTCTGGGTCCACTCTAGTAAACCCAGAGTAAACCCAGAAAGTAAACCCAGGGTTTAGTTGGGGTTTACTTTCTGTTAGGTTGCGTCTGATCGGTACTCGGTACTGTAATTACACCTGCATTAAACATTTCAAATATATTCATAACATTTACATCCGTCCTACACTGTGTACATTTATATCTCAACATGATTTTGAATTTTTTACGAAATAATGAACATATCGTGGGCGAAATTAACTTAGAACAATGTTAATATAGAAGCAATGACCGCTCTGGTTTCTTTAATGTTGTTTTATGCAAAAACTCCGGAAAATAGTGTTTATTTGTTAATATTTACCATTTATATTTCATAAACATTTTGAATGTCACACTATCAACAAATATTTATTCTACAGACTTCATCTCTTAGATTTCTACTATATTTTTTCTATACCTATTTATTGATTCTCTTTTCAAATACAGCCTTTTTTTTTTACATGTATGAGTCAGTTGAAGGTTAAAACAAACTGTATTATTGTGTATATAAGTTCGATTTTTTTTAAAATTTTAACCGCCATAGTCTCCTTGATGCTTATTATCAATAGGTTTTTTTATTCATTCCTTTGAATCTTTGAATTTCAAATTAGATCAATCCCTCGCCCAAAAGAGCATGGTTTAAAAACAAAAATGAATTCACTTTTCAAGTGGAAAACTTAAAGTTTTGATGCTACTTGCTATTGATTCCCGTAAAGGAGAATTTAAAAACATCTTAACTTTTTTTTATCTTTTTTATCCTAAAGACAGCACTTGAAAGAATTCCTAGGTCTTGTACAAAATTAAAATCCCTCTATCAAAAGTAAACTTTGTGCGTTCAATGAGATGAAGATGTAAAAAAATCAACGCAAATATATATGAAGAAAATAATGTTAATCGACTCGTGACTTCGAACTAATTTGATTAGAAATGCTTATTTGGGCTTTAACTTAGTTGAGCTAACATTACTTACCAAGAGAAATCAACATGAAAAAAGCCCCTGTAAAAATCATCATCGATGTGCGTGAAAAGATAAATACCAATGAATGTTGCATTAACGCCACTAACTAAACACACTACAGTAGATCGTCAAGGATACACGAGTTTTATACTCCCAAACAAGGAAATACGGATATATTCTATAGCTAGGTACATAGTTTAACAACTTTATCCAATCAAATGTCAAGATATAAATGTACTTATTCTATAATTGTAAAAGAGATGGCAAAATCTATTTGAATACATGCTTAAAAAGAGTTTAATATTCTTTAATATATATCGTCAAAACAGTTTAAGAAACTCAATAACGTATAGATTTATAAAGACCACACAATGTGTAAAAAGTCACCTTAATAGATAGATATTATTTAACACTTGAATACTATATAGTGTTGTGGGTTTCGTTTTAAGATTTTTTTTATTTACAGTTTGTTTAAAATTTATATTTCCTTTTCACTTCAAATATCTCTTTGTACTTGAGTTAGATATCATAGGTGACATGTTTGAATTTAATTAGTTAAGGACAATTAAGATATACGTTATCCTTAGAAATTAACAATAACATTTGAATTATTAAATGTATGTATGGTTTAAAAGATTGTAGATTGCTCTGCTCTGAACTTGTCTCCAATCTTAATGATTATTGATATCATCAATAAAACTATAAGGAAAGCGAATGATCCCTAAAAATTCACCTCTTTAAAATCTTTAAATTAAAATCACGGGTTTCTTATTGCATGTACAAACATGTGATCGATTTAATTAAGTTGTTTTTAGGTCACCTGAGTGACAAGTGAAACTTCTTGGTCTTCTTCCGTCGTCCATCATCAATTTACAACGTCTTGAAAACAATAAGGCCAATTATTACCATTTTCAATTTGAAGCATTTGTAGGAATATAAATTGTAAAATTTTTTACTATACCACATCCAGGGCCTCTTTATCGGAGCCAAATATGCAAAACAAAGGCCAAATTTAAAAAAAATTGTCTCTAATCCCACATATGTTGGAAAAAAATTAATTCATGATTACATGTATGATGTCCATGAAGCCCTGTACCAAAATTGTGAAATTCATGCCCCTTGGTTCATGGAGTTCATGCCCTAGGGTGCGACCAATATGTACATATTGTGAAAATGTAATCTTTTGAAAATCTTCTTCTCTTCTCAATTGTCTATTTGAGAAAAACAAAATGCATGGTTTTTATGTCCATGAAATCTTCTACAAAAATTATGAAAGTTATGGTCCCTGGGACAGGGGCTCAGCAAATATGTCCATATTGTGTAAATGTAATAAATCGTAGAAAAACTTTTCTTTTTCCACAGCAGGAGAAGATAAACTGAATGCACGAATCAGGTGTTCAAGAAGCCTTCCACTAAAAGCATGACCTGTGTCGTGTGTTTAGTCCTTATGGCGGGGCTAATATGACCATATAGTGAAAATGTTTTCAATCATACAAACTCTTCTTCTATCTATCCACTACAGTGGGAGATTAACTGAATGCACGGTTATGGTATTCATGAAACCCTCAACCTAAATTGTGAAATTCATGACCCCTAGATCAGGAATGCCCTTAGGTTGGGCCAACATTGCCACTAATTGAAAACATCTTGAGTTTTATAATATTTTCCTTTGTATTTTTATAATCGTGAGAGATAAACTAAATGTATTGTTATTATATAAATAGTGTACTGCCCACAAGGCAGGTGTTAAAGCTTTTAATTTGGGGAAGGAATGAAAAATGTGGCTGTATGGTAAACATGTAATTTGTATTAGGTCACTAGAAACACTAGGGTAAGCTATTGCTGCCATATTTTGGGAAATTTACTTTAATTTCCTGTGCATTGTATGCTTGTAGAAATAATCTGCATGCATATCGTGTGCATTATAGATACTTTTTATTATTGTAAAAGATCACATTTTAAGGCCTGCAGGTCTCTTTTTACCTAAAGTTTACAAGTTTTGGCATCTGGAGCTTGGGAATAAATGATTTTAGAATCTTTCAATTCTTGCCCTCCCCCTTAATGAATAAATGTTTATAAAACATTATATTCAGATAAGGGCTTGTTATTAAGGAATGAATTTAATTTTGACGTATGTTATACGATATAACATAACTTGGGGCAGTTTACGCTTTTTTATAAAACCGCTTATAAAAAAGCGTAAACTGCCCCAAGTTATGTTATATCGTATAACATACGTCAAAATTAAATTCATTCCTTATAATTTAATACATTTAACAAAACTAACTTCCCGTACCATTTTCATGCTTTTGTTTTAACCGTAAATGACATTTTAAACTACCCGCGCATTAGTACAACATCCTTAGTAACAGGTGACCCAGATTAGAACGAAGCGAGGGTGGCGGCCATATTTGAATTTGGTATTTGGACGCTGGTTCGCGACTTCACAGTTTTCATGTTTTACAGTAAGTACATTAAGAGTGTCGCTCATTTGTTTTCTATGAGCCGTCGAGCTATCTCGATTGTAACTGCTCACAGAGGATTCATATTTAATTACAGTTTATGTTTTAAGTCCCGACATCATTCTTTAACAGTCTAACGTTAGTATAAGGGGGGGGGGGGGCTGAAATCTGTTTGCTCGTCAAAGAGGCATCAGAATATTAAAACCACACTAAAACACCATCAAAAACCTAGATAGCTTAAAAGTAAAGCGCTCTGAAAAGAGAGATTTGGGTGCAAATCCCTTTCTGGGTTAAAATCATAAAATGCTTTGGTAAATAATGCGTTTATTTTTACTATGGTATAACATTTATTGATATTTTTTTTATTTATCCATAACATACCTTGAAAAAGATTCAACTTCCCTCCGCTCATTTTGTGCTTCTTTTCGTAGAAATTCATTAATATTCATAGGCCTACGCATGCATGCATGTGTACATGTAAGGTTTACATGTAAAAAAAAGTAGTTCCGGATAGATGTTGTCAAGGGGGTGTGTCCCCATACCAAGGTATGTTATACAATATAATACATGTCCCTCCATCTGTATCAGCCAATAAAATGAGGCGATACAACCAAAATTAAATTATTCTAAAATGAAGCTTAAAATGCAAAACTGAGACCATCTGACAGGTTAGATTAAGGATTATGCTACTCAGGTGACTGTCAAGGCCTGTTGGCATTTTGTTTTTTACTTTTAGGGGAGGAGGTATATTGCAATTTTTTTGAGACCTTACAACAGACGCCGGTAAAAAAATTTAAACTTGTTTCCAAATAATTTTCTATTTGGTCATTACTTGGCGATAAGCGTCGTACATTGGATTAATTGTTTTAAAGATAATCAAATAGCAGGTTTTGAAATCAATAGTTTTATTACATGTACAGGTAGCAAATATCTGACAAGTCGATTTAAAAGTTTGACAAGTCAACATAACTATTTGACAATTGGTGGCAGAGCTTAACCAATGCCAACATGGTAGCATATGCATCAGGAAGTTAAATCCAGCACTCTACATCATTGTTCATCCATTTTACGATCATCGTGCTTCTTGAAATAACAAATAATAAATTGATGCATGTCCCGAAAAGAAATGTCATTAGATCTCGCCTTTTATCGATCTTCAGGATTTGACATTATAGGTTCATGTGCTTCGAGCAGCATCAAGGGACTCTGTTCAAAAAGTTAGAACAAATTTTTCAGTAACCCGCAAGTAACTTTCTCATGTTCTTAAGCTTGTCTCTTGATTTATAAAAAAAATATGTATTTTTCCACACTGTTTAAATTATTTTTATCCTTGCTGCCAAATGTGTCACATTATTTTAAAAATGAATAAAATTATGATTTTTAAATTATAAAGCATTTAGCATACTTTAATGAACTTCTACAGGGTTATGATCTCCTTCTGGGTTAGAGGGTCTTGAATATTAAGTAACCAGGTGGATACACGGGACTTCCAGTATCCATTGAGTTAATAATGACCCCCTGGATTGGGAGTGGTTGTGGTTGTGGGGATGTCCATTGTCGATTGAGTCTTAGGTTAAGTTACAAACAAATAATAAACAAATTTCCTTTATTTAATAGTTGAGGAACAGTGAGATTGAGAGTTCAAAGAGAGGGAGGAGAAGAGAAAACGAATGATACTTACTTACAATTATCGTTTTTACTGCCCCCATGTATATGTGACAATACACTTGTTCGTTGTACAGCCGCTGTACCAGTGGTAGAGCGGCTGTACAACGAACAAGTTGAAGGTCTCTGTAGTCTTTCTGCAGGCCGAACTCTTGGATATTCTCCATTTATTTACCATAGAAACTTTACAATAGAAGAACTGGCTAATGCAAGTTCTGCAGCAGTGAGTGTTTTTACTACAGCATGCATTATAATGTGAAGCAAATTCGAAGTACAGGCTCATTAATGTTGCCTGGTAATAAAATCTGATTGTGACGGCGGCATTTATCTACCGGAAGATTGAAGAGTCTGGTGTAGGTGTCTTTTTGTTTTTGGTAGAAGTGTGAGGACTATTTAAGCATTACTGGCTGATCCGTCACGGGCATGAATTTTTTAACGGATTTAAGTGAAAGTTGTGTGATGTTGTGTAAATCGTCTATCACAATAGATTCTGTCTGCATTGCACATAAATGGTGTATATTATCTGAGGTAAAGAAGATGAGCATTTTGTTGACGGATACATCTTCACCTGGAAGGATTTTCTGGCGTATTTTTCGAGGTGAATGTCGGGTTATGAAACTAGAACTAGTGGTTGCAACTTTGTAGTTGATGCAAAAGCTCTACTCTAACCATCCTATAGTGTCTACGAGTTTACATGTTTTTATATATTTATCACTTCCTCGCAAATTAAAGTTATTGGTGTGAGTTTCTCATTAGTTTAACTAGTCCCCAAATTAATTTTAGTGTCTATGAGTTTAAATGTAGTTATATGTATATCTCTTCCTCATTAATTAAAGTTAGTGGTGCGAGTTTCTCATTAGTTTTACTAGTCCCCAAATTTATTAGCAATAACAAGCTTTTTAACTATTGACAATTACCTTATCCGTCCAACAAATAACTTATTTGTCCGAACAAATAGCTAACTCGTCCGCCACACAAATTCTAATTCGTACGAACAAATCCTAATTAGTCCGAACAAATAATTTATTCGTCCGAACAAATCCTAATTCGTCCAAACAAATATCTTATTCGTCCGAACAAATCGTAATTCCGACAAACTAATATCTTATTCATCTGAACAAATAGCTAATTCGTCCGAACAAATCTTATTTTGTCCAAACAAATCCTAATTCGTCCGAACAAATCGTACTTCGTCCGAACAAATAACTTATACGTCGGAACAAATAGTTAATTCGTCCGAACAAATAACTTATTTGTCCGAACAAATATCTTATTCGTCCGAACAAATCGTAAATCGTCCGAACAAATAACTTATTTGTACGAAAAAATCGTAATTCGTCCGAACAAATAATTTTTTTTCCATCTGCCCCTTCCACGCCGCCTTATATTACAGTTTGTACAAGTACGTTTTTTAAAGTATTCATACAATATTTTTCTTTTACAAATGAATCATATTTCAGCGTATGTTTCATGAGTGAAATGACTTTAGAATCTATTCCATTTGTATTAGTCTTATTTTTTGTTCATTTAAATTATCATTTTACCATTACTATAGAATTCATTTTTTAAACTGAAAAATGACAATAATTAAAACAAACTGTCAACCATCTCAAAAATCCATAAAACGAAATACAATTTAAAGCAGAGCAACATGGACCTCTAAAAAGATAGAGGTGAAATCAGATGCCTAGGAGAAGTAAGCATCCACTGTTGACCGGTCGCACCCGCCGTGCGCTCCTTGTCACAATTGGGCATGTCATGATCGAGGTAAATGTCAAAATCGGTAAAAAATGTCATAATAGGGAAAAAACGAAACGTTAATAATTTGGTTTTTTTTTTGTGATGGTCAAAATACAAACGTTGAGCAAACACGGACCTCCATAACATTGGATGTGGAATCAAGTGCCTAGGAGGAGTAAGCATCCCCTGCTGACCGGTTGCACCCGCCGTGTGCTCATTGTCAAGATCATGAAAAACGGAAGAAACCGTAGTCAGTCCAGTGTATAAATGGTCTTTCAAGTATGAAAAACGTCAGTCAGCGTGTGTCTCAATGAAACATTACAATTGTCGACAAGGTCATTGTATCCACCATAGAACGTGTATAAAGATGATTTATCTTTTTTCCGTTTTCCTCATTTTTATCCCAATTACTTGTCTTTAACTTTGTAATGAACAAATCATTAAAAAAACTTCTCGGCATTTTACAAGTTCCGTTTTACCAAAGTACTTTTGATAAATTCCTTTTATAGCAAAACTGTTCTTTTGACCTTTACACCTGTATTTCACAATTGGAAATCTTCGAACTTGTATCTATCTGTAAAGATTAATATCACAGAAATATTCGCTATAATGAAATTGCTAAGAAACGTACTCATCCAAGATAGCAAGTTCTCTTTGACAATTTAAAATTTTATCTTTTGCATGAAAGTCTTAAATTTACATCTCTCTCTCTCTCTCTCTCTCTCTCTCTCTCTCTCTCTCTCTCTCTCTCTCTCTCATATTAGATTATTTTTAAACACGTTCATGTTGTGATAGTTTTGTTTATCAAATATATGTTTCAAACAACAGCTTTGTGAAACTGTCCCTGGAAACATTCCTAATTTCCTGACCTTGGATTTACCTTACCATGTTGTGTATCATACCTAATGATATTTTACTTGTGAATTTATGAGAATTGTACTTAGTATCAAGAATAACTAATATAATTCACACGTTCCCTTGGTCCTATATGCTCACACGTACAGATCTATGGTTTAAACATTTTATACAGATTTGAATAATAAGGCTATTAAGAAGCCCATCACAGGGATGTATATCAAATAAAGAGCCAGGTTCAATACCAGGAAGAATACTCGACAAATATCAAGTACGCGGGAAAAATGATTAATTAATTAAGTTAGGGTATATTTCTGATGATATTTCTATTCCTCTCATACACTAATTTTTTTTTTATTAAAAACTTTATTCATCATGGTCATCATTAATTATTCTGTTTTTTGGCCTTTTTAAATTGAAATAAGCTTATACAACTTATTTTGAATAAATAAACATGTATATGGTCTGACATATTTTTGAGACCATATTACTGACATATTATTGAGATTTACAGCCTCTCAATGAGACCATTTTCTGTGTAGAAACTACTACGTAGGCAGTGAAACCTGTTTCGTAATAACAACGCAACTCGCAATTCGTATATAAGAAAATCACGCTAAACAAGTTCACACACATTTCATAAACCACGGGACAACTTTCAGTGTACAACTACAATAGCAGAACCACGAGCTATTTGATTATCAAATGCATTTTGTAATGTGTTACCTTTGATTTGTAAAATCTGACAATCATCAGAAAGCAAAGTAGATATCTAAATTTATCTTTTTTGAAACCTATGATTCAAACTAAATTGCATACAATTTAAAAAAAGTATTGAAATATTTTTCATTATTGTGGTTCATTACATGTAGTATTTGTTTAAATTTAATAAATTTATAGACTGTTGGACCTTTAAATGTTGAAAATGTAATGGCGGGAATTCACGCTTGTTTTTTATAAAAGATAGACGAAATGTGTTTAAATAAGGCCAAATAAAAAATATGTGTGGTTCCGATAACATCTAAAAAATATTAGGGTAGGTAGGTAGGGATTTTTTTTATAGAAATGTTTAAAGTGATTTTCTTAGTACTACATTTAACTAGCACTGCATTGCAGATGGCATTTGACTGTATTTGGTGAAATAAATATACTAAATCAAGATTGGTAATGGAGCATATAGCTTTTAACTATGACACAAATATTTTTAAATCAAAAATTAATAAAAAATAATTTCTGTTTAAAAACAAAAAAGTATAAAATGATCTGCATTAATTAGGGCTGGAACGATTCAGAGTTCATTTGATTTGGTTCGAATTTGATTCAGAATACTTTGGTTCGTTGTTTTTCTATTCGATTCAATTAAACAAAGGTCAATCTCAATATTTCTCATTTTAAAGTTTAAAAAAATGATCTTTACCTTGCAGATTCCATATAAATTCAATTTAGGGGCCACTTAGAGCAAAATATTAGGGAGATTCACTTCTATCAAACAGAACAATAAGGAGAAGCTTGAGAATTTAGGGAGACTTCCATTTTTTGACAATAGCATAATTGCTTATTATGATATACAAAGATTAAGTCTTCAATAATTTAGATTGAATTATAAACAAGTCAATAAAAACTAAAACAACAATTTTTTTTAGTTATCTAATTTGTTGAATTTAATTTATTTCATGTATTCATACATTTCATATATGAAATGTTTTGCAATTGTGTTAGCTAAATGACAAATAAAATCAGTCTTAAGTTTGTACTTTGGTGTATTTTGGAGGTATTAGTCCAAGTGAACCCTTTGACCCAGATACAACCGTTAAACAGAGGACCTTGAAAATAACTGTTAACAAATTGTTTCATGATTATTTCAGCATTAATTTGGCAGTGATATAAACTAATCTCAAGCTACAAAATAGTTATAATATAAACACTAAAAGAAATAAACATCGGTTGTAATTTTCAATGCACAGTTTGTGGTTGCATCACCCGTATTTATAACCCCTATATATAAGACAGTCGCAAGTTGTTTATCACAACAGTCGTTAATTGAGGCTGTGAAAACGCCTTTTGAAATTGAAAATTATCATTTTATTGCCTTCGGGTTTAATTTACTCGATTGTGAACTCAGAATACACTGTATTATACAGGGCAACTTCAACATCTCTTTCGAATGAAATTCCGGCGAAGTTGCCGATCAAAAAGCGAGTATGTCCACCACTAAGTTGGTCCTAATTTATTTATTGTGAGGTACACAAGCCACAAACAGTTCTTGATTTATCTTTTCTTTCAATCAACTGATTGGAATTAAAATGTTTCCACACTAATTGTAGGCCGCCATTGCTGAAACTAAATCTTATATTGGAGGCGATGACGGAAAGTGGGGAAAATTTGGGAAAAATTTGAAAATTGGCGAAAAAAAATTAGGGTCGGGAATTTAAAATATGGACGCTCTGGTGACCAGAACAACAGATATTTTTTAATTTGGCCTAATACATGTAACCACCTCTCGAATACCCTGATACCTTTCTTCGGCGACGTCAAGATGTAATCGCCGTATAAATGTTGTCATATATGGTAATTTTGACATGAGCATTTGCTTTTGTTATTTGGTATTCATTTTTTCTAAACATTTATTATAATCGAGTGTTTTTGTTCTCTCTGATAAATGGTATTTTTTAAAGTCAAACACATAGATTAAGAGAACCTGATGAGAGTTTTACTTAAGAAAATTACTAAGCACAAAGTGTTTCATATAAAGATGCTTGCGAAAAAAAAAATCTCCGATACATAATTGATTTAAATATCATGCAGATGATCTGTTCCAAAGTATTTAAACTTCACACAGTCTCAACAATTGAACCTGTCCAAACCTCCATCCAAACGCATGATGCGCTGCTCTGATAAAACAATTGGTATGTTAAAATATTAAACAACGGATTATGTGCAAATTATTACATTAATGGACTGCTGAATAGTTTTTGTAGGAATATTTGGACACGCGCGTAAATAAAACTTTGACAGGAGATTTTTCTTAACTTTTTAAATGCGATGGAGAAAATCATTCTTGAATTGGCTTCTTCTTGGATTTAAAAATGTGTTCTTTTGAATTATTGCATTAAAATAGATGTCTTTTCTATATGCAATGTGAAGCATACCTTTTTGTATTCCAGCATACATACTGATGCAAAGTCTTGGTTCCGTTGCAATGTCGAGTGCTGAACCAATGGAATGTTTAGGTAGTCTTTGTTGTGTGACATAGTATAGTTGTTTTATGTTGTAAAAACAGTTGATATGCCAATATCTTAACTGTTACAGTTTTTGTTATTTTTTACTCTAAAGTTTGATGACTGTTCTACTTTTATAATACGCATATCATCATGGTTGATATTTAAGATACGTTTAAAAACATGTTATGTAACCTTGGCAATCGTGTATTTCTGTGAAAAGCACTGCCATTTGTCTGGTTTTTGGGGGGTTTTTTTACGTCTTTCGGGGTTTTTGTTTTTTATGTTTTTGTTGGGATTTTTTGTCAGTTATGGATACTGATTGTGTCAATTATAATTTACATGTTCTTTTTATTAAAAAAAAATATTTACCAGTTTGAAAGTAGCAATCAAACACCAAAAGTATTTTAAAGTAGACAAAATATTTAAAATGAATCTCTTCTTTCTATGAAAAAAATTAGCATAGAATTACGTTTTAATTGTTAATGAAAGCAAACATACATATACCCAAATGTTCCTGTGTCGTTAGGTATCGTCTTTTCTGTGTAGTAATTGGCACAGTTAAACTCGATTTAGATGTCGAAATAGTATTTATAGCTGCCGTTGTTATTCTCCTTCTAATACTGGACCGCATTTCTTTTTTGCATACAAAAAAAGACAAGATTTATTCTGAAGCAATTTCTGGCAATTAAAATATCTATAATTCTACGCACTTAAATAATAACAAATATTGTATAGCAAATTGTGAAAATGTGGTTCAATAAATAACAATCAAATTACATGCTTTTGTATTACTTTACGCATGTAAATGTTTGCTCATTTTTATACCAACCTCTTGCCAATGTTTAATATCTGTTACAGTATAGCTCAATATTTGTATATCTTTTTTAAAATGCATGAGTATGCTATGCTACATTTGTTTGTTATGTAGATTATATAGTACAGTGTAAAATGAATGACATATATATTACCTGTTGTAGAAGATAATATTGATGAAGAAATTGTTCTCGTTGTTAATGTTGATGTTGTTATTCCTTCATTTAGCACTTGTTTAAAAAGAAGAGTTAAACGTTTATTGAACAGAATATTTTAAACTATGTTACACTCTAGTCTACGTTACAAACAAATATAATAGAAATGTTTATTTTAATTTTCAATTCTTAATTTTTTTACAAAAATAATATTTCAAAACTTTATTTTTATTCCTAAAAATCGCGGAAGATTGTTACCTCTTAGATTTAATTCAAATCCTTTGGAAGTCAAGTCGTCATAGTTCGATACAAGTTCTATGAGTAGTCGATTCCCCAGAGCATTTCTCTTCATCGTTAGTTTTCCACATTCGTTAAATACTGTAAAGCTTCCACCGAAAGGATCGATTTCCTGAATCTAATATTTGAACAAGGGTCAATTAACCATTATATATGGATAAGTCTCTTTGTACATATATTTTGATAAAGTTAAATTTTTTATAACCAAAATGACATTTTTTAATTTCAGGTGATATTTCTATTCGTAAACTTTACAAAATAGCTTGAATTCTGTTCTTTTATTTATAATCATATAAATTAGGCATGAAGTCTCATCAATTTAGTCCAATTGACGGTCCTGATGATATTCTAGTTTGTAAACAATGGGCTATTTGTAAAAAGTGAGGTGTCACTTCTCTACCTTTAATTAAGAAATAAACAGCAATTTTAAAAGTTCACCGGGATATGAAGTTGGTTGGTCACGTGATCAAATCCTGTGAAACCCGAAAGGCTTCTCAGTAGATTTGATCACGTACCAACCAACTTCATATCCCGGTGAACTTTTTAACATTACTGTTTATTACTTATATTTACGTTTGAAAAAGACAACTCGTTCAGAACAGTTAAAATTACCGATATTTTATGTTTGCAGTAATCCAAGCGACAAGTGATAAGCGCGTGCTATGATCATTGTGACGTCACGAAAAAGTTCATACAGAATTGAACGTTTTCGCTATTCTGTAGGTTCATATAAGGAAACATATTTGCAAATGTAAATATTAAGCTTTTGAGAATCAATTGTGGAAAATATATGCTCAACAAAAATGTTTTGAACATATTTTCCTGTAATATTTACAATGGGATTGGGCACAAGTTCTAAAACTTATGTTGCCCTCTCTCTAAATAAACGAAAAAATTGATGATGAAAACACAATACGGCAAAGCATGTTCACCATCTACCAAAAATAAATATGAAACTTTACTGATTGAGAAAAAATACCTTTAAATAATCTTCACACAAACCCCTAGATGGTCTTATAATATCCATGTCGATATCAATGAAAATTTCTTTTGTTTCGGCAGGTGCTGTCACATTCCATGAGTAGATTGTATTGCTTTTATATTTGACCTTTGGGTAACCAGGGGACTTGATACTTAACACATAAGATGGCGACAGTTCTATGTCTTCAGAAATCAGAAGACTTGCTGAAATATGAGATAACGAGATCAATGTATTTTGTACTACTGTCGATTATAAAAATGGATAGCATTACTATGACCGACGAATATCGATTCCCCAGTGCACTGTACATGTATGAGTTTTACCATTTTTAACTGTCAAATTACAACTTAACTGGTAAAGTACAATGTCACACTAACAATTTTATTATGGAAAATATATTACAACCGTTTCGTTCAATATGAAGAAGAAACACATAAAACGAATCACTCGACAGAGATATAGTTTTATGAGAATGGGTGACAAATTTCAATGAAGTTTATACATTATTAGCCTTAGATTTTTTAGAAATAACAAAATTATTTAAGACGCTGGATATATCGCTGTAACTTTGCTTTGCTTTTCAATCTTTGTTAAACACCTTTTAAAATAACAACATATCAAGATATCTTAAAACATAATTAAAGCTGCATGGTGTGATTTTTTGGCTATTACAGTATCAGATAATTTTCCATAAAAACCAATAATCTTAGAAAGTTATAGACTTTCGCCTAATACACCAGCAGGATCGGTCTCGTTTCAAAGTTAGAAATATTATAGGTTAATAAAGATAATTCCTTTATGGGAAAAAAAAACTAATATGCATCATGGGAATGTTTAGGAAAGGGAACCGTTTGGTTTCGTCCCCCAAGTGTTTGGATTTATTCCACCCGCATGCTATGCATCGATTTAAACAAAACAAACTTTAGAAATAACAGTAAACAAAATTTACACAAGTTTATTTCTGATTTGCAAGAGCATTATTCATATTAAAAACGATGTCAAAGTCTTAATACAAACATCCCTGCCTCGATGCGATTCAGGTGCGAATTTTAATTTGAGGTGAAATAACGCGATACCCTTTTTATGTCGTTTGTTTTGTAAGAAATATTTTGTACATAATTTTTTAATTGAAATATGGTTTAATTGACCGGAAAAACTACTGCAATGTTTATTATTATACATATACTTAGCATAACCATCGTTTAAAAGCGTAAACAAATATTTATATAAAATCGGACCAAGCAGCTTTAAACTTACACAGTAATAGAACATTACTTCTTTCGGTGTTCTTTTGACGTTAGTCGTACATGTGCTAAAATCAATTAAGGTAGCTCACTACGTCAATGCCTGTACTGTTTATGACACAACGTCGCAAGATGGTAATGTGTTGTAAAATTGTTTGTATCGATCACTTTTATGAATATAATTATAGCTCAGTAGTTAAATTATGGGGCTTGTGCAATGCAAACCCCGAGTTCAATTCATAGGCACTTGAGTCATGGATTCCCTTCCCCATTTCAATTTGTAAAAAATTGTAGGCCGACACTCACCTGCTCCTATGAATAAATTCTAACTTGCCTAATATGTTTTACGGTGCGACCGTTGGGGCGAGCGCAGCATGTGATCAAACAATGAATTATGATAAATCAATAAAAATAAAATTAACAACGTAAATAAATTTGATTGCAAAATAAAATAAAACATACCTATTTTTTCAGTAAATTTCCATTATCTATAGTTTATAAGATTTCATATGTTATAAGATGTTTTATTTATTTATTTATAAGTAGAACAATAGTTTTATCTCAGATACAATGTTGTTGAATAATAAAGATTTTAATATACTAGTAATTGTTCATTGCACTGTATCTCCTCTTTTAAAGTGATTGTAACGTCAGTTCATCCCCTTTTTTGCAGTCGACATTTTTTCTTATTAGGTTCTTCCGTTTCCAACGGAAGACCCTATTGTTTTTGTAAGATTTCCTTTTTCTCTATTTTTCACTATTATTATTATTATTCTTTTCTTACTTAACATTTTTCTTAAAACTCAAAAACCTCAAATATGCTAAAATGGATTTTTATGAAATTTTTACGAATAATACTAAATACATGTATCAAGGTCTTCTATCATGTACATTTTTGTTGATGACGTCACTTCCGGCCGGCCATTATATTCGTTTTACTTTTTGTAAAAAGTGATTTTGTCCTCCCTTTTTCTAAAAAACGATTAAAGATAGAAAATTGAAAGTTTCAGGAATGATAGATTTTTGAATTCCTACGGACGATCAGGTAAAACCACGATCGTCCGTCACTTCCGGTCCGCTCAAACAGCATTTTTGGAAAATTGTGTTTTAAAAATGTTTTAAATTAAATTATTTACAATTTTTTTCCATCAAAATATGTTTTAAACTTATCAAATTTTAATATGAGCAGGTCGTCCGTCACTTCCGGTCTTCACCGCAAGTGATTCCAAAATTTCGATTTTTGGAATTTTAAAGCATATACGTTTTGGAGACATTTTTGTACTGAATACAAAACTAAAAATCGTTTTAAAATCGGACAACGCATTGCAGAGATATTGAAGTTTAAAAATGACCTTTGCCGGAAATCTTAATTTTTGCAGTGTAGGTCCAAAAATTAGTTTAAAAGGAAGTTAATATAGTAACTCGTTACAAATGTCAACATTTTAATTCAACCCTATCATTAATTCATAATCAAACGGAAGACCCACTCGTTGCTCGCAACGAGATCGTGTCTAGTTAATTTTTATTTTATGTTTTTAATTTACGCTTAAAAATATTTGCTTATGGAGTCCCCCGACCCCCTCCCCTTGGGATTGGAATCATGTAATAAATGGAAGTGAAAATAAAGAAACCATTGAACTGCTAAAGAGCTGAAGGATTAGAATTTTCAGGATTTTGAGAATTATCTTTTTTTTATTTTTTGCTTGTAAAGATTTTTTGGATAAGGCTGTCATCTACCCACCCACTCATCCCCTCCCCCTTTAAAAAAAACGATGCTACGTGTACGTTATTAGAAATTACCATAATTATAGTGAATAAAATAAATGTGAGCATTCATCCAAATGAGTGCAAGTTACAACTGTTTCCTATATCTGAAGAAATGTCCTTATTCTTTAGCTTTGCAAGATTTTGAGAGGATTTTGGTAATTTCAGCAGATTTTAAATAACCTCAGTTATAGTAATTTTCCCTTATTGTGACGTCAAAAGTCACGTTGGTTAAGTGTTGTCTGACTCTTTAAAACTCCCCTAAGAAATAAAAGTAAGCGAATTATACTTTTTTTTTTACTTAAAAAGCATGATGTTCTTAAAATTACACATCTTATATGCTTCTCAAAAGTATTACTTTGATTCTCGCGAGAACGTGAGGTTGGAAACCATTGGTATTATGAATTGTGGGTCAAAATTTACTGACGCCGAAAAAATCTATCGGATCAATGTGCAAACTTTGTGACGTCACTCGTTTATTTTTAATTGAGAATGTACTAAGGTGAACTTTAGAGGTAACATTGACTGTATGTCGTATACATCCTTATTAGGTCTTTCCACCTTTCAGGTGAAAGACCTCTTGTTTTCTTTATGTTTTTTATTCTTCTTCTTCTTCTTTTTTTCTATTTAGCTCGGAGTGACTTTTTTGTTATTAGGGTTATTCAAACAAATTAAACTTTATGTAATTGTTCCTTAAAAGTTATGGTAAAAATTGACCCTGTGTCAAAAAACTCCCAGAACTTACAGAGTTATTGCCCTTTGAGAAGGAAATGCCTGTTATCACTACTCCTCTAAAACCATAAGAGATAGAGACTTGGAACTTTTACCAATGTCTTTAGTACACTTAGAGGGTTGTCCAATCTATTCATACCGAAAGGATCTGGGGCCCTCTTCTAGCAGTTATTGCCCCTGAAAGTATTTAAATTTCCATAAAATCACTTCCAACTTTTTTATTATTTATCATAAAGACGTCGGACCACTTGGGATAGAAGCGTCTACCTTGGCCGAACAAAATGACATAAAGGTCAAAGGTCAAGGTCATTTGGAAATCTGTTAATTAATGATTTTTCAGATCTCTTTTGTTTAGGGTGGTAGAGAAAATTTTTTTTATGGATGTAGTAGGACATCTTAAGACATTTTAAAATACAGCCCCTCGGCTGATACTTTTGAATAATTACAGAGTTATTGCCCCTATTGTACAAAATGCTTGTTATCGCTACTCCTCTGAAACAATAAGAGATAGAGACTTGGAACTTTTACCAATGTCTTTAGTACACTTAGAGGGTTGTTCAATCTATTCATACCAAAAGGATCTGAGGCCCCCTTCTAACAGTTATTGCCCCTGAAAGTATTTACATTTCCATTAAATCACTTTCAACTTTTTTATTATTTATCATAAAGACGTCGGACCACTTGGAATGGAAGCGTCTACCTTGGCCGAACAAAATGACATAAAGGTCAAAGGTCAAGGTCATTTGGAAATATGTTAATTAATGAATTATCATATCATTTGATACAGAATTTTAGTAAGGGTTTCAATAGCTTGCTGGATTGCGCAATAAGGTATTCAATTAGGTCAGCCAGGTATCGCATCAAGTCCTGTGGTTACTCAATTGGAAATTGTTTTACAGTCAACCCATTCATATTGTACAAAGACAGCTAGCCTCTAGAACACGCTCTTCTGTTGTTAGGTTTTCTGTTTATATGCTTGTGTAAAGAATATTCACTTGGCGAGCACATTAATTTTGTTCAGAGTAAATGGGAAAAAATTCAGAAAAAGTAATTCAAAAGATATCTACGATAAACAACGGAATTCTTAAAGCAATCATGGCTTGAAATACAAAATAATCTCTTAAAACTCATTTATGGCTTTGCAGTATTCTAATTTTCTAGTACAACATATAACACAGGTATACTATTTTTGCATACCTTACTGAGCAATCTAGCAATTTATTTAAAAAAATAGTAGGGTGGAAAGACCTCTAATTGTTCAAGAACAATTAGTCTACTAGTTGTTTTTATTGTCTTGCTGATTCTCGTGAGCGTGTGATAAAAATTGCCATGATTACAGTGAACTACTGGGACGATTAAAACAATGCACTACTGGTCCGATTTACTGACGCCAAAAAAATCCGATGAATGAATGTGCAACTGGTCCGATTTTTCTATTCACACACGCCTTGCCGGTAGAGCTCGCTTCGCGCCGGCGAGCTGCGCTCGCTATTATTTCTATTAAACTCATTTGACTCTATGGCCTATTTTTAAAAATTGCAATTTGGACTGAGACTTGCCATAATTAGGTACCTTTCGTCATACTTAAAAAGAAAGAAGGCATGCATACGTCTTGCCTGCATTCTTTTTAAGCGTAGGTAAAAATAAGCAGATTAAAAAGACGAATGTTACATTATCAATAAGTTATAATCAATTATATAATTAATTGTATTCCGCAACAGTTCTTGTAATACATTAATATATTTATTCTTTGTGATTTGAGCCAATGAAAAATGCTTATTTTAAAATAATTTCTTCATGATTTGCGAAGGCAATCTAAAAAAAAGACATATTGTTCAAAATGTATCGCTAGGCAGATCAAATTAAATTCCCCTCTAACGTCTTTTTTCATCCATTGATTCACTTGCATTATCTCGAGAGAAGGATACAAGGTTTCTCGTGTTTAAGCAAGTGACTGCTTTGTCAAGTCTCGATATAAGGAAGCATGTTTAACTCCCGAAATCTTAATAAAGTGGACAGCTGGTTCAGGTCGACAACATGTACAGTATTCCGCTCTCCGATTCTGTACATCTTCTTTATTGAAATGCGTACTGTTCCTACCTGTCGTTTTTACTGTTGGTGCAGTTGTCCTTGTCTTTGTTGTCGTCGATTGTGTTGATGTAGTTCTTGTTGTCAATGCTGTACCCTCCTTTAACGCTAATGAACATTAATTGTAAATATTTAAACAGCGCACAAAAACATCAATGGAAGGCATAACAAATCAAATTACTGTTTTAATTAAATATGTAAACAAATTACAATTCAGAAACAGGCAATTTATCGTAGCCTTTCAGCGCTCGCAAAAATGTAGCTGAGACACTATTAAAAAAAGTCTGTCCTAAGATATTTTTGCCGCATATTTTCTTACATTATTCGATATTTATAAATACCTCTTGGTTCTGACGATGTTCATTCAAAAGTATGAAAAAATCCCAAGATTTCCCCTTTGAAACGCCCCCTCTAGCTTGTTGGGTATCAATACACGGCTAAAAATAAAAAGTCTACGGGGTTTTTCCATTATAATAATATTATTATAATAACGTTGCAAAATTGCGCGAGGTGTCCCGAGTACTTCCGAATGGAGAAAAGATGTCAACATTCTCCATTATAAATCTCCGTAGGAGATCTGTTTTCGTTCCTGTGAATTTTAACGAGAGAAAAATGATAATGTGTGAATGAAGTTATCTTGAAAATTTTCCCTTGCATCGATTTCAAGTTCACTTCTTTCACAGGTATGTGTATTTTTATTAAAAATCGTCAAAATGTGCAGCATAAATATCTCGGGACAGACTATAGCTGAATTTAGCTGAAAAAAAATCCAATTGTATTCCACAACAGTTCTTGTAATACAGTAATATATTTATTCTTTGTGATATGAGCAAAAGAAAAATGCTTATTTTAAAATAATTTCTTCATGATTTGCTGAGGCAATCTAAAAAAAAAAGACATATTGTTCAAAATGTATCGCTAGACAAATCAAATTAAATTCCCCTCTAACGTCTTTTTCCATCCATTGATACATTGATTCACTTGCATTATCTCAAGAGAAGGATACAAGGTTTCTCGTGTTTAAGCAAGCGACTGCTTTGTCAAATCTCGATATAACGAAGCATGTTTAACTCCCGAAATCTTAATAAAGTAGACAGCTGGTACAGGTCGACAACAAGAAAAGTATTCAGCTCTCCGATACTGTACAGCTTCTTTTTTGAAATACGTTCTGTTTCTACCTGTTGTTTTTACTGTTTTTACTGTTGGTGCACTTGTCCTTGTCTTTGTAGGTACTGTTGTCGTCGATAGTGTTGATGTAGATCTCGTTGTGGGACCCACCTTTGACACTAATGAACATTTATTAAAATTATTTTAACAGAGCACAAAAACATCAATAAAAGGCATAATAAATCAAATAACTTTTTTCATTAAATATGTACACGACCAGGAAATTTCAAATCAAAAAGATGTGTTTCATATTTTATGAAATGATTATTTAATAATGTCACGAAATGAAATTTAATTATTTTTTTATTCATACCAATCAAAATTTTATTATCATTCATATTTTACCTTTCAGTGTCAGTTGAAATCCTTTTGAAGTCAGAATGTCATCGTTTGATATGAGTGTTATAAGCAGTCGATTTCCCCTTGCTGTCCTGTAAGTCGTGGACTGACCACATTGCTTGTAAAGTTCAAACTTTCTCCCAGAAGGATTGATTTCTTGTATCTAATTGACGAACAATTATGAATATCTTAATGAACTGTTTTAGGTTTACTCATTGCATTTTTATTTCATTATCTTTGAGATTTTATGCGTTTTTATTGAGAACACGGGCAAAATACTACAGCATGCACAGCCCATTCCCGGGGTGAGCATTGAGTGAAGTGAAAGGTCGATATGCTTTTCTGTGAAGTTGATTCAACTATAAATTAGCCGAATTTTGATGGATGTATTTCTAATATCAAGTTACTTAAATCAGTATCGAAAATAAACTTCAGAACGTGACAAATGTCTAAAACAAACCGATCAATCAGGTTTTTGATTTGAATATAACAACAACATTTAAGTTCATGTGAATATGTTTATTACAAACTGTTATTTTTATTTTTTAATAAAATAATCAAGGAATATTTAAAGTTTTTGTGCAAACTTTTCTAATATCATTTTTTACCCGTTTGAACACATTTATTGTAATAAAATTTGCATGTTTTTAAATTACATTTACATTAATATTCATTTTTTAAGTTAATTAAATCAGTATCGAAAATAAACTTCAGAACGTGACAAATGTCTAAAACAAACCGATCATGCAGGTTTTTGATTTGAATATTACAACAACATTTAAGTTCATGTGAATATGTTTATGTTTATTACAAACTGTTTTTAATTTTTAATAACATAATCCTGGAGTATATAAATTTTTATTTTATTTGTACGTTGTCGGGAATGATGTAAGTAGTTCAATCACCAAAAGGTTGGAATTTAATTAACTTTGAAGGACACACACCTGTAAATAGTCGTCGCATGGAAAACCTCGAGCCTTATGGATGTCTATCGTTATTTCTAAGGAAATTTCTTCAGTTTCGTCGCTTGCTATTACATACCATGAATAGTTTGTGTTTCTTTCGTAGTTTTTTTCTGGGTATCCTGGAGACTTGATCTTCTTACTAAGCGACATAGCAACATTTTTATAGAGGTAGGAAATACCCAATGCCGTATCTGAAATAACCATAGAAACTTCTTGTAGTATATAGCGACAATGTAACAACTGTATAGTGGTTACAAACTTCTTTTATTATATATTATGTACCGATATATTTCGAAATGTTTAAATATGAAACTCTTTAAAAGTATCGCAAAACTCTCATATATAATCCAAGATTTGACAATACATTAAACAATACACAAGCTAATCTTCTAAAAAGATAGGTGAGCTAGCGCTGTAGCCATCATAAAACATAAAAATAAATTTCGAAACTATTTGTTTAATTTTCTGAATCGATAAATTATTAGTAGGAAGGCACAGTGGTGCACATAAATTGTGTTTGAATTGAACATATTTTATTGTATATATATAAGATACATATACAAATGGTTCGGACACAAGTTCTGACAACTTACTATGTCTTTACCATAAATAGAAAAATTATACAAAACCTACAACGGTTATAACATGATATTAAATTGTTATTACAATAAATGAAAATAAGTGATATATACGAGAATAAGAAACAAGCACATAAACTATATTAAACAAATCTACCAGTTTCATTGAAAAACAATTGAACTAATGAGAATAATTGCTTGTTAATTTCAATGGATAATGACTCATCGCCCCATAATAAAAGATGAGTATTAATTATATGAAAGTGGTCTTGTGGAGCAGATTAAGAAATAAATTATTTCTAGCGATAGTATAATTTTTGAATTTGAAGAAAAAATGGTAAGCATCTTCGGGTGAACCACACCGACAATTACCGCTTTCAATAATATTTATTCTGTGTAAATCATAATTGAGTATGCAATCTTATGGTGTCTCAGCTTGGTATGTATTATGTTTAGCTTGCGCTTACCATGTAAAAAAGGAGGGAGCTTTAGCTATTTTTTTAGTTTTATATAATGAATTCTTAAATCTTTGTATGGAAGTTTCATTTCTTACTCCTATAATTAATGTATTCCACAATTGAATAGTGTCAGGTATAAATGATTTCTTAAATAATTCTGTTCTACACCTAGGTAAACTATAATTTTCAATGTTCCTAGTTTTATATGCAGAATCGTTACTCCTAGTATTGGGAATAATCTGAGACAAATATTCGGGGACACACTTATTGTGGATCTTGTACATGGTGGTAAGTTTAAAGACTAAATTTCAGTTTTTTCAAGAGACCTAATTTTTTTAGTGCTTTGTTAACTATATTATTAATGTGATCGCTTGCTAGATCTAAACCTAAGTGTTTGTGTGTTGAGATATATTCTAACTTACAATGCTGAAAAAATATTTCGGCTAACTCGTAGCTTGATTTTGTGGTGAAAAAGACAGCCTTAGTTTTGTTTGGATTAAACTTAAGTAACAATCGACTAGACCACTGTTCCAAAATGTACAAATCATGATTGATATTGTGTTCAATGCTAGAAAAATCCTGCGATGCATATTGGATACAATTGTCATCTGCGAAAAGTCGACAAAATGATTACATATTGTTTGAGACATCATTAACATATATCAAAAAGAGCAAGGGTCCTAACACTGAACCTTGCGGTACACCAGATTTTATACAAGTATTAGATGATAAAACATCTTTGTACATTACTTTTTTACTTCTACTACATAAATAACTTTTAAACCATTTTGTAAAACATTGCCGGTTATTCCGTATGTTTCTAATTTAAAAAGGAGACCTTTGAGCCATATTCTATCAATAGCTTTTGATAAGTCACAAAAAAACTATACAACATGATTTCCCGTCATCAATACTTTTCACAATATTGTGATATGTTCCAATTAACTGGTACACAGTTGAGTGGCCGGGAAGAAAACCGGCTTGGTATTTATAAAACAAGTTATTGCAATGAAAGAAATTGTACACATGTTTAAAAATTATACGTTCCAATAATTTACTAACACAGCTTAATACTAACACAGGTCTGTAATTAGAGGCTACAGAAGGATCATCTTTCTTAAACAACGGAATAACATGCGCAAGTTTCCAATTGTTTGGAAACGTGTTTTTAGCTAATGACCTATTAAATAAAAGACACAATGGCTTGGAAATAGTAAATTTTGTAAGTTTTAACATTTTGTGACTAATATTGCAGGCCCAATAGCTTTGTTAGCTGGCAAAATTGAAATGATATCTATGATTTCTTTTTCGTAAATAACAATTATTACAGAGTGAATACATTGACGGCAAAACATGGCCTGTGTCATAGACATTGCAAACAGATGAGAAAAAAAATATTAAGCAGCTCCACTTTATCTAAATCTGATAAAGCTACAAATTGTTCTCCTTTGTCGGAGACATGATGTATAGGTGAAATATCTGAACTTGGTTTGGTTTTGAATGTGTCGTTCATGAGTTTTTTAATATAGCATATTATTGTCTTTGAATGCTTCATCTAAATGTAATTCAATGTTGTCATGATAGTTGGAAAGTGCATGTTTTTTCATGTTGTTAACCTGGTTTCTAGTCTTTCTGAATTTGATCCAGTCCGTTTCGCGTTTATATTTTAGAGCCAAATTACGTAAACGATCACGCTTTCTAATTGTTCTCCTTAACAACGAATCGAACCATGGCTTATCTTTCGGCCTAATTGTAACTGTCTTCTCTGGAATACATTCGCGGATAAGTGTCAATAATTTTGAGGAAAAATTTAAAGTTGCAGTGTCAATATCTTCAGCGTCGAATATTACACTACTCCAATCAGTATTCATAATGAGTAAGTTTAATTTATCGGAATCTGCATGTTTGTATTGCCAAATTATACGGGTATATGAGCGGTTTAAATTATATTTAAGAGAAATTGAAATAAAAGTAGCCCTGTGGTCGCTGACGTAAGTATCGACATTGAGAGTGCTTGCTTCAATAACTTCAATGCTGTTTGTTGTTAGAATTGGGTCAATAAGTGTTCGCGTGGTATTCGT
Organism: Magallana ariakensis; assembly: GCA_020458035.1. Taxonomy (NCBI): domain Eukaryota; kingdom Metazoa; phylum Mollusca; class Bivalvia; order Ostreida; family Ostreidae; genus Magallana; species Magallana ariakensis. The sequence goes on from CM035818.1 coordinate 32,300,523, forward strand.
GATTCTCGTAGGTTCAGAAGTTTTATTGGTGAGATTGTTAATAGACAAAATGTCGCGTATTTCGTGTGTGTTTGGGATATTAAGAAAGTCAACGTTGACATCGCCTACAAAGATGATTTTATCGGATATTTCATTAACTTTATCTAAAAACCATGAAAGATTCTTTGAAAATGTAGAATTTGTGTGAGGTGGACGATAAAGACAACATAAGAAATATTTACAGGTAGGATCTTCAATTTGTAGCCAAATGCATTCTACATTGTTTGGTTCAAGATCTACGCGTCTGCTAGCACGAACGGCATTCGATAAATAAATCATTACACCCCCGCCAAAAGAATTTCTATCTTTACGGTAAATGGAATTAAAAACATCAAGTCCCAGTTGTTCGTCTAAAATGTTGTCATCTAGATGAGTTTCGGTGAAGCATGCAATGTCAAAATCGCGCAAAAATGTGTTTAAAAGATCAAGTTTGTGTCTTATGCTTCTTATATTCAGGTGAATAATGTCAAGTATATATTCAGATGTAGGACCTGGGTTCATATCGACAACTCCTGACAATAGTAAAATGAAACAGTAAAATTGAATGAAAAAATTAAGATCTAGTGAAATAAATGCCAATAAGCGAACTGATTTTAAAGCAGTTGCTTAAGTGTCTCAACAGGTTTTTAATATGACATCATATTGAAAGATAAATGTAGAAGATTTGCTTAATATCTTCCAACGTAGTGGAAATTCCCTATTGCAGTACGATATTGAGTGAGAGTATCACCTATTATCTAAAAGTTCAAAATCTACATAGGTTACAAGAGCCATCATGAAAGTGCTGCATATAGGGTACTTGTTCATGAAAAAATGACAATAACAAACCGTCAACCATCTCAAAAATCCATAAAACGAAATACAAATTCAAAGCAGAGCAACACGGACCTCCAAGATAGAGATAGGATCAGGTGCCATGGAGGAGTGAGCATCCTCTGCTGACCGGTCACACCCGCCGTGTGCTATTTGTCGTAATCGGGGGAAAAAAACCGCAAAAGTCCGTAGACAATTAGGTAATTAATTATGGTCTAACAATTAGTATGAAAAACGTCAGTCAGCATGCGACTCAGTGATACATGTATTTTGTTTGATAAATAACAGTCATAAGTTGTCATATGTTCATCAAATAAATTAAATTAAAAATAAATAAGGGTAAAAAAAATAGGAACAAAAAATGTAGAAAAAAAGAAAAAAACTAAAGAGTCCGTAGACAATTAGGTAATTAATTATGGTCTAACAATTAGTATGAAAAACGTCAGTCAGCATGCGACTCAGTGATACATGTATTTTGTTTGATAAATAACAGTCATAAGTTGTCATATGTTCATCAAATAAATTAAATTAAAAATAAATAAGGGTAAAAAAAATAGGAACAAAAAATGTAGAAAAAAAGAAAAAAACTAAAGATTTGGAGGCGTCCAATGATATGATTTGTGTTTATATACATAATAGAGAAAAAGTTTGGATTCGCCTCTGGCAAAATAATAAAACAAAAGCAAAGTGTGTGACAAGATACATTGCGCATAAACACATAAAAAAACTGTACAATAACCATTTGTGTAACTTGCTCTCGATTTGCATAAAACAAAGGGAGCACCAATTAATAAGCTAATGGAATAGCCCAAAAAGATCGAACAAATTTTTACATGTGTGGGCATACTTAGTCATACATGTATTGTAGGCTGGACAAGATCCTACCAAAAAAATTGGTGGTGAGATTCCCAGAATGATTGACAAAAAAAAACCCAGATTTGCACACAAGACGACATTGAAAATAGAGCTAAGCTCCTTTTAATATTGAAAATATTAACATTACGTGTTTAAACAGATAGCCATGCTATGACCTTGAATTGCTAGTATTACATATTGGTCAATATGATACTTATGTATACCTTGATACTTCGCAATGAATTGTAGTAATGATAACTAACAGAATGAACTCTGTGACTCATGTAGCACTGCGTAGTATTCCTAAATGATGTTATGAAACCAGGTGCATAATACGGGCATAATAATATCCAAATTGAGAGTTTATAAATAAGTGTCATAGTTGGCGATGCCGTGTCTGCATCGATAGCTCTGGTACTCTATATTGAGTCATGTATTTATTCTATATAACCTTTGTAACCTTTTAGCCATGTATGAATGAATTTATTATGAGTAAGTGATGCCTCATACCCAGATGGGGGACGCCGAGACTCAGGAATCGGAGACTTAAATCCTGCATCTATACTCTTTGATAGGCAATTTTGACAGTTTTGTTACTTTATTTAGAAATAAAATATACTAAATGTTCACTCATGATCATCGTAGATGGGCCGAACTAGTCAGAACTGTCCATCATAAGTAAAATGTTATTTATACCCATGTAAAATGATGTTAGACAGATTTTAAATTTTTAAGCTTTATCATTTTGATTTTTGAGAGATCTTTCATTTTTGGCCTTATAATTTTGATTTTGGATTTAGAGAGATCTTTATTTTTTTGGACTTAGAGTTTTATTAAGATTTGAAATTAGAGCTTTTGATTTAGATTTTAAATTTGAGATCCTTTGATTTGAGCTGCTCTTAATGGTTGTAATATCTACTATACAATCACGCTCTTTAATAAACGTTTATTAATTAACAATTGGACTTCGTAATTACTTAGTTTGAGGCGCATCTCCAGGAGATAACAAAGGTGGAAGGCTTACACAAACTTTCTTGGTGACGTGACCAGGATAAAGCAAAGTTAAGAAAAAACAATAAGGTAAGAACCATTTCTATATGTCTCTTGTAATTATCTCAAAGTTAGCAACTTTGTCTAAGCAACCAATATGGCGACAGGTGATGGGTTTGATAAAAAAGAATTTAAAAATCAAATGGAGCAATTAGAACAGCGATTCGCGGGATTGGGTCAGAGTAAAGAAAATAAAGGGCATGAAACGCGTCAAAAATCCCCAGAGAAAGAACAGATTAAACAAAACACTTTTGAAACGCAAACGGAAACATATTATGACGCTAGGTTGTATGAAACTCGTGAACCTCGACACCGAGTCCCAAATCAGGATGATGATAAAGATTTTTTCATTGGTCAAGTTAAAGCTATGACAGCCGCAATTTCAGTGCCCCTATCTTCTGTGATAGCTCCTTTTGAAGAAGATGCAAAAATATTTAAACAATGGATAAAAGAAGTTGAAAAGTATAGTGTTATGTCTGGGAAAAAAGGTCATGAGATCCCCATGTTTGCATATATACATAACGAGTAAGGGTTCAGTGGGGGCTTATATAAAAGGTATTAAGATGAAACAGATGCGTCTGAAAAAATCCCATCTTGGAACGATCTTAAGGAATCCCTTAAAAATAGATTTGCAGAAATAACAGATCCCCAACACGCGTTAGCATTAATGCGTATGACTCGACAAAATTCAAATGAAGGTGTTCAGTTGTTCGCGGAAGACGCACACAGTAAAGACAGACTAAAAGATTCTTTGGTACAACAACAGTAAGTAGATATCTTTTGTGACGGGTTGACATTCGACTACCTCAGAATGAAAATTTTGCGAAAAAACCCTAAATATTTAGAATCCGCAATTCAAATAGCAATACGAGAACAAAATCTGAGACAGAGGCTAGCGATAAGAGGGTCAAATATGACAGAAATTGTACAAAGTAATGACAACGGACGAACTCTTTTGATACAACTCTTCCCTTATTAAAGGATAGAGCAGATAATCTTACCTCAATAGAAACAAGGCATGTAGAACCAATGGAAATTGACCATGCGCGAAATAGTAGGTGTTTTAAATGCAAACAAACGGGTCATAGGGCTCGATTTTGTTCTCAAAATAAACCCAAAATCAGGTCCAGTCCTCAAATGAATAAACGACTCAGTCAAAACAAACCCGTACATAATATAGAGCAGAATCCCCGGTCACCTGTGGAATGTTGGAATTGTGGTAAAGTAGGTCATCTACGTGCAGATTGTTGGAGCTCGCGTATGTATCAGAGAACGCAGCAAAATCGGGCCGACCATCAAATCGTCAAGGACGAACAACCAAGTAAATGAGGGACCATCTCAAAACTTAAAACCTCGTTCTTCTTTTGATAAACAAAAACAGGTTAACTAAGACGTTCTTCCTTTGTTTAAGCCCGAAGAAAGAACTTTAAACAAAGACCTACATATGAAATTAATATTACTAACAACCCCAGTAGTTGTTTATTAAAAATAGGTAAAAATAAATTTAGGGCTTTGGTAGATACAGGTGCATCCGTATCTCTAATTAGTAAGAAAATGTATGATAATCTATTCACCCCGTCCCAAGTTGTTTAATAATGATATCCCCTCTCTACAAGCAGCAAATGGTAATTCTTTAATTGCGATAGGGTATGTAAATATTTCCTTTAAGATTTCAGGATTAACTTTAGACCACAAATTTTATGTGACAAAGGGACTCAACCGAAACATGATTCTCGGTCGTGATTGGCTCAAGAAAAACAATATTCGTTTATACTTTGATCATGGACTCATGCGTATTGATGGCAAAGTATACGCGGAACTTAAAGAAGATTTACACATCTCAACTATTGTAAGAACACCTAAGAAACTTATTATGAGGCCAAACACGGTGACAGTATATTCTTATATTCTCAAAGACACCGGAATATCATCTTCGTCATATTCAAGACGTTTTCAATCGCCTAAGAAAGCATGGACTAAAAATGAAGCTAAAGAAATGTAGTTTTTTCAAGGAACAGACTGAATATCTTGGTTTCATCATCAACGAGCATGGCGTTACACCTGATCCAAAGAAAGTCGAAGCTATAAGAAAGTTACCTGCGCCCATTACAGTCCGAGAGGTTCGTGGCTTTATAGGATTGTGTAGTTATTACAGGAGATTCATACCAAACTTCTCTAAAATTGCAGAACCATTGATTGACTTAACCAGAAAGTATTCAAGGTTTAAGTGGACACCATATTGCCAAAAAGCGTTTGACTTTACTAAAGAAAGTTTAACGGTAGTGCCTTTGCTAGCATATCCAGATACTAATAAGCCGTACATCTTGTACACCGATGCCAGCGACAATTGTATTGGAGCGTGCCTCACCCAAATAACAGATGAAGGAGACGATAAGCCTATATATTACTTATCCCATAAGCTGAGTAAAACTCAAGAAAAATTGTCAATCATAGAAAAGGAGGCATTTGCAATCGATTACGCCCTTCAGAAGTTAGACCATTATTTACACGGTGCTCAGTTTACTATAAGAACAGACCATAAGCCGCTCAAGTATATCTTAGAATCTCCGATGCAAAATAAGAAAATTCAACTATGGGCGTTAAGTATTGCAGGATATAACTGTAAGGTAGAGTACATAGAAGGACGATTCAACTGCTGTGCAGATCTTTTATCCAGATTACCAACAGTCAACCTGGAGTGTGAAGAGGACCAGCAGTCAGAGCATGATGAACCAGATGTTAAGGACAATTTCTTTGAAGTAAACGTACTTAACTCAAATGCCTTTTCACATAAGAGATTGGCCAGATGTGAAGTTAAGCAACACGATGAATTGATCAAACCGTTTATCGATTTACCAGAAGACATCAACATCAAAGAAAGTCAACAACACGATGAGCAGATCAATAAACTAAAGAATCGGTTAAATAAAGGAACAGCAATGGCAACCGCAGAAAAGAAGTTCCTGGAAATTGATGGTCTAATGTACTATCTTTCAAATGGAGATTTTGAAGGCCCAAGACTTCGACTGTATGTACCACGTGAGTTAGAACTTTTAGTAGTGCAACAGTATCATGATGGACTTGGACATATGGTAGTAGACAAAACATATGACGTAATCAGACAAAAGTACTACATACCAAATTTATACAAAAGGTTATATTCCTATGTAGAAGGATGTGCAGTATGCGAAAAGAGGAGCAATAAGAAAAATCAGCCTCCACTTCAAGAGACAGATATACCACCTTTTCCAAAGGCTAAGGTAGGACTTTACTTATCAGGACCATATCCAACATCCTTGTCAGAAAACAAGTACATAGTCTCTTTTATTGACATTTACTCTGGTTGGCCAGAAGCCTTCCCCGTTCCCGATAAGTCAGCTGACAACATAGTACTTCTTATCTTAGAAGAAATATATCCAAGATATGGCTGTCCTCTTCAAATTCTCACAGACAACGGTACAGAAAATGTGAACAAGAAAGTGGAAGAAACCTTAAAAGAATTGAACATCAACCACATCAAAACATCTTATTACAGCCTTCAAGGTAATGGTAAAGTAGAAAGATTTCATAGAACTCTTCATGATGTGATGGCTAAGAAAATAACAGACAACGCTCAAACATATGATATTCATCTTAGTCAGACATTGGCAGCCATTCGCTTCCATCCTAACGATTCGTCAAAGTTTTCTCCATATTACCTTATGTACAACAGAGATGTCGTATTACCTCTTGATACGTTAATGAAACCTCGAAGGAGATATGTAGGAGAAGACCAACACAAGGTGGCCCTTAAAGAACAACACAAAGCTTTCATGCTTGTACATCGCATTATGAAGGAAGCTAAAAAGAAACAGAAAGTTCAGACCGATAAGAAAAGCAAAGACGAGGATTTTCAGGTAGGTGACCCTGTCTACCTAAAGAACAACAGAAGACAAAAAAGTTAGATAAAAAGTGGCTACCATATTACCGAATCATAGAGCAGAAAGGACCAGTTAGTTTCGTGGTGAGAGATCAATTGACTGGATTAACCACCAAATGCCATGCACGACAATTAAGACTGGCAGACATTTCGCATTGGCCCCTTTCACAAAATACTGAAGATGGTGGAAAAACTAACTAGGTTGTGCCACCAGAAGATGAATCGTCGTCGGAAAATGAAGACATGCAACCAGAACCATTAGAAAGAGCTATACGGTCCAAACAATGGGAAAGAAAATGATCTTCAGACGAAGAGGATATACCCCTAGCTGAACTCCAAAGACGTATAAGAGCTAAGAAGATCATGGATGATCAACAGTATAAAATGAGAGCGATCAGACCGTAGTTTCAGAATCGGATGAGACCCGTGGGTCAAAGCAATGTGATGAAAATAGTGGTCAATACTTTGAAATACCCTTAGATAACACAAATGCACACTTAAATGAAGACATGGAAATAGATGAAATAGTCCCTAAAGTAGTTCTAGGCTTCAAACCAATTTCTAAACCGCGTAAACCAATCCCTAAACCCTTTAGGGAAAATAATAAACAAGAGTATGCGTTGGCTATAATGAAGGAATTAGCCAAAACAATAAACTAAATAAGTTATATTTATCGCACATGTAGATGTAAATAATCTTGAATAAGCTTAGCTTTGTATATATTGCTCGCTTTTAAAAAGGTATGACAGGATGACCCAATGTGACATTGAAACAGATAATATACGCCGACGACTAGCAAACGCCGACATAGCACCTCGGTTATTTGTATATGCGGAGTTGAAGAGATTTATCATATATTCGAAATACATGAGACAGAGACTAAGTAAAGAAACTAAAAGACTGATTTTTGAAAGTGATATAAGATTACTGGTTTAAAAACAATAAAATATTACGATCAACATCTTGAGTATAGGACAAGGTTGCTCGGATTTCATGGTTCATTATCATTACTTAATATTAAAGTCAAGAAAGTAATTTCTCAAGACTTAAGACAAATTAAGATTTCTGACAAATTAAAAGGTATTAAAGTTTTCTCTATAAATACACTTATGGCGGAATTGCCAGTCACTAATCTGCAACCCATGGAATTATTATCTTGGGTGGGAAGTCCCTGGTTTTATGTGTGTTTAACTTTGGCAGTAACAATAACGATAGGACTTTGTATTAAGAAACGCAAAACTATTAAAAAGTGGGGTGGTATATGCTGTGGTGGTTGCTGGTCAGGTTGTCGAAAAAGGGGTAGTGATTGTGATAAGAAAGGTTCTTCCAAAGACACTGCATTTTTTGTGTGAGTCCGGAGAAATGGACCTCTAGTAACACCATTGAACTTAAACCAGTCTCGAAAAACATTAGGAGAGAAACCCCGACGGAGCGGAAGTCTCGAAACTCGCAAAATGACCAATAGTACGGGGACAATTTCGACCAAATTAGCACAACAATTACTTGGAGAGAAGAAAAATGAAGAATCTCCATGGGCCAAATATTATAGACCGGACCCAGAGCTGGCACATGGAAGAGAAGGCCGCGATGTCTACGCAACAGAGGAACGCAGGAGATGCTTCGCGAGAAGTCGCCTCGCCATCCGCGCCGACCCTCTATCCACGGGTGCCGATGATGTATGAATAATTAAGCTGCAGCTATGAAGAAGTTGTGTATTCCTTATAAAGGAATTGTGAAAATTTGTGAAAATTATTAATGTAGAATGTGTAAAAAGTGCTTAATTTTCCGTATTCGCTCTGGAGAACTACAGGAAGAAACCGATGGACTCCCAACCTATGAAGCTAGTACATGAACTCCACCCCTTAGAAGGAAGAGATATTTTGTGAACTTACAAGTATGCCTTGACTTTGTATATATATGTGACATTAAGATTAACCATACTTAGTATTTCTTTAATGATGAATACGATTATCTTCAATTATGATTATTTCATCCAGGTCATTATTGTCATACTTTATTCATTATTGTTTTCATGATTGTAATGCGATATAATCAAACTATATGATTTTATGTATATATCCTGATCACAGATTTGCTCTTGTATGTGACTGATGTTCCAAGCTGGAGATGGAAACATGTCACTTGATACTACCTCTTAATATGAGTGCTCTGACTGGTATGTCACTAGGAAGTTCATCTGACCAAGGGGAGATCAAGGACGCTTTCCTATTCCGGGCGCCAGACATGAGAAATCTCCCTTCGGGATATTTCTTTTGTTTGGGGGACGTATGTAAACAGATAGCCATGCTATGACCTTGAATTGTTAGTATTACAAATTGGTCACTATGATACTTATGTATACCTAGATACTGCGCCATGAATTGTGCTAATGATAACTAATAGAATGAACTCTATGACTATTGTAGCAATGTGTAGTATTCCTAAATGATGTTATGAAACCAGGTGCATAATGCGGGTACAAATATCCAAATTGGGAGTTTATGAATAAGTTGTCATATTTCGCGATTCTGTGTCTGCATCGATAGCTGTGGTACTCTATATTGAGTCATGTATTGTTTATTCTATATAACCTTTGTAACCTTTTAGCCATGTATGAATGAATGTATTATGAGTAAGTGATGCCTCATACCCAGATGGGGGACGCCGAGACTCAGGACTCGGAGGCTAAAATCCTGCATCTATACTCTTTGATAGGCAATTTTGACAGTTTTGTTACTTTATTTAGAAATAAAATATAACTCTGGAATTTGGACACTAATTGTTCACCCATGATCATCGTAGATGGGCCGAACTAGTCAGAACTGTCCATCATAAGTAAAATGTTATATATACTCATGTAAAATGATGTTAAATATATTCTTTGATTTGAGCTGCTTTTAATGGTTGTAATATCTACTATACGATCACGCTTGTTAATAAACTACTTGGTAACCAACAATTGGACTTGGTGATTACTCACGAGGAAGGCTTACATTACCTTGTCATTGGAAATCTAAAAAATTATTTTGTTAAAAACCATTCTGATTGCACACACAAGTAGACATTAAGTAGACATAAGTTGACATTAAAAATATGCTTGAGTTTCTGATAGACAACATCTATGTAGTTTTTTTAAAATCAAGTCTTCCAACAATCTGTTGGAATTCCCATGAATACCAATTGTGCCCCATTGTTAGCAGACCTATTTTTGTATTCTTATGAAGCAGAATTTATTCAAAAACTTGTACGTGAAAAAAAAAACTCGCTGTGGCCTTCAACTCAACATTCAGGTATATCGACGACGTATTATCAATTAACACTTGTTATTTCCATACTTACGTCGATTCGATATATCCGAGTGAACTTGAAATAAAAGATACCACAGATTCTACGTCATCTGTTTCATATTTGGATATTTTACTGGAAATGGACATTGATGGTAACCTAACAACAAAACTTTATGATAAACGCGATGACTTCAATTTTTCTATTGTCAACTTTCCTTACTTATGTAGCAATATACCTTCATCACCTGCATATGGTGTTTTTGTCCCTCTGTTAATTCGATACGCAAGGGCATGCTCTTCGTATGAAAAGTTTCTAAGGCGAGGCAAGCTAATGACAAACAAGTTGTTAAACAGGACTATCAACAGTCTAGTTGGAAGTCATCTTTTCGTAAGTTCTATGGTCGATACAACGACCTTGTCAGCAAATAGAATCTTCCACTGGGTCGCATGCTGACTGACGTTTTTCATACTTATTGTTAGACCATAATTAATCACCTAATTGTCTATGGACTTTTCCGTTTTCCCCAATTACAACAAAGAGCACACGGCGGGTGTGACCGGTCAGCAGAGGATTCTCACTCCTCCATGGCACCTGATCCTACCTCTATCTTTTTGGAGGTCCATGTTGCTCTGCTTTGAATTTGTATTTCGTTTCCTGGATTATTGAGATGGTTGACGGTTTGTTATTGTCATTTTTTCATATAACCTTCGAAAACAAATGTTGGCCCCTTTCTGACCCCTTAGGTTCATAGTTCGAACAACGTGTATAAATTACATTTAAGAAAGCTATATAGAGTAAAACTAAATTATTTTTTACTTACCAAGATAAATCAGCATGAAAATAGCCTTGATATATGTAACAGCTATCATCTTTCTGCAGGAAAGTAAACGATACAGTTGAACGTTACACGTCACGCTATAAATCAAACATTTTACAGCTGGTCATATTAAGGACGCAACCAGTTTTGTACTAACAAACGAGGAACTATGACTGTGTAAAATTTGCCCACATTGATTTGAAATTGCATTTAATCGAAAATACATTTAACCAAATACAGCTGTTAACGATCTCCAAACCTCAGCAATGTTCGATGAATTTAAATTATCTGGTATTTTTTTAATTCGTACCATATATCTGCGTTTTAAATAGAAAAATGTAATTAGTCTTGCAGTGTTAATATTACACGCAACTATTGAACGAACTGATTGGCTAAGTGGCTCCACGGAGACCTCTTACCAATATGTTAAGGGGTTCGAGCCAACGGTACGACTGGGTGGGTTTTTTCTAATTTGATCTCAAATAATATATTCATTCCATTATATCCATCGTGGCCAAAAATGCAAAAACTTCGTAAAATGCATGGATACCATAAAAAAAATTCTTTTTATTTTATTTCACTTATAAAGTTTGAAGGAAAAATAACATTTTTGCGATGAAAAATACTTTGAGGCTGAGGATCGGAGAACCTTAAAAAGATTACATAATCTGATATCTTTCTTCCCATAATAGATCTAGAATATCTTTCTTCATTCTAATGTATATTAAAATTATGAAAAAAAACAAAATGTGGGTAAAATATTTAAATAAGATTTAGCTTAAGCATGTATAAGTACACGTTATATTCAAAAGAATTATCACTTCGTTCCAACTTTGCACATTTATGTCGCGTTTGTGTTGTTTTCGATTTAAATTTTATATTGAGATTATAATTAGATTGTTAACAGGGCTGGATGGTTGTGGCCATTTTAAGGATATATTTATCTCCATTAGAGAAAGAGCTATGTATAAAGATATAGGAAAAATTAATGTTTTGACAACACAGCCTCCTTAAGTCATGTTCTCCATTAAAATGTTAATGTTAATGTTATGCAAAACACATTATGATCTTTAAAAATTGAACTTAGTGCTATTCCTAACATAAGACCGATAACTTCTAATAAGTGATTATTTCTTTGGGTTTTCTTTAAATCAAAGTTAACTGCTAACACATTCCATGTTTAGGAAAATCATAGTCAATCATTTACCCCCTCATGACGGAAATCATCTGTTTGGCCAATGTTTGAATTACTTTTGTCTTATTAATTAAAATTTGTTTTTGTTTTAGTCACGGAAGTTATTCTTTCCGCGTTGGGTTAGGGTGTGTTCATCTCATACATGAAATATTAAACCTATACTAAACTTTTTTCATGCTCATTTTTTTTTCGCAAAAACTCATTCTCGATACAATTTTTTTCTGAAGCTTCTTATAAATAGTATCAGTTGTTTTAAAGCATATCAATTCTACTCATTTTTATTTAGTAAAAAGACCGGGTCACAAACCAGAACGAAATTATTTCACTTATTGAGTCTTTGAAGATATCGATGATGCTTTTTTATATTATTACAATAAACATTTCGAGGTATTGACACTAACCTTTGTGTGCCAATTGTTTCACTATTGTTAAAAGGGGCTGCTGACATACTGTTGAATATCATTTTTACTATTCCTATATACATTACATGTAATAATTTCTTAAGAGTTGATCGTCTTGGTAAAAACCATGGCCAAAGGTAAAAAAAGGAGACAGTTTTGAAAGAAACAACATATCCATCTTGCTGCTGCACTATTTGTAGGATTGTCATTTTTCCTCACTAACGGAAAATTTGTTCAAATTCAATTTATCATAATACTTCTATAAATATTATTTACATTTTGAAAAAAAATATTATACAATGTGTTTCTCAAATTCAATAGCAGCATATTATACTTTTTTCTCTAAGAATAGGGAGAATATAAATATATATAAGTTATATTTTATGTACAGTAAATCAGATTGTATTCATTTTGATTTACAATTTTGTAGTATAAAGATTCCGATTTAACTGTATTTTTCAATTGTTTATTTATCTTTGTTTTGGTAAAATGCTCTTGTAATTTGTGCATCAAACGTGTGCGAGATATTCACACAAAAAAACCCATCCAGATAGTACGATGAAAAACGCCCAAATTATGACTTATGACTTTCTATAAACTAGGTCTTGTGCTGATTAGGTAAGATCTCTTTTAGGAGCGAAAAGATGTTTCTCACGAACGTCCGGCGCTAAAAACGCAAAAGTTGCACCAAGTTTTGCATCTTCCCAAGTCAAGGGTTACTGATCGATCCGCTCTGCTCTTCTTAATCCCTTGACCGAACTGGCATACATATGCGGGTTTACTATTGCTCCATCTAACGAGATTACGAATGTTTGAACTTTTGTGACCCTTATTTTGACCAATCAAAAAAGTACTAGTGTATTAAAAAGAAATACATGTACAATGTACTTAGCAACATGGCTGCGCCCAATGTTCAAGTTGTTTATAGAATTCGAATTTATAAAAAAAGATGATGTTATTGGGGCTAAAACCAATAGATGTAAGTCAATAACTTACACGTTTGTCCAAACGGAGCAACGTTAATCATGGGACCATTAACATCAATCAGGAAACAACGTTTCTTATTGGATCATGCAAACTTTAATGACACCAACCAGAGAGCCGGGTTTCTAGTCCTTTCAAACTAAGCCAGTTCGGTCTAGGGTTTATGTAAAGCGAAGCGGATCAGGAACCCTTGACTTGGGAAAGTGCATTTTTTGTCGAAAGTAGACATAAGAAATCCTGATAAAAATAATTAACTATAAAAAGAGGGGGTAATAAACATTCGCCTGTCGCCTTAAATAGGGCTTGGTTCGGTTATATTAATTTCTGCTGCAAAACATAACGTAGGGCGGATTGATATGTTTTTGAATTGGCAACATTCTGTATACGATATAAAATATTTTTAGCCAATCAGAAAGCGTGTTACAACAAGAATTAAATTATATTGGTTTACCAGTGCTTTGCAACTTGAAAATCTTGTCTAAGATCACTCAGAATAAAGATATTAAATAAATAATATAACATATTTTATAAATTAATCATTATAAACAATGCATTTTAATTCAATTGTTAAACATAAATTCTTTCACCAATTTTTAAAACTGTTAAAGATTTTTAAAAATTTTTACTTTTACGACTTTCAAATAATGTTAACGATTCCAATAGAACAATTTTTAAAAATATTCTCCGGGGCAGGTGCAATGCTTATTGATTGGTTTTCAATTTTGAAGTTTAACGTAGAAGTTTTGCGTGCTAGTGGTCCTTCTTCAATTATCTCATCAAAGAGATCATTTACATCCACACCCTACAAGTTGTCTTCCTTGGAAGTAGTGGCGCTCGACACAATGTTGACGTCATTTTGAGTCGGCGGAGCGGGTAGCAATGGAACAGCTGCTGGTGCTTGTAAACATGGCTGTACGGCGTTTACTGCGTTTTAAATCGCCCTACTCATTAGTATTTGTTCCTGTTCTGTTGAACTTTATTTATTTTACAACGATTGACTAACAAGTTCTACAACTTATATTAATATCTTTCGTTGGCACGGGTATTAGCGCGAGGGGGTCATTGATGTGTTCTTTTACTCTGTGGTACACAGCTAGCGAATTTTTAGCGGCCTGTTATGGACATTATTTGTGAATCGGCAATTTTTTTTCTTGAAAAAAATGCGTGTTTCTGTAACCCTGAGGGAATTATTCGTGCCGGTATGTTATGGAAAGTTCGCATTTTTTGCTCAGTTTGGATAAGAAGGAACTAAGAGTGTCTCTCCCCAGAGGTGGTTTTGTGTACCACGTTGGGTCACCGCTGAGAAATGCTTCCCGTGGTCGCTGCCATTGTCGGGGATTTTCCGGACGTAATTTATATATGTATTTTAAAAAGTATTCAACTGAATATAATGCGGAGTCTGGATTTTCGAACATACAGCCCCCAAAATGTTCTTTTTTATTAGATCGCCTTTTTTAATAAGTCTTGACAAATCTTAGCCTGGTATTTGGATCATTTGCTACACTAAAAGTTTCTTTTGTCATTTATGTCATGTTTTCTAATCCCCGATGACAAAAATACAGCCATATGTCCATTTGGACTTTGTTAAAGGGACATGGTCACGATTTTGGTCATATTCTATTATTCAGTTTTTATTTTTTACAGTGCTTATTGAATGCATTTCTAATGATCAAATGAAATTTGAATCAGATCCTCGATCCGCTCTTTGTTTAACCAAAATGTATAGAACGTTAGGAGTTTATTTTAAATTTTGATATAATGATACTTTAATAGTATTTCAGTATTGTGAAATAAATGTTAATTATTATTTTTTAAGTGTTTCTGTTTCATTGATCATTTGAATGTTGATAACGTTACATTTACGCTTCTCCTACATATCGAAGATTGACGAAATACATCGTAGATGTGACTCCCTCTCGTATAAATTGATTACTTATCCTCGTCGAAATAACAACTAAATAATTCAATACCTGATTTAGCAGGACTTTTCAGGTTTAAACGGTTAAGATCATATTTTAAATAGCTGATAATATCACACAAATTATCATTACATGTACATTAAAAGACACAGAGCGTTTTCCAAATCTTGTTATACGTAAACAGTAATGCAGGACATAGATTCCTTTTCAATAGTTAATGAGGTTAACTGCAACATTACAAGCACAAGCAATAACTCTTTCACCGAGTGCTCTTACTTCTTTGTCACGTTTTAAAGCACAATTAAGTATAAATAAATCATAAATAATTGATAAGCAGTCATATTGTATAACTTTTCATAATTTATACAACGAAATAACAAATGCGGTTTACATGTAATTATACTTGTTAGCATTGTATTTAATTTCATGTGGTAAGACTTAGTGCTTCATAAGATTTTTTTAAGAAAATTATAAACAACAATTGCATATTTCGTGACAACGTTGTAAAAATGGTTCCAGTTGCATATTCTTTATTGCCACAGATTATAGATACCATCCCCCAAATTTAAAATAATTGACCCAACTTTAACATACTTTTTATATCATACATAATGACACGTCCGTGTGGAATTGCGATCTTTGTTCCATTATCACACGTGTAGCTCTCTGAGTTAAACATTCTCAAAACGTTTGGAATATTACCAAAATCAAGTACTGTAATTCACAAGCGATCATTGTTCCATTTGTTGTAAAGTAACAATGTAACGTTTGTGTAGTAGTAAAAACACCTAATGCCGTGTCTAAAAATGCCAGACATTACCCAGTACTATACAATATTTTTTTTTAAATAAAATAATCATCTAGAACACATTTGAATTCATTATTGGTTTTTTTTTATTCTATTTTTTTAAACAAAATATGTTAGATAGATTATGCATCTAACTTTGTTCCCGGATTTTCTCAGAATATTTCAACTCAACAAATTTAATATCGAGAGTTTTGTTTCAGCTCTTTTATTTACGACACAAGTCAGGCTTTTGCATAGTTAAATCGTGGATATGAATATCGTCATCTGTTACATATTTGGATATTGATGGTAACCTAACAGCAAAACTATATGATAAACGCGATGACTTCAACTTTTCTATATTAATCACGTAATTGTGTACGGACTTTTCCGGGGTTTTTTCCCCGATTACGACACAGAGCACACGGCGGGTGTGACCGATCAGCAGAGGATGCTCACTCCTCCTAGACACCTGATCCTACCTCTATCTTTTTGGAGGTCCTCTGCTTTGAATTTGTATTTCGTTTTATGGATTTTTGAGATGGTTGACGGTTTGTTATTGTCATTTTTTCATGTACATGAACACCTTCTTGTTTATGTCGTCTTGATAAAAAAACAAATACTCATCAATAAAATTATTCACATTTGTGTACTTGATGAAAAAATAAATATCGTTTTAATTCTTTAAAGAATCGACATCTCAAAAGAGACCTTCGTTTGTATAGCCTGTGTTCACTATCATACATGTAAACATACATATTGTTTTATAAATTAGAGTCTTATGTGCCATCCATCACCTAAGCAACATTGTCAAACTCTGTTTATATTTTATTACAAAATTAAGATACTGTTTTCAAATGTTTAAAAACCCCACGGACCAGGTGTTTTGCAGAAGATTCTGGGGGGGGGTGTATAAAATTTTGAACCCCAATTTCCGAAACCAAAATTTAATCGCAACGTCGTCTTTTTTGCGATCTACTGGACAGATGATAAACTGGTTTACAGCGACAAATATTCGCGCCAAAGCCTTATCCACATCATGGTTATCATAAGACCCACCACGGCAAGGATTGATTCGCGGCAAGAAATATTCGCGACAACGACGCTTTCGCGTTCGAATATTTATCGCACTCGAATAAAACATTTTAACATCACTAGTATATATTATATAAATAGTGTCTGTTTGGGAGGGTAACTGTCGAAATTGACACCCCGAAAAAACCATTGTCAAAAGACGCGAAGCGGAGGTTGACAATGGTTTTCGAGGGGTGTCAATTTCGACAGTTACCCTCCCAAACAGGCACTATTTTTTTTTATTATACTGAATGCCTTAATTTTAGTGAAAATTGTACTGCTTTTATATAGAAATGACGTGAATTTAACGGCGAACCGTACGCGCATAGTTTACGCTCATGGAACAATTCGCTCTGTCGGCCCGTTGCCAAGAGTGTTGCTAACGCTGAGGGTAAGAGAACAAATTGTCAACTGCGTCTAAACCAATCAGATTTCAGTATTTGACATGAACGTATAAAATATGTTTTAGAGTCCTTACATTTTGATACATTACATATCACTCTGTTATGTACAGTTCTCTCTTCATTATGATTCATTCATAGTTCCCGCAAGATTAGGACGGGGGTATCAACAACTTAATAATAAACTGCATAAATGGTTGTATCCACTTAAAATGAATTTCAGAATTGTAATGTTCTTCAGTAGATTTTTTTTTGTATTTTTATCAGTGTGTTTTAATATTAAAATTTGAATCCCGAGAATAAACATATTGGATTATTGAAAAATTTTCATTTTATCAGTATTAATATATACTAGCGGAAAAAAAGAAACTGTGCATTATAAAATTTAGTATAATTTTTCTATATCTATTGTTTGTATTAAAAATTTTTATAAAATTTAAACAATCGATAATGGTATTGTTTTTGACAATATCGGATGGTAACCGTCCAGGTGCACGGACATTTTCATGGTTAGTGAGCACCTGTTGTTTATTGAAGAATTTGTACGCACGAGTTTTACAGGCCAATACTGTTTGGAATAAGAACTGTAAAGGATTTGTTTAATCTTTTTTTGTTAAGGAAATCACTTTAGTTTTAACAAAATTTACCCCTATGTCATGCCACGACTCAACGTAAACCAACATAATCGTGCTGTTGGGATGCTGCAAGCTGGAATGGCACAAAATACTGTAGCAAGACACTTTGGAGTTCATCGGAACACCATCCAGTCATTATGGAGACGTTTTCAACAATCTGGCAACACCCAGGATCGACCGCGCCCTGGGCGACCTCGTGTGACGTCACGTCAACAGGACAACCACATTAGACTTGTGCATCTGAGAAATCGTTTCCAGACAGCAAGTTTGACTGCCCGTAGCATTCCAGGGCATCGACCAATTAGTACAAAAACTGTGCGTAATCGTCTGCGCGAGCAAAACATCAGACCAAAACGTCCAGCAGTGCGCCCAGTACTGCTTCAACGTCATCGTATCGCCAGACTAGCGTGGTGCACACGACATCTGCGATTCAGAATACATGTCTGGGCTAATATTCTGTTCACTGATGAATCCAGATTTCATTTAGATAGCAGTGACGGCCGTTGTAGGGTGTATCGTCGCGTTGGGGAGCGTTATCAGCACGCTTGTGTTGTGCAACGTCGACAATTTGGTGGAGGTAGCGTTATGGTGTGGGGTGGAATATCAGCACGTGGAAGGACCCCTCTACAAATTGTCAATGGAAATCTCACCGGCGTACCCATTTGAGATGAAATTATTCAGCGTCATGTGACACCCTTCATACAGAGACATCAAAATCACATCACTCTGCAGCAAGACAACGCACGGCCACACGTTGCACGTGTAGTCAGGGACTTGTTTGTTCAACAGAATGTCGATGTCTTGTCTTGGCCAGCTGTTTCCCCCGATTTGTCGCCGATCGACCACGTCTGGGATGAAATGGAAAGACGTTTATGCCGTTTACCAAATCAGCTAGTGCCATTGGCTGATTTAGGCCAGGCTTTAACCAACATCTGGAACAACATCCCTCAAGCATTTCTTAACACTTTAGTGGCATAAATGAGGCGTCGCTGTCAAGCATGCGTGAACGCAAATCGTGGTCACACGCGTTATTAATTTTGTTAATTCAATTTCAAATAACAGTGACTTTCGAGTATGCTGAAATTGACGTTATTCGACGTTGACATTAATGTGTTATTAGATGTTGTTACGAATACATGTGTTAACAGTATTACAAATCAAAGTACTCAAAGTACTGATAGGCGGAAGCATCATTGCATATTGTCAATGTTATTATGACTATTTTCTTCAGAATTAGTTTGATAAGGGATAGTTATGGTAACATGTTAATGAATGATAAAAGTTTCTCTCTTATTGGTTGCCTTAAAATACAATAGAACATATATATATTGGTTCAATGATTTTATTTTATTGTGGATAGAATTATGATACAGTACTTTAAAACTTTGATACTTTATAAAGGCATTACAGTTAAAAAATGAAAAATGTGAAGTAATAGTTAACAAATCATAAAGAACACAGTATATGTACTTATTTGTCAATTGAAGCAGATGGTCAATGTGGAAATATTCAGTAACTGCACAAGATAAGTGTGGATAATGCCTTAAATAAAGATAAAATGGGAAAAGCAATTTGAACATCAAGATATTTTGTAAAATATATTTGTATAACCAGTTGACACTGATATGCAAGTTGAAAAACGATAATGTGTCAATGAAGATATCTTGGAAATTTGCCCTTAATTGATTTCAATTTCACTTTCTTCACATATATGTTTATTTTTATTAAAAATTGTCCAAATGTGTTTCATAAATATCTTGGGCCAGACTATTATATAGGTAAAATCTATTCAGTGTAATTTGGATGGAAATGATGAAAATAAATATCAAAGAATTTAGGAAACTGAACTTTTGAAACTGCAGTTTTTCATACTGTACAACATAGTTTCACCAAAATAAAGAAGATACATATGTAATCATTTGATTATAGAACTTAAAACAATCAAGTAGCTTGTGTGTCACATTGCTCACATGAGAAGCAATTTTAACAGCCACTGGGAATTCAGCTTAATAGAATAATGTACAAATTATCTGGACAATGTGTAGTAAAATAGGTCATGATTCATAAGTTTTTCATTTTTTTTCTATAGATATTCTCAAGTTTTACATATGTTCAAAAATCAGATAAAGTTTATTTACTAACTGTACTGTATACCAAAACACATTTAACAATGATCGAACATACATGTACATACAAATGTTAAGAAATAAAAGCCCAGTAGTTAAAGGATATTGCTAGAAGTTTTGTTATAGGTTGCTATTTAATAATAATGTACAAATAGGTGTATTATGTGTCCTTTACAATTGCTCTAGGTTGTACAGTCAAACCACAGTTCTCTAATAATGAAGACATTTGAACTTCGGGTCTTTATATCAGTACTAATGGAATGTTTAAGAGAACTTTTCCCATGATAAAACATTGACTTTCAAAGAATCCTTTTACAGCTGCTGTAAACGTGTCCTTGGAAAGCGTATAATCCTGGTATATGCCATTTAAAGCAACAACAATTTCAATAGACTAATGATGTCTTGCTGCCATCATATCCCTGACAACTGTCTTTTTCAGTAGGATTTTCCTAAAAAATGTTGATGAAAATGAATTATGGATATGTTATCGAGCAATATATTACTACAATATACTTGAACTTTAATAAAGAAAAACATGGATTTCAAAATAAAATGAACCTGTAAAATATTTTGAATTCATGTTTGTTTTTCCTCAAAGGATTTACGTTCATAAGCATACATGTATTTTGCTTATAAAATATGTAGAATAAGAACAATTAACAAAGTTATGAAAGATTCGTGCAACAACATAAGTGTAAGGCAATGCTCACTAGTGATGCCCCGCTCTGATGTGAATAAACAAATTGAAATACGCAGAGTAAACATTTAGAGAGACATATACACAAGGGTAAAACAGTATATTCCTTCTCCTTTGGAGCATGGGTATAATTAATTCAGACTTTAACCAGGAAATGACAGGAAATATCATAATCAAAATACAGTCAAACTTCGTTATCTCCAACTCGATTGGACTGTTTAAAAACTTTCAGATATCAGAGTATTCGAGATTTCAAGAGCAAAATACTTAAAAAATATGAAGTTGGAACTTACAAATCACTTCAACATATCCATTGTATTCGACATATCAGTGTTGCGAGATATTAAAGTTCAACTGTAAGTTGTAATTTACTCACCTTGAGAATGGTGTTAAGGTCATCAAGATGAAGGTCCCTGCTGGCAGCATATTTTAGATGCCCTGATTCCAAACGTGCAATGTTCGTCCCTCTAACAGTGATGAACTGAGAAGCATCTCTCAACATTGCCACTACTGCATTTATAGCATCTGACCGTCTTTTTCTTTGTTCTGTTTGAATTTTGCTGTGTGCCTAAGTTTAGCAACTCTCCCCTTTACCAGAGATGAAGGATGATGTTGGGCTCTCATTGTTTCCTCTTGTTGGTGAATGTTAATCAGTTTCTTGACATTCGTCTGAAAGAATGAACAGATGTAATAAAATAAAATATTTCAATCATATTCATATATAAGGTCATTATCCATAATCAGTGTCAGGTACAGGTAACTCTCGATGGCTCGAACTTCGATCGCTCGAAGTTCTTGATCGCTCGAAGTGAGTCTAGGGTCCCGATTTTTTCCCCTATATAACTAAGCAAATTTACTCTCGATTTCTCGAACTCTTGATCTCTCGAAACACTTGACACCTCGAAGTCAAACTGCAGTCCCGTTATTTATAATCTATAGCTTTTTACTTTCGATACCTCGAAGTAGCTGTGTATATCCAAGCGTTCCTAATTAACACCTACTTGGTCATTTAAGATCAATTCTATGTAAGAATCAGAATTCGGTGGCCACGCATAGTCACAGATTTTCTTCATACTTGACAATTTGATAGACTTTGGTGAGTAAAAAAAAGCCTTACACCATTTATTTGATGCTATGTGGTCCCGTTGCCATGGTAACCGATGGTAAAGATGTAAAAATGGCATTTTAATGCTTATTTGAGAGCATATTGTGAGTAATGTGCACAACTTGGGGTTTTCAGAGTAGACTATATTATTTAAAAAAGTTGTCATTTTTCAAAAGAAAGAAAAATATTCATGGAGAAACGCATATTTTTTAGAGCGTTTCCATGGTTACTAAACAGAAATTTTAAAATCTGTTTTCTTCATTTAATTTGAATAAAAAGAGCAAATCTTGGAGTTTTTGGTAAACATTACTATGATTGTGCAATTAAGAATTTAAATATGAAAATTGATAACCATTGTTACCCCTACAGTGTGAATCATATACAAAGTATCTGTTGTCTTTTCTGTCAAAGTAAATGGCTATTGCTGATGAATTGAAAACAAGAATACATCCACACTGTTTGACAAAAATCAAATTCAAACAATTTTCAGGATTAGTCCCAATATCTGTTAAAACATTAGGAGACATACAACCAGCATATGTTTGTTTATGCACAACTGAGAAATAACTGTTCTTATAATGAATGTATCTTGGCAAATCTGAGAATTGCAATAAGTCATCTGACTTTTGAATGGAATTGTACATAAGATCCCCTGCAATTAAAATTTTGTGAAGAAGTTCTTTATTCCACGATGAAACATCCTCAATGCTCGCTAAAATCATAAACATGAAACAGCTGCACATGCATTGCTTTCCCATACCAAAACATTCTCACAATTTGCTCATGAGCGGCTCACGTGAGGACTAACAAGATTTCCTCATGTGAGTTGCTCATGTGAGTCTTATGTGCAATTTAACATGCAAATTAGGTAAAATGCTCACGTGAGCAAAATTCTGCACATGAGCATTTTTTGCTCACATGAGAAATAAGATTTGTTCACCAACAGTTTTGCTCACATGAGGCTCATGAGGCTTATGAGACTCATGAGTCTCATGTGCAACAGTTGCTCACTGAAAAGACTGGACAAAAATTCAAATATTTAACATTAATATATATTTACATCTGTCATTATATAAAAATATAATTCCATACATTGTTTATAATTACATTGACATGAACCTATAGAAAACACAGATAAACATGTATACAGTATTGCAGTTTGATCATAGAAAGTGCACAGATGGACTTGGAATAATAATCACAGTTCCAAGTAAGCAAAGTTCAAACCATACACAGTAGTTCATAGGTGCTGCACGACCACTGGTTGTATTCGATCGATCGAGGCATTTGTCTTCAACATTCCCAATGTTCTTTTTTTGACAGTATTGTGTTTGCATGCTCTCTAATTTCACACATAAACAATCACACAAACAGCTGACTACCAGAATATCACAAAAAAAATCCACATTGACTCAGCCGGACTTCAGCATATATATAGTTCTCCATAATCCTTATAAATAACGTCTTCACTCTTTTTTGATGCATCAAACTGATGCATCATTCATAAAATCTGTGAGCTTTTCTTGGTTTTCTTCAGGTCTGTGTAACTCAGGGCGGACCTATTGGAAGGATAAATGAATTTTATATAAGTACAATTGTTAATGTTTTTATTTTTCAAGCATTTATATATTTATCTATAAATTTTCTAAATTTGACTTTGATTTTAAATAAATGTTGAATTATTTGTTCAAAAATCGTATGTCAAGTAAAAGTACCAAAAAATATGATAACGGGCGTTTTGCTCGATTCCATACCCCGGTATTTGGGTCAGCTGTAAATTGTTAAACTCATTATAAAAGTAAATTACAGTCTTCCGTTTTATATTTGAATAACAGACATGCTTAACTGCCATTCAATGAATATAATTTGATGCTAAACTTACTTTACGTGCTCCTACAGAAGGAGAGTCCAGTACGTGCAGCATGCAGAGGGTGTTGACACTCGATTCATTCAGATTCTTCCTCTGTTCTGCCGTATAATTTTCATGGTTCAAACACTTTATCGACAACGTGCTTTTTTACCTCATATACCGGTACAGAATCAGATAATTCCCGTATTTAATTCATTTCACCGTCATCTCCGACATCTGTGATGGTACACAACATGGCGGCATCGAATATGAAAATTGGCGGCTTTCAATTGATCGACCAATCAGCGCGCGCGTAATGTAACATTGAAACAAAAGTAAAAGTAGAAACAAACAGCTTACGAAAATTCTCAAAGCGGTTTAGATACTCATATATAATTAGATTAATTAGAAAGGAGACTGATAATTGAATTTAGGAAAAACAAATATAACGTTACCAAAAAACCCCAGTCAGGTAAGTGTTCACGAAAAAAAAAAAACGAGGTGGGGGAGGGGGTGATCTGTATTTTAATCAAATTGGTGTCAAAACGTCTTTTAACAAATGTTTAATGAAACATCATAACTATGCAATTGAAGTTGCAAGTAAATAATGAAACATTCAATTGAGACTTTCTTAGAATTAAGACTTATTGATTATAAAATATTTCTTTTTTTTTCAATTTACGGTATTAATTCTCTTTGAAAAATATACACATGTACAAAGTTATAAATTAATTGAGGCATTTGGGTTCAGTTGAAATTGACAGAAGTAAACTTGTGATGAGTGTGTAAAATCTTATGTCTAATTTCTGGTAAAGCTTTGGTATTAATTAAGCTAAGATTAAAGTAATAAAACGAAACGTCCAATTTTTTTATACGTCCGATTTCCTCACGTGAGCAATTCCATTGCTCACGTGAGGAAAATGATCTTGCAATTTCTTTCGTTTTGACCAAACTTTGATACTGCATATACTGACTAAGTCATATTTCCTAACCTCTTGCTCACGTGAGAAAGTTGAACTTAGAAAAATTAATCTACCATCAATGTATCTGTATAGCCTGTTGCCTATGTGAGCAATTCGAATAGAATTTTGCTCATGAGCATCCAAGTGAGCATTATTTTTCACATGTGCATTTTGGTTAGTATTTCCTTCCCTAACAGAGACTAACAATCTGCACATGAGCAAAATGAATTTCTACCTAATTTGCATACATTTCTTACTAGATTCTCATGTGTTTCTCATGAGCTGCTCATGAGCATTTGTTAGAATTTTTGGTACGGGTTCCTCTAGAACTCTCAGGGAAAATCAAAAAAGCTTGATTATAGTCAGCCTTTAGCACAGATTGTGGGACAATAGGTATAAAGTAATTCTGTGAGAATGCCATGCTGTATTAAAGCAAACTACTCATTGAAATACATTTAGTTCTATACTAATGATCAAATTACTCCAATAAATCGCTCAAAGAAAAAAAATTGTAAATCTCTGCACAAAATACAAAAAAAAACATGTTATCAAAAAACACAATTGTTTCAATATATCTGTAGCTCAGATAATTCTAATCCATGTATTTCACAATGATCAATAATGGAGTTGTTCACAAATATCATGTAAACTGTTCACACTCAATCACGTTAATTATAAATCTCAAGTTTTTTTTAATAAACAGATTTCTGCAGGATTATAGTTGTTCAATTTTTCATGGATTGTAAAATTTTACAGGCATTGATGAGTTATGAAATTTATGCATTGTCGAAATTTCTTAGAAAATGTTAAATTTCAATTTTGACAGTCAGGTAAAAGTTAAATTCTTAAATTCAACAGAATTCAAAAGCATTGTTCAAAGTCTTCAAAATTGTATTCATTCAAAGTTCTCAATAGTTGTGCTCCAAGTTCTCAAAATTGTGTTCATTCAAAGTTCTCAAAATTGTATTCATTCAAAGTTCTCAATAGTTGTGCTCCAAGTTCTCAAAATTGTGTTCATTCAAAGTTCTCATAATTGTATTCATTCAAAGTTCTCAATAATTGTTCTCCAAGTTCTCAAAATTGTATTCTGATTTAAAGTTCTCAATAGTTGTGCTCCAAGTTCTCAAAATTGTGTTCATTCAAAGTTCTCAATAGTTGTTCTCCAACTCCAAGTTCTCATAAATTGTAAAATATCTAAGACATAGTCCAAGTTCTCATAAAATGAATATTTTCAAAAGCAGTCATCAAAATTATCCAATAAATTATGATGTTAAGAAAATTCCACAGGAAAGTTTAGTCACTTTCATTATATATTATTGATGATAATTATGTGATTCTGAGATATAGTAAGCAAAAAGGTAAATTGGGCAAATATTTTTACAATGTTAATTTAATTAAATATCTTCATATATCTATAATATCTGTAATATCTTGTTATATCAACCAATAAAATGTATCTTTGTATAAAAAGATATATTCTGAGATTTTGTCAAAGGAAATTCATTTGCATATTCATGAGGTCATTTTAAAACAAAGCTATTGTAAATTTCTGTAAGCAAAATGAATAAATGAAACCTTAAAGCTTCATAACACAATACAGTAAAGTGAGTATAAAATCACCCTATGAACATGAATAATGCTAGATCAACAGAGATTTCACAAAATATCAAAGGCCTACGTACGTAAACGTTATCTTCCGTTATGCGATTCTACTACAACTGAATGCTAAGCCTTATAACAGTATTCAAAACTAGACCGACACAATTTCAGAATTATCAAAGAATGCTTATATTTATAACATAATATAAGTGTTAGCCTAACACAAACAATAATAATTTGTCATAAAATTGATGCATTGTACCAGCTCCTCGATCAAGAAAACGATATCACCATTATTGAAGCATGAAAATCTGTAAAATGAAGCAAAATTTTAAACAATGAGAATAGCACATTAGTTACCTTGCGTATGTCGACGATGGACGGTCACCCGTTGTTCTCAACGTGGGTTTGTTGACAAAAATATCACGCTCTTCGGGTTGTTTACAACTTGAAGTGCATCGCAAAATCGTGTGATATTACTACGCGTACGTGTATATGTTTACAAATAATTTACAGGCAAAGTATCATTCTAATCATCTTTTTTTTCAAATCGAATTATACAAATAGTTGTTTTTAAAAACCATTCATTACCCGTGCCCCTGCTATTTTTTCTTCTGTGCTCATAAACAACCAATTTTATATCGAACTATTTTTTCCCTCGTAATTTTAACTCCAGGCTTCAGACTTTGTGCTTGAGTAACGTTGAACCCATTTGTTTATGTTGCATACAAGAGCAAGAGTTATCGTTCGTTTCTCTACTTCACCTAAATTCGTCTAACAATCACTATCTTTTCTATTGGATATATTCAATGGGTATTTATAAACGGATAGAGTAAAAATTTATACCAGAAAAGTTCTTTTCCTTAAAACAATGTCCAAACGGGAATCGAACGGGGGGGGGGGGGTGTAGAGAGTTGTATGCCCTTAGTTTAAATAACATCAGATAGAGCTACCATGAAAAAGGGCAGGAATTTGACCTCTGACGTAGAAGGTCATCAAAGCAATTGCAATAGGCGCTTCCGCCTAAAAATGAAATTTGTTCATTGTAATTTTTAAATGTTTTTTCATACATTAAATAATGCACAGTTTCTTTTTTCCGCTAGTATATTTCCTTTTTCTATTCTAAAATAGGACGGTCCCTCCACGGAATGTAGAGCTAACTTGAAACTTTGATATATTGTTTCGCAATAATTTTAATAGATGTGACCTTCTAGTATTTCCGGAAAAGCGTGTACATTTTTTCTATTTATTTCTAAATAACCTTCCAAACCAAATGTTGGCCCTTTCTGACCCCTTAGGTTAATAGTTCGAAAAAACTTGTATTTACATATAATACAATAATATCATATAAGAGAGCTATATAGAGTAAAACTAACTTAATTTTTACTTACCAAGATAAATCAGCATGAAAATAGCCTTGATATATGTAACAGCTATCATCTTTCTGCAGGAAAGTAAACGATACAATTGAATGTTACATGTCACGCTAGAATTTGAACATTTTACAGCTGGTCATATCAAGGATACAACCAGTTTTGTACTAACAAACGAGGAAATATGACTGTAAACTTTGACCACATTTATTTAAAATTGTATTTAATCGAAAATACATTCAATCAAATACAGCTGTTAACGATCTCCGATCCTCTTGTTCGATAACTCTAAATTATCCGGAATTTTTTTCATTCGTGCCATAAATCTGCCTTTTATATAGAAAACTTTAATTAGTCTTGTAGTGTTAAAATTACACGCAACTATTGAACGAACTGCTTGGCTTAGTGGCTCCACGGAGATACCCTACCAATATGTTAAGGGGTTCAAGGCACCAATGCACCGATACGACTGGTTTTTTTTTTTAATTTAATCTCAAATAATATATTTATTCCATTATATCCATCGTAGCCAAAAATGCGATAACTTCGTAAAACGCATGGATAGCATCAAAAAAATTCTTTTTATTTTATTTCACTTCTAAAGTTTGAAGGAAAAATAACATTTTTGCGATGAAAAAATACTTTGAGGCTAAGGATCGGAGAACCTTAAAAAGATTACATAATCTGATATCCTTCTTCCCATAATAGATCTAGAATATCTTTCTTCCCATAATAGATCTAGAATATCTTTCTTCTCTTTGGTCAAATAATTCTATGTACATGTATATTAAAATTATGAAAAAAAACAAAATGTGTGTAAAACATATTTAAATAAGATTTAGCTTAAACATGTGTAAGTACATGTTATGTTCAAAAGAATTATCACTTCGTTCCAACTTTGCACATTTATGTCGCATTTGTATTGTTTTCGATTTAAATTTTATATTGAGATTATAATTAGATTGTTAACAGGGCTGGGTGGTCGTGGCCATTTTAAGGATATATTTATCTCCATTAGACAAAGAGCTATGTATAAAGATATAAGAAAATCTGATGGTTAATGTTTTGACAACACAGCCTCCTTAAGTCATGTTCTCCATTAAAATGTTAATGTTTATGTTATGCAAAACACATTATGATCTTTAAAAATTGAATTTAGTGCTATTTAAACATAAGACCGATAACTTTCTAATAAGTGATTATTTCTTTGGGGTTTCTTTAAATCATTGTTAACTGCAAACACATTCCATGTTTAGGAAAATCATAGTCAATCATTTACCCCCTCATGACGGAAATCATCTGTTTGGCCAATGTTTGAATTACTTTTGTCTTATTAATTAAAATTTGTTTTTGTTTTAGTCACGGAAGTTATTCTTTCCGCGTTGGGTTAGGGTGTGTTCATCTCATACATGAAATATTAAACCTATACTAAACTTTTTTCATGCTCATTTTTTTTTTTCGCAAAAACGCATTCTCGACAAATTTTTTCTTTAGCTTCTAATACAATCATATTATTAGTTGTTTTTAAGCATATCAGTTCTACTCATTTTTATTTAGTAAAAAGACCGGGTCACAAAGCAGAACGAAATTAATTCACTTATTGAGTCTTTGAAGATATCGATGATGCTTTTTTATATTATAACAATAAACATTTCGAGTTATTGACACTAACCTTTGTGTGCCTATTGTTTCACTGTCGTGTAAAAATCATCAAAATCATGGTAAAAGTTGTATAGGCCTCATGTATTGTTAAAAGGTGCTGCTGACTTATTGTTGAATATCATTTTTACTATTCCTATATATACTACACGTAATACTTTCTTAAGAGTTGATCGTCTTGGTAAAAACCCAAAGGTAAAAAAAGGAGACAGTTTAGAAAGAAACAACATATCCATCTTGCTGCTGCTGTATTTGTAGGATTGTCATTTTTCCCCACTAACGGAAAATTTGTTCAAATTCAATTTATCATAATACTTCTATAAATATTGTTTACATTTTGAAAAAAAATATTATACCAAGTGTTTCTCAAATTCAATAGCAGCATATTATACTTTTTTCTCTAAGAATAGGGAGCATAAAAATATATATCAGTTATATTTTATGCACAGTAAATCAGATTGTATTCATTTTGGTTTACAATTTTGTTGTATAAAGATTCTGATTTAATTGTATTTTTCAATTGTTTATTTATCTTGTTTTGGTAAAATGCTCTTGTAATCTGTGCATCAAACGTGTGCGAGATATCCACACAAAAAACCCCATCCATATAGTACGATGAAAAACGCCCAAATTATGACTTATGACTTTCTATAAACTAGGTCTTTTGCTGATTAGGTAAAATCTCTTTCCGGAGCGAAAAGGTGTTCCTCACGAACGTCCGGCGCTAAAAACGCAAAAGTTGCACCAAGTTTTGCATCTTCCCAAGTCAAGGGTAACTGATCCGCTCTGCTCTACATAATCCCTTGACCAAACTGGCATACATATGCGGGTTTACTATTGCTCTATCTAACGAGATTACGAATTTTTTAACTTTTGTGACCTCTTGTTTTGACCAATCAAAAGAGTACTAGTGTATTAAAAAGAAATACATGTACAATGTACTAAGCTACATGGCTGTGCCAATGTACAAGTTGTTTATAGAATTCGAATTTATAGAAAAAGATGAGTTTATTGGGGCTAAAACCAGTAGATGTAAGTCAATAACTTACACGTTTGTTCAAACGGAGCAACGTTAATCATTGCACCATTAACATCGATCAGGAAACAACGTTTCTTATTGGAGCATGCAAACTTTAATGACACCAACCAGAAAGCCGGGTTTCTAGTCCTTTCAAACTAAGCCAGTTTGGTCTAGGGTTTATGTAAAGCGAAGCGGATCAGGAACCCTTGTCTTGGGAAAGTGCATTTTTTGTCGAAAGTAGACATTAGAAATCCTGATAATAATAATTAACTATAAAAAGAGAGGGTAATAAACATTCGCCTGTCGCCTTAAATAGGACTTGGTTCGGTTATATTCATTTCTGCTGCAAAACGTAACGTAGGGCGAATTGATACGTTTTTTACTTTAGTCTTATTATGACGTAGGCAACATTCTCTATACGATATAAAATATTTTTTTAGCCAATCAGAAAGCGTGTTACAACAAGAATTAAATTATATTGGTTTACTCTTGGTAGGCGATTATTCTCTTTTGAGAAGTGGACAGGCATAGCCTACATCCACTTCTCTTCGCAAACCCTCATATTTTGATTCTGGAAAACGTGTAAATGTCGGAACCGAAGACGGTTTACGCTTCGACCCATGTTTCGATTCCAGTTTCTCTGGATTTTCGTAACAGATCTATAATTTCCTCATTTTAAACATAAATGCGCACATTAATCACAAAAAATTCAACACCAACCCGCTGTCTAATCATTTTCTCAAAATTTTAGCCTTGTATTTGGATCATTTGCTACACTAAAAGTTTCTTTTGTCATTTATGTCATGTTTTCTAATCCCCGATGACAAAAATACAGCCATATGTCCATTTGGACTTTGTTAAAGGGACATGGTCACGATTTTGGTCAAATTCTATTATTCAGTTTTTATTTTTTACTTAGTATGCTTTCTTTACAATGCTTATTGAATGCATTTCTAATAATCAAATGAAATTTGTATCAGATCCTCGATCCGCTCCTTGTTTTTCTATTGTCGCTACACGAGGATCTGATGAAATCCCTCTTGATGTCTTAAACACTTTTTAACCAAAATGTATAGAACGTTAGGAGTTTATTTTAAAGTTTGATATAATGATACTTTAATAGTATTTCAGTATTGTGAAATAAATGTTAATTATTATATTTTAAGTGTTTCTATTTCGTTGATCATTTGAATGTTGATAACGTTACATTTACGCTTCTCCTACATATCGAAGATTGACGAAATACATCGTAGATGTGACTCCCTCTCGTATAATTTGATTACTTATCCTCGGCGAAATAACAACTAAATAATACAATACCTGATTTAGCAGTACTGTTCAGTTTTAAACGGTTAAGATCATATTTTAAATAGCTGATAATATCACACAAATTATCATTACATTAAAAGACACAAAGCGTTTTCCAAATCTTGTTATACGTAAACAGTAATGCAGGTCATAGATTCCTTTTTAATAATTAATGAGGTTAACTGCAACATTACAAGCAATAACTCTTTCACCGAGTGCTCTTACTTCTTTGTCACGTTTAAAAGCACAATTAAGTATAAATAAATCATAAAAAAAATTGATAAACAGTCTTATTGTATAACTTTTCATACTTTATACAACGAAATAACAAATGCGGTTTACATGTTATTATACTTGTCAGCATTGTATTTAATTTCATGTGGTAAGACTTAGTACTTCACTAGACTTTGACCCGTGCGTGCACGGGTTGACATTGCATATGATATCGGACATAATTTACGAAATAGATACATCGACACACCGTATATTGTTGACATTTGCATTACCAAGCTTAAAGCCTACAATAATGCTCTTAATTTCACTACACTCTGCTGAGTTGGAATCATCTAAGTGTGTCTCGGGAAAGGTCTTAATTAATGCCTCCCATATACCCGTAATGTAGCAGAAAATTGATAAAGTTACATTGAAAATAACAGTCAAATTGTTCATAACAAACCATTTTGAAGCTGTAAATACCTTTCTTCGAAAAGTTTAATTCTATAATTGCAGAATTCAACATTTTTTTAACAACGTTTTTTACACACCATGTAGACATTCGAAACTCTCGGGATTTTTCTCATAGTAAATGCACTGTATCAGAGTTATCTCCCGTATTTTCTTTGATGAACAGAAAAAAATTTCTAATGATAATTTACACGCATTTGTTTGATCGTTTCTGGGTTTATCCATGCAAATGTGATATTGTGGAAACATAAAATAAAGAGCCTCCCGTGAATGCAATGCGCATGCGCAAGATTGTAAAATCCAAAAAATTCAGATGATTTCCGGAATTTTTTGAGGAATTTTCGTTGATTATTAATTAGCAAAGCTTGATTGAGAAAAAATAAGAACAAATTGGTAATCTTCAAGTACCAATTATGTTTAAAATATATAAAACAAAAGACAGTACTCTTCCGATTTTTCGGTATTAAAGCCCCAAAATTCGAGTCTATTATTTTAATATAGTAGTATAGATAAGATTATTTCAAGATAATTATAAACAACAATTGCATATTTCGTGACAACGTTGTAAAAATGGTTCCAGTTGCATATATTCTTTTTTGCCACAATTTATAGATACCATCCCCCAAATCTAAAATAATTAACCCAACTTTAACATACTTTTTATATCATACATAATGACACGTCCGTGAGGAATTGCGATCTTTGTTCCATTCTCACGCATGTAGCTCTCTGAGTTAAACATTCTCAAAACGTTTGGAATATTACCAAAATCAAGTACTGTAATTCACAAGCGATCATTGTTCCATTCCCACACGTGCAGCTCTATGAGGTAAACATTCTGAATACATTTGTAATAATAAGGATATGGTGGTGTTCATCACAGAGATGTATTCCCATTTAAAGGTTTGTTTGTTACAAGGAAGAATCTATTTTAAATATAAGTTCATGCACGATAAGTAATTTCATCAAAATTATCCAGCTGGGGTATACTTGTACACCTGCACTCTTTATATATCCCTCTCAAAAACTTATAAATTTTTAAATACAATATTTAGTATGCATTGCCCTTTTTAATTAATGTACCAAGGGTAGCAGAGATTGATTTGAATTTGGAAAAGAGTATATTGACCAAATGCTGCCTTTATCAATCACTTTTAAGTTTGTTCAACACATTTTATATATAAACCAATAAAACTTAATCTGTATGTATATAAATTGTCTTGTTTGTTATTTTATATATATGCGAAGCATATCAATAGGGCGATAATCGATATAACTACAGCATATATACACGCAGTGAAATCTTCTCACGTGTTTGCATTTTCACTTTCGATTGATATCTAAGAAAGTTCAAACACATTTCATAAATACATGAAGAACGTTTAATGTTGAATTTTTGAACCACTAGCTGTTTCATTATTTGATGTTTTCCGAAGTGTGTTATAATAATAATGAATAAGAAAAATAGAAAATAATATCGAGCAAATAACTGTTTAAATAATCGTAATATTTCTTTGTTATGTCCACAAAACTTACACTTTTGAAAACATACTTTTTCTTATTTGTCACTTTGACTTTTTATTCAAAGTGCATAGAATTTGAAGGGTGTATTTTCGTTTGGTTTTTTTTATCTGTAATATCATTTCAGGACTGTGAAATAGTTTCTTTTTTCACTGATTACTGTAGTATCTTTTTTGCTACTGTTTCATTGGTCCTTTGAATGTTGAAAATGTTATGGCGGGAGCTTCATTCAGGCTTCTCCTACATAACGAAGATCGCCGAAATACATCGTAAATGATATTCCCTTTTGTATAATTTGATTCCTTATCCTCGGTTAAGTGGAGGCGAGATCGGCGTTTAAATGTTGTATCGTATACACCTTCAGGAAGTTCTTTATAAGGGCTCTCATACTCTATCTTCCCAACATTAATGTCCTCAATGGCTATTTCGTCGTATACACTTGTTTCCTGGTGTTTATTTCTTGTACGTTCTTGGTCATCGGTTCTCTCTACTGCTTTCCATTTTCTAAATGTCAACAAGTATGCATGTATTTAAAGAAACTGATGAAAATTCATAATGATTGTATTTCAAAATTATATTAGAATATCCTACATGTACTCGGGAAATTCCAAACCATCAAATGTATAAAAATATTGAACTCAAAAGCCCAGTAATTTATGTATAAAAGCAAGTAAGTATTTCAACTAGTGATATAGAATTTTACATGATTGGCAGAAGAACATTTTGCATGTTTAGCTGATTTCTAAAATTGTTTTGTTGTTGTCTTCTCTTGTCGATAACATATTACCGTTATGATCGCCAATATCATATTTAGGTGTTAGAAGAAGGTCTATAGAACATATCGCTCACCTGAACAACGGTACATTCTCTTTCGTCATTTTCTAGACAAGTTCTCCTTAAAATATTACTAATTACTAATAAACTCACAAAAAATCTCATATACAGAAAAAGCTTACGTGATTGGACATCATATCTTAAGATCTACGATGCATCAACTGACCAAACTCATTTTTTAGGCCTCAACCGTCAACGTATCAAAGATAACGATATTGTAAAATGAATCATAAATAATTTTTAAAAAATGAAAGAATGTTACTGTGGCCATGATATGAGTATGCTTACATAGTGAAATAACTAAACGTAGCATTATACTGGTATTTCATAAGAAGTTTTCAAACATTTTTCTTATATACTCTACTTAAATATTCTATGTTGAACTTTGAATACGCTCTTTGGGTCCCAGTATTGATCGGGAAATCACGTTTTTAACAGTTTATAATCTTCACTATAAATACAAATTTTGGTGTAAATATTGGCATTTCTGATGAAATGGTTCTTAAGAAGATTTTTTAAGACACACTATTTCCACCGTTTTGGGGTTTTCTCCCTTTTAAAAAACGGTTTCGCGTTTTATTTAAGACTTTAGAATCCCTTTCCATAAGGATGCTTTGTACCAAGTTTGGTAAATTTGGCCCAGTGGGTCTAGAGTAGATGTAAAAATGTGAAAAGTGTACAGACAAACGGACGGACGGACGATAGACAACTGGTAATCAGAAAAGCTCACTTGAACCATCAGTTCAAGTGAGCTAAAACAAGGCAAACAAGGTAAAAATAAAATTGATTGTTTTTACAAGGTAAAAATAAAATTGATTATTTTTGCATCGGCGAGGTAAAATGATACCAAATGGACACAACTTAGAATTTAAGTTCATATTCCTTCAAATTTGCAATAATATTAATACTGTATTTAACATTGAATGCATTTTAAATAGCTGCACAATGTACATAGCTATCATTTTCAATTCACCCTCTTCGCCTGTGTCTCCGGACTACTAGTGCTCCAATAACAATTAACGTCACTTCTAGAATCCCTAACCCCACCAGCAATAAAACTACAAAATGATAAAAGGATAATTTTTAGTAGAATTCTGCTAAATTTATGAGAAAAAGATTAACGGTGCATTAACAAACGTTGTTTTGAGTATGTTTTGCCCTTTGTCAGTGGTTGGTTGTGCTAGTTGGAATTTAGTTTATTCATTCAGGTTAATTTAATGTTTGGTGTAATTTATGATTTACTTTTGATTTGAAAAAGATGTGTTTGTATATAATGTGTGTAATGACTTATTTGTCTTCAAAATTCCAATTACGAATACTGTATAAAGGGTTTAACTTATTTTCGCCCCGTGTAATTTTCGCCCTTCTACACTTGCAAACAGTTTCGAACCCGCCTGGAATTCGCTCATACACAGTTGTGTTTAAAGAGAGATAATTTGAGACGATGGAATTCGCCCAGTCTTAAATTCACCCACTGTCAACGAGGCCGAAAGGGGCGAAAATAAAACAGTGGCAAACATTTCCCTGTATACGGTATCCCCAATAAATAAAC
This sequence comes from Magallana ariakensis, assembly GCA_020458035.1. Lineage (NCBI taxonomy): Eukaryota > Metazoa > Mollusca > Bivalvia > Ostreida > Ostreidae > Magallana > Magallana ariakensis. Next base: position 32,336,990 of record CM035818.1, read on the forward strand.
TAAATATTTAATTAAATGTATACCTTAATGTAAAAATTAACTTACCTGTTGTTATGTCCATTGAAGTAAAGAATCTCAAAATTGGCGATGTAATGTCTTTTGACTTTTTTTTCGTTGTTGTTGTAAGAGTTAAATACGTTGAATATTTCGGTGCTCCCTGCGTTGGTTGGTATGGTCTCGTTTGCTTTGTTAATTGTTCAGAGGACATTGATTGAGAAGTCGACATTTTTTTCGTAGCCGCTAATGTTGTTGTCAGTCCAAGTCTTGACCTCTTCCTCAGTGAGACGGGTATCACCGCGGTCGATATGGAAGATACATACCTGTGCATATTCTCTGATGACGATGGTAATGAGTTTCGTATTGTAATCGTTGATGGTTTTGGTATTTTAGCTGGTTTTGAAACATTGTTCTAAATGATTAAACTACTATTTCATATTAATTTTAAAAAGAATTTTTTTCGGTAATAAATCGTATGACTCAAATCTTTGAATTGCTTAAATAAATACATATATAATCTTTATTTATATATTCAAAATTTATATATTTTTATCGGTTTATCATTTTCGAATCAAGAATGCTCTGCATATCAGAGTAATTTACACGCAATGGATATTCAACTATAAGGGACGTAATACGTTTAACCATATACAGTAATACTTACTTTTTCTATATGCTGCATTTGTTGTTGATGCAATCGTCGTTGTTTTTGTTTTCAAATGTCTTGTTTTTGTTAAGATCTTTGAAGTTGGAATTATTCTCGACACTATTTCTTTCATTGTTGTCTTCATCTTTGTTGCCTTCGGTAATGTTGTTTTTGTTGTTGTTGTTGTTGATGATGATGATGATGATGATAATGATGATGATCTACTTTTTGCTGTCGGCGTGGTTATTGGTGCTACTAATTTGATGATATTTGTTGTTGAAGATGCTGTAGAAGTTTTTGATGCTGATATTTGTGTTTTCTTTGAAACATGTATTTGTGGCTTTGATTTGATCGTTGTTATCATCGTAGATGATGCTAATAATTTTCTTGATGATTCTGTAGATGTTGTTTTAGATGTTTTTGATGTTCGTGATTTTGTTTTTGTCGATTCTATCGACGCTATTGTTGTCATAGATGAAATTGATGAAGATATTTTTCTTGTTGTTAACATTGATGTTGTTGATTTTTCCTTTAGCACTTGTTTAAGGAAAAAAAACATTTAAACATTTAAAACTTAGTCAAACTACGTTTAAGACTGTTAACAATCCTTTAAAATCTTAAAATAATTAGCATGTAACAAATGTATTAATCTTTTTTTCATAGTTTTGTTCTCAACAAAATCTGTCATGCTTCACTGTTTTCTAATTAATATTTATATATATATTTACATTTTCCACTGTCTTTGTCTGTGATAACATTACGAATCAATTTTGAACCCAAAAACCCATTAACTTCATAAAACATGATTGACACAAAATGGGCGTGTTTTATAACATTACCGAAAAACGGTATTGGCTGCGCCGCGTAGTAATACAGAGCATGTGCTACATAAAAATAGTGCTTTTAAAATAATGTTGTTTTAAAGTGTACAAATTGATAATGATAATATAAATATAAGTAATAAGGAATCATTCTTCGAATATTATGAGGTGATAATTTCGGTCGGATCGTGGTCAAATCTATCATAAATCTCTTCGGGCTTTATTGGATTTGACCATGATTCGACCGAAATTATCACATCATAATACTTGAAGAATGATTCTTTATTCCTTAAATATTACCTCTCAATTGTACTTGAAATCCTTTTGAAGTCAACACATCAAGGTTTGAAACGAATTTGATTAGAAGTTGATTCCCCCGAGCGGTTCTATTCGTCGTAAGATTGCCGCATTGTTTAAATACACTAAAGTTTCCACTGGTTGGATTAATTTCCTGAATCTGATATAAAAAGCATCAATTTTCTTTTTCTTTCTATATTATATCATTAAATAGCTTTAATATAAAAAAATGTAATTCTAAGTGACATTTCTCTGAACTTTATAATATGATAACTACATGTAGTATTCTTTTGTTTCATTAATATGAATGGAAATCGATTTTGTGGATTAATTTAAATTTACAGATCCTAAATAATGTTTTGCAAACAATTGAGTTGGTAAATAAAATTCTACATTCAAAGACTTTTTTAACTTTGTTGATCGGCTCAACAACAATGCTGTTCAACGAACATTAATCAAACAACAGTATGGCAAAGCATGTTAAAAAATAATTATCACTTTATTTCTTTTTGAAAAATAACCTTTAAATAGTCTTCGCATAATCCACTAGGGGGGTTTACAATATCCATCTCAATGTCAATTAAGATTTCTTCTGTGGAGGCCGGTGCTGTCACATTCCATGTAAAGACTGTGTCGTTTTTGTAGTTGGCTTCTGGGTACCCCGGGGACTTGATGATTAACACATTAGATGGCGACAGTTCTACATCTTCAGTAATCGGCACACATGCTGCTATATCTGAAAAATGAGTATACGGAAAAAATACACGTGTATACTGATATATTCTATATGTAAACAAGATTTCTCGTACCTTTAGGACAAAGATCTAACATTGAAATGAATAACGCTAAAACTATGACATGATATTGGCTTTATCTAATTTTAAAATTAGTTTAGTTACAAAAAATTCGTGATGCGCAACCATGAATTTGTACAACACTGAAATAAGCAACATTTATCTGATTAATCGTTGTTTCACTAAAAAGCAATTACATGTATATACATGTATTGCCTTCCTAGGAACTGGTAATTTTTTAAGCTTTTAATAATGTGTGTGGATGTTTTTGAATAATATTCTTAATGGTATAAAAATAAACCCAAAAAAAGTATATTAAAATGCTCTATAAAGAATTTTCATTTTTTTTTTTTACGTATTTTCAAAAACGTATATTATAAACATACGTAAGCAAACAAAAGAATAAATTTGATGTATTAAAATCTTTAAATCATTTTAATCTAATTCAACTACATATAATTTGAATGATGAAAAAAAAAGAAAAATTAAAATGGAGATGTAGAACATTATTCGTTTTAACTTTATTAAAAATGGAAAACTATTAAGACCCGACGTATTATGTAAAATCGTATGGGTTTTTTTTTAAATAATTAACAATTTATTGCGGAAGATGTGTATTCGCGAGGCCCTAGGCAATTTTAATTTTTGTTGGGGTAATTAAGCTCCATATTTCCTCACCATCATACAATGAATGTTAAAGGTATGTTGGGTTTTTTTTATTGATATATGGACCAGGTCAAACACGAATAAGATAAATAAGATATGGATGTACAGTAATAATCTGTTGAGCTAATATCATCTTAAAAATAAAAAAAAATGTATATCGCTTTAAATTGTTTTTATTTTTACTGCGCTCTTAACATATAACAAAAGCAACCAATACGTTTTTTTACAACACATTAACCAAAAAGGATGGGAAAATTATTCTTATTAATCACAAGTTTTAAATTATGTTTGCCATGAGAATTTACTCACCAAAGAGGATCAGCAGGAAGGGTTTGATAAAGATATTCCTCATATTTCTCAAAAGACCAGTACTTAAATGAGAGCGCAAGCAAAACTCGCCCGAACTACAATCAGGCGTATCGGAATTTTCAACTTTATCGTCATTAACAAGGAAATGACAATCAAACAAACAAACTATTATCACTTATGAATCAAACATGGCCTGAAACATATATAATCTTTTGATATAACAAAGCTGTCAAAATTATCACACGTAATTTTGATAATAGATATTTTTTATTTACGTTCGACAATATTAACTTCCCTTGAACCTTCCTGAAAGCACTGTAATTAAGTGCATAATTGAATGACATTTATATTTAAAACATATCTATTTTATCATTGAAATTAATGCGTAGTTTTATAATATACATTTTCATTACGTCAGCTTAATTAAAATTGATTTATGTTTTTATACCGCAACGAATGCTATTTGTAAATCTTAAGTATCATGTACATTCATTTACTGCATTAGTGTTTTTATCTCTTGTTTTAATTCCAAGCTTTAGCTCATCACTGTAACTTATGTAGGACTTATGTAACACTAGCTTTAAATATGCATTCTGCCTAAGGTTACCTGTAAACAATAAATTTTAATTTATTATTTTATAATGTCATTATCTTACAGTAAAAACAGGGAAGCGCGGATTTTTGTATCAGTTTTTAGCAACTCTAGTAAAGATATCACTTACAGAATATTTAAAACAAAAATGTATGTGTGAAGAATATTTAAACGTATATGATTTAGCAAGAACTTGTTATGTTCGACCAAATACTTTAAAGTTCTGTGATTATTGTCAACAATCAATTTTGTAATTCTTTAAAAACTAAAATTCATGATTTTATCTTTTCTCCACAATATAACATGAAGCTTTGGACTTCAGCAGACTGTTTGTATGTACACGTATGGACCAAAGATAACATTTTAATGTTTACAAGTTTATGATAATATGGATGAGTGTTAATGATGATGTTATTAAAGTTATTATTAGAAAAATGGTTATAAATCAACTGTACTTTTGTTGCATACATCTTTCAATTCTATCTTTATAAAAAAGAAAACATGAATAAAACAAGCATTCTAAGAGTATTTCATAAGCAATACCGGCACCTCCTTTTAAGGGATGTTGTTTTATGCGCCAAATATATACCGTCGCGGTGGATAAACATGATTCGATTCTGAAACAGAGTACTTTTATTTGACTTGTATTCGACATGGATTATAACCTTTGCTTAAATAACTGTATTTAGTGTAGTGAAATAAAAGAAATACTTAAACATTTAGGTTTAGGTCATTATTTTGAGACTCAAGTCTGTTATTAATATTAGTCTTGAAAAATAATATATATCTATAAACTTATCAAAGTACCTTAGATCTATATTTGCACAATTTACTCATAATAATAGATGTTGTGTATAACCAATAATGGTAAAAACTGGGAGATAATCAAGGTGAAGTTTTACAATAGAGAATTTGTAAGTTTTGTTTTTTAAATCAAGTTTAAGTTGAATATCTTTTTAGTTATATTGTAAAATATATAATTAATTCAGAAACACATTGTTTATACATGTACAAGTATTGGGTGTCAACAAAATTTGTACTCAGATAAATATTTTGTGAAAGATTTCATTATCAACTTATCCACGCCGAGTATCAAACTATTTATAATGCATACTTACTAAGATGCTTAGATATGTGCGATTCATTGTGTTTAAATTCAAATTCATTAAATTATTGTATTAATATTTTTATTATCAAATAATCCACACCAGGTATCAACATATTTATACAATGCCTACTCATTAAGATGATCGGATGTGTATTATTAATTATGTTTAATTAATTAATTATTAAATTTCATTTTTCATTACGTTAATTACATGTATTTACACAGTGTAACTGGGCTGATATATCGCACCGTGCATGCTGCATAATTTGTTATATCATATTTTTTGTTTAAATTGACTTGTACGTTCGACGGATCGATATACTTTCATTTTAAATGTATCCTGTCATTAACATACTGACTATGTGCATTTACATACTCAATTGTACACAAGTCACTATTTACTGATCGACAAATAAATGCAAAATTTACTAAAGTTTTATAGATAAATATTGTTTACTTTACATTTACGATATTCTCAGTAAACTACTTAACAATTAAAAAAATTAAGAAAACAATTATTCAAAATGCAATGAACCTGTAATAAAAGTTTGCGCCCTATCAAATTCATATATATAACCCTGAACACCTGAAAAATGATACCTATTTTTCGTTGGTTTGCATTAATATTTGTCGCCAATTTTTACCATTTGGAGTATTGATCGAAATATCGTTTGAGTGTTGATCTAAAAATTAACCCGCTTTCTGGATATTTACAGAACTTGCACCGGACGGAAGTATATATTTATTTTCATGATAAAGATCGTGATGATAAAGACCATACTTAGCATGATCTGTATGCTCAAACTACAAAGCAGGGTGAATGATAAAAATTAAAAATAAAGCACAACAGAAAAACGTCCAATTATCTGGAAACACAAATCAAAATACTAGAATGATGTTCTTTAAAAAAAGAAATATACAGTCATAATGAAACGACTTAGCACCGGTTTCAAAGGTATGTAACTCTTATAAGAAATTTATTCTATCAGCCCATAGAATTAAAACAACAAAGTTGTGGAATAGTGAGGGTTTTAAAGCATCCACCTTACTCTTCCACCTTTCTTCTCTTCTATCGACTTAAGAAGATGTGCCAATAATAGTATAGAACACACAGTCCTTACTTGATCGGGAAATCGACAAAGACTTTAAAAGAAATAATAGGTATGAAAAATATGTTTTAAAACACATGATTTAATTTTTTAAATATGAGTTTTCTATAAACTTACACGAAGAATATATACTGGTATTTGAGTAACACGTTAGTTATAATGGTGTCTTTGGCTGATGCATTTTTAAGCAATCTGTAAAGTTAAAGTTATAGACTTGTAAAATCGCTCCCCTACATTACGATATATAATAAACTTGTAAATTAATTGTCCATGAAATAATTTGAAGCTCTTTCCACCACCAATTTTTGGGTTTTGTTTAGTTGAAATCCGTTAATTAAAAAAAAAGAGCAATTCATCCAGCCGGTAGCGAACCCGTGCAGGAAGAAGCTATCGATACATGCATTCTATGATGCCGGACCGTTACAACGAGTGAGGTAGTCAATTTTAATGATGGGGCTCTAGAAAGCACGTGACAATCCCTGGGATGAAACATTCAATCTGATAAGTTGTGCCCGGAAGTAATAACAAATAAACAAATTTAAATTTCCCTAACACGAAATACAAGTTTTGACGTAGTCACAACAATTTTATACATTAAGGTGGAATAACACACCTGGAAAAATTCACCCAAATTAACATTACATTGTTTGATTATGATAGATATAATGATAAATACACTGTATATATGTCAAATAAGCAAAAAAATTGCAGTTTGGGAATAAAAAATTAAAATATAAAAAATTCAATTCACTAAGTAACATCAAAAGCCCCTGCGGGATTCGAACTCGGGATGTACGGATCACAAGCCCGACTCTTTTTCCCACTCGGCTACGGAGTAAGTTACATGTTGTCAATAAAATCCTCTTAATAAAACGAAATGTCGTTTCGATCAGAGGTCAGCCATTTTGTGATGATGTGTTATTCCACGTTAAAAGGTGTGCAATTTCATTTGTAAGGGAGATAATTTAAATACATGAATAAAATGTACGTGATTTTGTCATATGTTTTATCCGACGGCCCCCACATAATCATGTGGCGACTGCCATATAATCACCTTGTTTCTAATTATTGGCCCTCTTACTTAATGGGGTGACCTTGACCTTTTAACATTAACCTGTTTGACTTTAACTCTTTATCTAAAAATTCATGAAATGGTGCACCTATAAGCAATATATGTGTATTGCATCACATCAATTGACGGTAGTATATAACTTTGAGCGACTCCTTGAAAACACTCGCCGTAATTAGAGTTATTATATTATATTTTATCTATTAAACAATGCAGCTGAAGTCCAATCAGCTCTCTGACGACGCTGACTGCAATATTACCTATGTGAAACTAAATGATAACGGCCTACAATAAATATTTTTTAAAAAATGCGCAGATACATCAATGCATTTTACTGTATACAGGGAAATATTAACCCCTTTTTATTTTCGTCCCTTTTGCTTCTCGTTGTCTGCGGGCGAATTTAAGACTGAGCAATTTCCAATGTCTCAAATCATTTTCTTTAAACAAAACTTTGTTTGGGCGAATTCAGGACGGGGCGAATTTTTTTGCCAGTGTTAATGGGCAAAAATTACACGGGGCGAAAATAAACCCTGTATACAGTATTATATTTCTAAATGAAGCATAGCTTTATACATCAATTCATTTTAAGGTTAAATACGGTAGTTTCATTTCCATATCTTACCTTGTTAGCAGATTTTGAATTATGTCGAAACAAGTAAGATTTCAAAGCGTTTGACTTAGTATTTTGGTTTTTTAAGGTTTCCAATTCAATAGAATAAAAAAATTCTAGTAAAGCATTAACTGAAAAAAAATCTAACAAGTCATACTTTTAAACTGAAAAAACTTCTTCCTCACGGTATATGATAAAAAAAAAGTCGAGAACCATCATTCCACGAAAAATATGAATGATACAAATAGCGCATGCGCAGTATAATCTAAGAAACAATCATACATCAAGTGACAAAAACCATAACCAGATTATAAATCAGCTTAGTTCAACATAAATTTTATCAACTAACAGATGAGATAATATGCGTTTACAGTAATAATGAAATAATCAGCATTTAATTTTAAAATGATACAAAGAAGAACAATTCCCATCTTAATGTTTAGTTTAGTCAAAGCTGGCCTCTCTGACATATAAAGCTCCGACCTGTTGTTCCAGGAGTGGCTTCTAGACGGTAAACTTCCGTATTAAGTCTTATGTGTTTACCGTCGTACGATGGTTCGCCAGAACTCCACTTTAGATCTTTCATTTCTCTTCCTTGGTCATCAAAGTAGTCCGAAATGTAAATGGTTTCGCGGGAACCTTGGACATACAACGAACCTGTAGAATATGTCTCTGAAAATAATAAATAATATTTCATCAACTTGTTTTTGTTTTGTTTCCTTTAACTTTTGTTTTTTGTCGAAATCAAAAGAATTACTGTTTTGACAATTGTGTGTAATAATAGCACATAAAAAATAAAACAATGAACCAAAAACTATTTTTTTTTTAAATTATACAATAATATTCTTACTTGCACGTTACTACAAAAAGTACAAAGCAGTTTTGTAAGCAGTCGTTTTGAAAATATGCACTGTACCTCTCAACGGAATATATAACAATAGCCCATTGGCCATGATCAACGCAATTTTATATAGTTGAATACAAAATATATCTGAATAAACTCGTAGAAATTTAATTTGTTTAAAATATAGAAAAGGGATATTATAATTAAGTTTAATACATATGTTATCGTTTAAGAATTTTGAAGATTAATATCATTCTTAAACAATGATACATTAAAAAACTATATATCTTTACTAACGTTATTCCTAATCAAAATATTAATAGACATTTATTTTAACTGAGATGCCTCTTTTGTAAATGTATGGGATTTTTTGGTCAAAGATTGGCACCGATCGTGTGGCTTCACTGCATAACATTTTTGTCCCTAGTCTAATTTATTTATTGTATATACGTTTATTGTTTGTAATTTATTTTGATATATCTTAAATAATTGACCTTCCAATTCCTGTTACCTAAGAGTTACTGTTATATTTTCATAGGAGAGTTTAAACAATTATAATTATGTGTTATGGCCAGAAGAACAACTTCCGAAATTTGTTGTAGTCTATGTTAATAGTGTATAATAGTTAATAATAGAATAGTGTCAAAGAATATTTTGCTAACCTTGCTTAAAGTTAGGAATGCCCAGGATAAAACTCTTTCTAGCAAAAACGAATAATGAAGTATAACTATTATTGAATTGCAAGTAATATATTGCATTAATGTAATTTTATTTACCTCTTATTGTTTTTACGTTAGTATTCTAATCTAAGCGGGAAAATTACATATTAGTATTTTTTAACTATTAGCTACTTAAGAAGGCCCGGGTTCTTTATTTTAAAGAATTCAAGATTTATTGTGCCAGTTTGGTTGAAATTGACCGAGTGGTTCTTCAGAAAATGAGTAAAGGTTGGAGGCTTGCTGACAAACCATACGAGCACGCCAGACAAATTATGATTAGAATAGCTCACTTGAACCTAAAGCTCAGGTAAGCATAAATACGTCGCTTATATTATTTCATTACGTTAACACTCGTAACAGATACCGAATTCTGGTTATAAAGCTAGTCACAAACCACCCGGTTTCAAATGCACTATCGTTCTCAGTTTCAAGTTGAATGGTCTTTTTTTATTTGAATAAATTAAAATAAAAAACGCTTATGCAAAAACTGTCTAGTTCAACATTACATGACGATTAAAAAAGATTACCACCGATCCCTTGTACTTACTGATAAACCAGACGGCAAAATCGTACACACGATCAGAAGTCAACAACAGCAGGCGTGCAGACTCATCCCTGCACGTTGACCAGGCTTTACTGATAGTCAATCCTGTTGAGTGATATTTGTAACAGATTCGGTAAGTCGGATCCCACGTATACTCCTCTAAGGAGCATGTCTCCGCAACTTAAAATAATTCAAATGATTATCACCATTAAAATCTTTTTTCCTACAATAATGAATAGGACTTATTGCTATCTCAAAGAAATTGTAATCAAAACACTCTTTTAAATGTATAATTCAGTAACTGCATTTATGTATTATTATTACCTAGTACCCTCTTGAAAATCATGATGAGTTTACTTTGCACTTCAAATGTACTATCCATGTACATTTGTATAAACTGGAACTTGTTTGATTTACTTCTCAAAATTGAAGTAAACACCTATCATATGTAAACACCAGCGAAAATAATACTTTATGGTACTAAGGTGTCAATTTTATTTTAGTGTAACATTTCATCGATTCATTTCGTTATTAGAATGCGGTTCTAATATATAATTAAAGGGGAATAAAGGCTTTTCTATAACGATAATCTGGCTTCTCTGAATGCATTTAAAATAACACATATGCATATTACATGTATGTATAGTATGAAATCGTATACATGTATGATAGAATAGCAAGGGCTTAAACGTCTATAGAACAGAATCCATTACGTAAAAATGCAAGTCTATTCTAATTAGGATTTCCAAATGTCAATTTATTTTACATATAAGGAGGTCAGATATAAACAATTATTAGATTGGTTCAGAAAATAATTCCTTCCTTTTTTAAAAATATATTTCAATTTAAATTCGGTATCATAAGTTAGATTTCACTTTAAGTTAACTTTAATTTAAGTTTTTCTATGTAAGAAGTAAAAATTTAAACACAGCAATGGAGAATAGTGTGTACCTTTTTGTACATGCCATGTACCATTCGACATTATATATCCATTGTTAAACAGAAAAGGATTACCGAATCCTTGACATGTATGAGAATAACTTTTTCTAAGAACCGAAAAGCACTCTCGTTGTAAGACACAGGCGTTTATACACTGCACCAAAGACATGAATTTCTCTTCAAAAATAGGTGACTGTTCCGGGGCCAAATTCTCCATTTCCTTATAGATACTGAAATATTCATTGCGTTGTGCACACCGAATTTTACTTATCTGAAGAGCAAAAAAAGAACACAGAAGATATCCAAACATTTCGATTCGTCGAAAGATTCTGACTGTTTAAACGTTCTTTGCGAGGCTTCGTGAATTCTTATTGAATTACAGTCTTTTGAATGTTCGAGTGATATTTATACAAGACTTATTGTTAAGCACTTGTTTTCAGTTTTTCATTAATCTAGATCCTAGATTTGCTTTTTGATGTTAACTTTTTTTCACCGAGAAACTTTCATTAAAAAAGATTTAGTTTTTATGATAGTGTGTTGCAGTTTGAAATAAATCATAAAAAGCTTGGAATATTCATACTTCATTGCATTCATTCTATTATAGAGAGAAAATACGAGAAAATGCTATCAATCTAAGTTAATTAATTTAAGGGAATGAATACATCGATCGATGAGATTTTAATTAAGAGGTTGTCCTTGATAGAATCATTCAAACAAAAAAAAACACATGCTAATCAATTATGAATGTCTCATCTTATCATTAACTTTGTAGATGTATATATCATATTCTATGGAAACATTTTTAAGGTGCCCTGAAAATTCAAAACTGCCCATTTTATTTTAATTTTACAGCACTCTGTAGGATATTCCTCGTAAGGTATTCCGTGCTCAAATTAACCGTTTTCATCTTGCATTTGTTTGTGATTGTTAATTTCAGCCTGATAACATTTGATGACCCATCGTTGTATTCGTTGAGAAAAAAAAAATTTTGAATTATTATTTTATTTCCATCACTATGAAATGTCCTGAGATAATATTCGAACCAAAGTTCATAACAGGGACTAAAATACCTATGAATGCGTTTGGGATTTAAATATCAAGCGGTAGAAGGAGTGTTAGGATTGTATTATGAAATAATGTAAGTATAATTTTAAGTTTATTTGTGCGAAACATATTTTCCTTTGATAGAATAATGTTAAAAAACTTACCTTTTAATGTTAGGTATATGTACTATATAAGTTACATGTATATAAAGCACGGATATTCGGAACAGAAATATCGGTCTTGTTTATCCTCTCTATTCGTAGTTAGCAAGATCAACATATGTTAACAAAAGCATAGCTACGTTTGAAGCGTTTTGTTAGGCAGTATTTGGATATTTATCTGGCAACATTATCATCAAAGTGCAATATGTAAGCTCTTGCTGTGATTTTTTTTTCTAAAATCCAAATGAACGTCTAAAATTTTTGTTACCTGTAACAAAGGAAATAATTTTCATTAACGCGTAATGATTCAATCTCTCTCTTAGAAACATAAAAGGTATAACTGTAACTTTATAAAGTAAGAAGAATATTAGCAACTTGAAGTTCACTCGTGTCAAAGACTTAAGGAACAAAGATTCTTGATCCGTTAGCCAAGCAAAGCGATGTCAAATATATTAAACGTCCAGCTTGCATTTTTATTATCGGGATGGGAATGAGATGTTATTTTTATGCTGCAATTAATATTTTTTTATAACATTTGTAAGAGTCATGCATGATATTTTTTTTAACCAATAAATTAAGTTTTTGACTCAATGCGGTGCAGACAAATTGAATACCGCGCGTTAGCGCGGTATGATAATTTGTCTGCACCGCATTGGTGTGTCAAAGGACCGACGGCATCCAAAAATATGCATTCAATGCTTATATTCATATTCATACTGATGTGTTTTTGTACGAAATATGTGTACTGTCGCTGTAAAGCCATTATAAACGCTCTCGGTCAGGGATATAAAACATACATGGAACAGCCATATTGACATGTTATTTAGTACGTTTCCACAGCTAAAAATATAGTGACATAAACTTTGTACAGAAAAATCCTTTTAATTAAGGAGTAGATATAATTGAATTTTATTTTTTTAAAATGCATACAGTATCAAATTGGTTAGGTAAGATTGAACGATTTATTTAATCTTACAAAAATAAATATACTCAAAACACATGGTGACGTTTATAGTTGTGCTCATGGCGCATGAATTAGCAAAGTGTATTCATAGGAAATTAAACGTCTGTGATATCCAATGAAAATATACGAGGAAATATACCTTGAATGTAAATATATGCCCCTTGAATGTAAATATATGCCAATCAATTCTTTTTCAAAGGAATACTTTCTCTCTGTATTGTTTACAGACAACTTTACAATATCAACGCATGGATTCCTGATCCTAATTCAGATAAACGTTGCTAGACTGGTTCTCTAGTCTACCTAGAATCCCGCACAGGAACCAGGCTAGCTTATGCGCGAACTGAATTTTCCACATCGCAACCAGTTTTACCTCGCTTATAATTATATCTTATCTGCGTGGACCGAGGTCCACGCATCAATCAATATGCTGCTCATATTGAGTTAAACACGTCTAATAGAATGAGTTTACACATATGTTTTTAAGATACAAACGAATGTTTTACCGAAAGCACAGTCGATCAAAATTATTAATTTGTCTATCGCGGTTTACCTCGTATTGCTTATTACATCACTTGAAGTTTTTTATCATTCAGTATTTATGCCACAATATAAAAAATGACGTCATCTTTGAATGCTTATACAATGCTAATTAGTAATTTTTATATATTCCTAAAAAAAAATCAATATATAGCGGGTTCTTTAATACTTTCTAATTTGATCGATTATTTTCGTTTTCAGGAGAGAGAGAGAGAGAGAGAGAGAGAGAGAGAGAGAGAGAGATTACTTCTGCATAAAGTCGCGTGTTTTTCCATTATTAAAATATTAATTAATACTTTTGAAATAGTTATGAAAAATTTTCGGCCGATTTGATGCTTTGCTTGTAATTATCTAGTTTCAACATTTGTCCAATGTTGTTGGAAGACTGTATTTTATATTTATTAAAAACAAGAACAAATCTTGCATACTTTTAAAAAAATAAAACATTTTTTATACATTTTTAAAAGCCACGTGTAGACGAAAAATTAACAATTTAACAAGGCACACTAACATTTACAATGAAATAAAAATAGTTAACAATACAGAAAAAGTATATATATGCCATTTTTGTAAGCAAGAAAAACCGATTAAAAAAGTTTTATGAAATATATAATCATATAAATCTTACAATACATGTATCATGTAAAACTAACGGACACATAACAATAAAATTTTAACTTTTGTTTTATCTAAGAGCATACATTGTATAATAATTGACTCTTGTATGAGCATGTTACAAATTTAAACAACTTGCAGGAAAAAATTTTAAATACCATGTTTGTTATGTCCAGCTTAAATTACAATTGATGATTTACCTAATCAATTCTCCTTTCTTTATATTGTAAATTTTATAGAGTGTGATCCTGTTTTCTGGATCATCTCAATGTGGTTTTCGGATCCATTTGCTCCTTTTTTTAAATTGATAACGTATTACACACTAAACATTTCCTTTTTGTGCGTTTTCAAAGCGTTTGCTGTACATACATGTACAAGTCATTTTTATTGCTCTTCTTTGTTGTTTGGGTTTTTTGCTGTTTTTCGAAATAAGTTAACTGCACAATCAGAGCTCTTAACATCCTGATATACATGTACGTGTTTGTGGATATTTTATAAGTTATTTATGTTTGTTTGAGTGGCACGAATAAAGACGTAAGTAAGACAATCTTTATGTATTATATACTGACGTTTGGTTTTTACTACAAAATTAATTTTAAAGCAATTAAACCTAGATCAGTGAAATTACCTTCTTGATAACATCGTTGCAAATTAAAACAATAATGCGTTCAATAATTTACGATTCTCTCTTATATGGCCTTGGTTGCATGAGATAAGACTATCTCGTAGTTTCTCAAAATATTGCCCAATGCAAGTTAAGAATAGTCGGAGATTTAGATATAAAAGCTTATGAGCTACAAAATGCGCAAAAAAAAAAAGTTTTTATAATATTCTAATGTACATTTTCAGAAATTATCATACCTTGTAATATAAAATTAATTCATTTGAATGCCTCGGGCGGTTCTAATATTCTACAAAATTGATGAACAACACAATCATGATATGAAGAAAAGATCACACACACTGGTCAGAAACTACTATATTTTTTTACCAGAGGAAAAAAATAAAAATAAACATTATATATAGCAACAATGTGTGGCATCAAGAGAATATATAACAATAAATAAATTTCAAAGAAACTACTATAAGAACCTGGAAAGAAAACATAGGGTGGTTAATTGAGATCATGCACGCCTATTTCATCTTTTACTGCAGCCAAATAGTCTTTTTGATTTTCGCCGTGTCAGAATATGTCATAGTAAGAGAAGAGAAACGCGTCTGTATTTGATGTTTCAAATTTGCCAAAAATATAAACATCACCTCAAATTTTATTTTACATTGGCTCTTTGTCAATCCGTTTGATACCAATCATTAGTTTGTTAAGATCAAAGTTCAGATCAATGGTGTCTTTATCGATGTTTTATTACATGTACAATGTACGGTACAATGTACGGTAGTACTAGCATAAAAAAACACAAAGATCAGAAGATATCATTCCACCATAGAATAAAATGAAATATACAAAGGACAAACAAAATAGTGGAAAATAATATATACAGATGTATGTTTATGATCATGGTTATTCATAAAAAAGAACGAGAAGTAAGAACAATTTCATCTCAGTGGGTCCACTACTCAGACAAGTTAACAAAGTGGTATGTATTTTCTAATAGATGTACATTATGCATGTTGCAAACTGTAAGGTCTGATTGCAATCAAAGTTTGAAAAAACAGTCAGTTGTTAATCGAAGATTTCGAAATTTTTCTAGACATGTTCGATGCTCTAAGACTTCAAGTATATCATATTTAATTTAACAGTTAACTAAGATTGATATCAACACAGTAATTATTCTACATATTTTCAAAAATACTTCTTGCTAAGAGACGCAACGTTAAGAAAGATGTGCACTATAGAAGATTTAGTGGTAAACGATTATGCATTTTTTGTTGACATTAATATCAAACGTGATATGCATGATAATTGCATGTTTACACGTTAATGGCTTATTGAATTTCTCTTCATAAACTGTTCTTTCTTGTATTGTTTTTTTATAATATCAAAGAAGTATAGCGCACTAAATATACGATTTGGCCTAAAATATAGCACTTTTGCAAACATCAGACATTTTCAATATTATACAATATTTAGTTTAAATATATTCAAAGAAACGCAAATCACACAAATTACCATGCTCTAAGAGTCATACTTATCTTACACGACATCATAAAAATATTCAGGTTTTGTTAGGGATATATAGGAAAGTAGACTATTTGAATCACTCTAAACAAAAGAAATCCGATTAAAATTATGTTCTATTCTAGATCTTCTGGGTTTTATCTTATATGAATTTATCTGGCTTAATTAGTATGAGCACACTTAATATAAACAGATCTCTTTATTAACACTATACATGTACTCTATTTACACTTAGATCCAATGTATATTGCTTGATCTTATCACGGTTCAGAATATCAACTTATATTAAACACAGAGTTTCCCGAATTTATGACAAATCAGTTGTTACAGACACCATTATAAAATCAGTACAGTGTATCTAGGTTTCGAAGATCATGTATTGCAACAGCTACATGTAGATACCTGAAGCTATTTTTAGTAAAAGGTACTCTCCGTCCAAACACAGGTTTAGGCGAAATAATGGGAATAGGCGCTATACCTCTTTCTTAAAAACAACACCAATTGATTGATTAACTTTGACAATGTAAAAATACTGTTACATATCTGTACTTGGAAAATAAAAATATACCTTCTATTTTGTTCTTTGTTTATCTTTTTTATGTTGCTCTTATGACAGACGTCAAATAGAAGAACAAAAAAGAAGAAAATCTTATTTTAAATTAATTGTATCTAAACATACATCATACACACTTGTAAATATTCATTAAGTGCAACCTAACATTTCCTAATATGTTTCTTTCCTGAACTTTTTTGTATGATTGAACATGTTTCATTAAAAGAAGCTTTATGAATGTGTTTTATAAATATTACATTGCTTTTCATATACAAGTGGTCGGGGTCTATATAGGATATCGTAGCTTGGGTTATCACAATATGGGTTGACCTCATTATCATCTTGTTGCGGGGATCCGGAATGGTTTGAATCAAGACATTTTGTATTCATGGCCAAAGAAACCTGTATTTTCTCAGCTTCACATTCTGAAATTTGGGATATTCCAGTATTTCTCACATCAATTATATTTCCAGGAACAGCGCCAATGCATCTAAAAATACAACGTTAAAATTAAAACCAATTGAAGGGACAGTTGTGCGTATTTGACCAACCCAATCACCACCCCCTCCCGCGAACGAAAATGAAGCATGAGTAGGGAATCGATATTCAGGAAAAATTCATATATCAACACGATTACTAGTAACTTCCACTGTAAAAAATGAAAGATTCTACAAAATAATAATTAGATGGTATTTAAAAGTAGTCGAATTAATAGATGTAGTGATCCTTAACAAATGAAATTCCAAATTATGAAGATACTAGTAATTTTAGAATATTAACAATTTGAAACTGTTTGGAAAATCAAATTGACCTCTTTTTTTTAAATTGACATACGTCTGCAGATTTAGCTGACTTTTTGTTAATTTCTTGAACTTATCATGCATATGAAAGAAAAGCGTTGTTCTCTGGGATCAATTATCTATAGGAGAATATAATGGAAGTTTATAATACCTATTGAACCTGTCAAATCTAAGACAAGAAAACTTATTGAGAGGTGAAACGAGTTGTTGTCATTGTGTATTTTTTCAGAAACAAATAAACATACAAGTATCTTACACAGATTGTGTAAATGTATTATTTACTGTGAGTTTGTGAGTTACACATTTTGATTATTTTATACGTGTATTTTATGGAGAATTTATTAACATTCTAAAATGTTCTTTTGTTTAATTTCTAATTGGCACAAAACTCATTTATGTTGGTTCCATTTCAGAAATTTACATTTGCCCCATTTGAAATGAGTCTTGTGGAGGTACGAATTTTCTTTGTACAGTTCTAATTACATTTTGTAGTATCTAATTAATGCATGAAATATAATCAGCAATTAGAGTCCAACCTTTCTTCTATTACTGCAGTTTCAGCAAAGTGGATGATACAGTAATTTGTCTCCGAGCTTTTGCGTTCGTTTGAATTTTCTGGTGTTGCATACAGAGATGTTCGAGGCATTAGAATGGAGCGGTTTGCTGTTTTATTTCTTTTATTTCTGAAACAAACACAGTTTATCTTTATAAGAATGCCCTGATACTGTAGAAATCAAAGAAAATAAGATTTCTTTTTCCATTTTTTTTTTGTTAGATTTTCTGAATTGATTTTTAACTTTCTGTGTAGCTTTTTATTGAGAAACTAAAAATCAAGTCCGACTTTTATTTTGATTGATCAACAGATTATATTAGAATAAATTTTAACGATTCATTTTTTTACTAATCGGGTTCGTCCTTTAAAAATTATTTTTACCGAATTTTCTTAGAGCTGTTTTAGTACATTAAACAATAATTGGAGAATTTTGACCCGGGATTGAAAATTGACTCGGGGGTATTTTTTCAACGTTGAATATTGAGACCAAAGGTGTTAAATAAAGACCCTGTTCCGTTGAAAATTGACCCGCATCGTGGAAAGAACTAGGTACAGTTTCAATCATATTTGGCCCTGTTTTAGAGTGATTTTTAAAAATGTCACAGGTAATGATATGTATCGTTTATTTACACAAGAATACCCATAAATTAAGAACCTATAAATAGTTTCCTGATAAGACTTTCACAAGGCTAATTGTGACGTCACAAACAGTGCATTTTCCCGTAATTTTCATAAAAATGAGCAGAAGACACCAACTCCTTAATAGTTTTTTGAATAGAAAAATATGTCCGCAGCTGTCGCCCACGATGAAACTCACATAATAACTTTATCATGTGATATCACATAAAACGTATTAATTACGTTGTGGGCAACGGCTGCGGACACATTTTCCTCTTCAAAAAACTATGAGAAAATGTGCCATTTTTTATCATTTTTGACCAAATCTTTAAAATATCCTAAAGTGTTGAAGTCATTTTTTGAAACAAGATAAAAGTGTATAACTTGGTACTTTATATAAACACATATTCCAGATGGCATATGTGTATTTTTATGAGATTTAAACAACTTTTGAATTTTAGGGCAAATATTGACTGAAACTGTACCTTCTTCTTTGATTATGAAACCGGTTCAAAATTCAACAGCAAATAAGCACAGATTAACGAGTTCGTATTTATAACTTGGATTTTTTAACCCCAAATTTACAGTTTTATTCATATTCATTCTTTAGACCTGTTTACATATTTTAACGATCGGGCGGAAAAAAAAACATTTCAAAGATTATTTTTCGAATTGTACATATTAACCCTTTAAATATATATTGACATACATAGCGAAATGTTCGCCTATGATTGTTGTTTTGTGTGATATCTATATTTCCAATATTATGTTTTTAAATAAAAATATTAGTTTACGTGGTTACATGCTTCATTTCAGTGAAACAGGTTTTTATTTAAATATTTTCTAGATAGGTGTACAAATATAAATAATATATATATGAATGTGTAATACGTCATATTGTTTAGTTTGGGTTTTACACTTAACCAGTAAATTGAAATGTTGCAATTGTTCATTATAAGATTTCTTGATAGGTGTAAATACAAATTTTACAATATCATATGGCATGTCGTGATTTTATTCTTGCGCACACTCAGTGTGTTAAAACTGTGATTATATAATTTTTACCAACCCAGTAATAAACCATACCCAGTAAATAACAATTTACAATATGACGATACGCTAACAGTATTCTCTTTATATAAGTTTTCTTAAGAAAAAAAAACCCAGCAATCATCTTTTTGTTTTTAAATTCATTTCCCCTAGCATTTGTAATATTTAGTATTTAGGAAATGTTAGATATTTGAGACATGTTTTGTAAGAATGTACATTTTCATGCATACTCATTCTCAGTGTTTTGTTTTGCTGTAAAAAAGTGCTTTTAGGAAAAATCAGGATGTAACTCAATACAATTTTTTCCTATGCATAAAACATTCTGCTTAATGGAATATATAGCAAGTTAGCAACCTAATTCTTGTATAGGATAACAATAACGTAATTTTGCTAATATAGATTCTGAATATTTTTGCTCACAAAATCTTAACAGAAGTTTTAATTGATTATTTCAATGAAATGGTAAATTACCATTTTTTAATAAACCAAATCGTACATTAAAATGAAGTAGAGGATCATGTGATGGGATCAGAGTAGGTGTTGGACCTTCCTATTACACGCACCTACATTATAAATGAAGAGGTCATATACTTTTTTTATGATGAGAACAATATATTACATCAGGTGCATTTGTTTTTAAACTGCAAGTTGTTAATGAAAATGAAAATTAAAAAATAATAGAGATCAATTGTAATATATTTAAAAAGAACTACATGAATACATGAATACATATGCAGAAAGTAAGATGGTGCTTCCAAAATAGTTTATCTGGCAAGTTTACGAAAAATTATAGTTAGTCGAATAAATTGAATAAAAACTGTTGACAACCTGTCAGATTAAAAAATATTACAACTGTTTATTTATTTTTTGTGAGGTTATACCTTCTACGTAATAATACAATATTAATTATTATTAATAATTACTAATACAGTGGGTATATATTCTTTATTATGAAAAAAAATGCAACGAAATATGCCCGTGGATTTAAGCTATGTCAATTTGCCTAATAATTTACGTTAACGGTCAATATTTGTTGGACATATTTATCAAAGATTATGACAAGTTAACATCAATTAAGGAATATTCTGTTGTAGAACACTTGAAAACAAAGTACTCATTTTCTTTAGGCTACAAAAAAATCTGACAGTAAAGACTAATAAATAATCTGTCCTTTGGCACCTTTAAATTCTGTCCCAAGAGGGTATGAAAATCAATTTTATGACCAAATAATTGCTAGCCCGACTCGCCCTTCGATTCAGAAGCAAAGGTCATCTTCTTGGCTTCATTTACATAGTATAATTAATGGTACATGTACAAAGTTTTCAGTCTTAATATTTAATAATTGTAATCAAACAAATAAACCTAAAATAAACCAGCAACGTCCTCATATGTATAGGACGGAATGAAAGTTTAAAACTGAAACTTTCAAGTATATACATGAACATGTACATTTAAACCGTGTAGAACAAATTCCAGTTCAGTTCAGAGACGGTTCAAAGTTGTTGGACTCAATTTTCAACAGGGGCAAGTTTCGACGGGTCGACGTCATCAGTGTTTAAAAAAAAAATTTAAACTGTTGAAAAAATGACCCCGGGTATAAATTTCACGACTTTTGGTCTCAAATTTCAACGTTGAAAAATGACCCCCGGGTCAATATTCAACGTTGAAAAATACCGGTAGGGGTTATGTATTGCTCTTGCAATACTTTCAGAATGATTGTTGTTTATAGGAAGACAAATTAACTTAATCATCTCAATATATGCTGAAATCAGTTTCATTCCATTCTTTTAAAGTATCGTAAGTGTAACACTTAAAATTTCACATTCATGTATATTTGGGAAAAATTGATCTATTCTCATTTTGTTATATGCATGTACGAAGTTCCAAAAAGAAGGTACCAGTTATTCTGTACCCAAGCATACCATAAACTACCTTGCGTATTTGATCGATCAACAATATACACTGTACGTTAATTCTCAATTACCTCTGCTCTAAAAAGCACAAACACTTACTATGTAAACCTAAGATGCAATGATATATTTATAGAATAATTCAATTGGAGGATATACACTCTTAAAACCTTCTCGAATGAAATTACACAAAATACTACATCCTTCCTTAACCTCCATATATGTAAAATGAACTCCTCCATATATGTAAAATGTACTCCAACAAAACATTCAGTCTGACTCATGCTTATTTGTAAGCAAGTTGAAAAATTGGGGTTGACTTTAGTCAGACTGGTTTTCATTTTTCATTTTTCTAAAAATAAAGTCAATCTTTTCAGAAAACTTGAAAACCGTTGCATATTTGGGTCAAGCTTGATGGAAGTTTAATTTCCCACCGAAAACGTTCTTAACTATGTTCATACCTTTTGGTAACTGTTATAGATATATTTATAAACAATCAGCTGAACATTTTGACACATGTGGGTTTTTTTTTTTCAAAGTTATAACAGTTTTGGTCAGTTGTGCTATTTTTAAAGATATAATTTTTGACGTTATAATTTTTTTTAAACTTACCTGTTTTTTCTTATCAATATCATTACTGCAACGAAAACTGATGTGCATATAACGCCAGCTAAAAAGCTAGCCAAAATCACAACTGAAATAAAAAGAATATATATATATATATATATATATATATATATATATATATATATATATATATATATATATATATATATAAAGAGTTGTATTATATGGATAACAAAACGCGTGTAGAAATTATATTTCACTGCGTTAGCATACAACTAAAGTTAATTTGCTTTAGGTTTAAGATATTGGAGATGATATGAAAAATGAAAACCTGTAAGATGTGTAGTATCTTTGAAAGGTATAATTGTTGCTGTCAAATATTGTGTAGACAAAACACCTGCTAAAAGATGTTCCTGAAATTCTTTTGTCGATATTGACTCTCGTATATTAAAAGTTGCAGGTGTCAAAGAAGATAATGTTGAGATGCAAATAGGTCTGTTTTGACTGCAGTTTTCTAAAAATGTTGAAAAAATCTACCTGTTAGAGGCTCCAGATTTTTTTTATAGGATGTATGAAATTAAAGTCCAATTTTGTAACGAATATTTTTATTAAAATATGATTTTCTATTCTTTTTTAGAATTTCTTTGAAGGGTATCATTATTATTGTCATTATTCAATAAAGTACCGACTTTTAACGCTTAGATAAAATCCCTTTTTTTGGTGCACATCGTCTGATATAAATGATATTTTGACTCCATGTCCCACTGTTTCTATATAATTATTCTTTTTTCCTTCACAACTATGAAACAAAAGACGGGATGAATTGAATTCTTCTATCTAAAGAAAAACAAATTATTTGAGTGAAAGGGAAAAGTACAATCTATGTACATATATGTACATCTCAAAAGCTCGAATATGAAATTATCTAGTACATGTATTTCAATATTTCGAATAAAGCATCCAATATGTTTAAACTTTTTTTCGAGATATATCTTAAACAAGGTGGCTTAAATGTGTTACATTTAGCTTCTTACCTTCAGATAGTCGGTGCAACTATCATTGTTTGTGTAGATAGAAAGTTGAATTATATTGACAGAAAGCACAGAAGCACATTGTGTTTCTGACACTATAACATCCCAAGTTATGTTACTGTTTGGTAAATAACGATCGTCTTTACGGGTAGAGGCAATATAACGTTCTTTACAGTCGTTAAGTATCGTAGTATAAGGGTCACCAGATTCATTAGCTGTTAGAAAACTAACTGTGTAGAAATAAATGTAGTATGTCACCTAAAGTTAATAGTAGTTTAAATGTATCGTGAAGACATCTCAATTTGTAGCATTCTCCATATCGATTTCTTAAAATGACGACTGAAATTACACGATTTTCTATATGCTCGTACAATAACTTACCCGAATGCTGCCATAATATCATCACAAGTATAAGAATTGTCGTTTCCATAAATTGTGTGTATATTAATATCCAATTCTCAAAACAAGTCTGTCAAATATTAATTTTGTGTTGTGTATGAATTGATAAAATATATGCTAGCTATATCTTCCAGTGTCAAAATATTTCCCGTTTTTAAAGCATGGCGCTTGTTAGATCCATACTTTCCATCTGTCCCTGACACCAATAAAACTTCCCTCTGCTTTAGTTTTTATTGAACTTTTTTTTTATTTTCATTTTTCTAAAAATAAAATTGATATTTTCAGAAAAATCTGAAAACCATTGGATTGTAAAAACCAGATAAGGACGTTTCCCACGAAAAACATGTTTAACTATGTGTTAACGTTATTTATTAAGGGATATACAATATGATTTATAAACACTAAGAAGAACTTTTTTACTCGTCAATTTTTATTTGTTTCAAAGCAGAAGAAGTTATGTAATATTTCTTGTGCAAGTTTTTTTTAGAAAAAGGTAGAATATTTGACATTTTTAAAATTCAAAATCCTAATCTATTACACCTTATCAAAATCACTTTTGCAACGTCAATAGATGTGCCCCTGTTATTACAATATTTAAACTCTCGATTGAAATAATGAGAATATATTAGAATATAAAGGGTTGTATATAGACAACAACAGAGTGTAGAAATAATCTGACAGCATTGGCGCTTTATTGTAGTTTATTGACTTTTATTTATACAGGGAAATAAGAACAATATGTGTAATTTTATAGTTTTATATGGCGAACATTGGCCGTGGCATATTACTTTATGGGATGCCAATAAACACACAACTTTTGGGCAAACCCACACAAAATCAACAAATGCATCAAAATTTATACAACACACAACATATGTTCAAATGGCCACCCCGGGTAAACCGCGGGTGGTTACTTATTTAAATGTAAGTTATATGCACAAAACAATGTGAATCCACATCAAGCAAATATTTTACAAACAAAATGGTTTAACATTTTACCCCCCCCCCCCTTCACAGTTCAATGGTGACAACTTCACAATAATACAAAGTTTACGTAGGCCTCAGTTGCTTTGGTGTGCGCAAGCGCCACATCAGTGTTTATGCCACGACATTGCTGGAAATGAACCCATATATATACGTCTTCCAATGATATGCAAAAACAAAGGAAAAGCCAGCAGCAAAAACAAAACAAAGCATATATCTGTATTGAAAAATTTAATTCCTAAACAGATTGGGAAGGGAAGGGCAGGATATTTAAGACGGATGCAAAAAACTTTACAGCAAATAATTTCAAAAATTCTCCTCTAAAATTTTTTAACCTACTCTCTATTCAAAAACTTTAGGAAAAGAATGTCGATCCCGAGCTTCCAGACTTAAATAATATGAGCAGGCCGCAGGCCGATCCCGACCAAAATTAAGATAACCCTTTTCCCGTAAAATAAAGTCATCGATTTTATATGCATAAAATAGATGGTATTATTTATACAGGGAAATAAGAACAATATGTGTAATTTTATAGTTTTATTTGGCGAACATTGGCCGTAGCATATTACTTTGTGGGATGCCAATAAACACACAACTTTTGGGCAAACCCACACAAAATCAACAAATGCATCAACATTTATACAACACACAACATATGTTCAAATGGCCACCCCGGGTAAACCTCGGGTGGTTACTTATTTAAATGTAAGTTATATGCACAAATTTAAAACAATGTGAAACCACATCAAGCAAATATTTTACAAACAAAATGGTTTAACATTTTACCCCCCTTCACAGTTCAATGGTGACAACTTCACAATAATACAAAGCTTACGTAGGCCTCAGTTGCTTTGGTGTGCGCAAGCGCCACAGGATGAGTTAGAGACATTGCTAGATAACAATGTATGAATGCTATCTACGTATTGACTTTCAACACCAATGCTTGTACCTGATTGAATAGCTAAAGCAGGAACAGGTGTTGGGGGTAAACTTTGGTTCACAGTTGCCACATCTTCACTCTCTATTGCGATGGCGCCTCCCCTGATTCGTGATGGACCTGGTTCCTGTGATGCCTGATCGTCAGTGGATGGAGCTGATCGCCCAGGTCTTGACCTCTATGACCTTGATCCTTTCCCCTCGTGGTGTCTGCAATTCCGCTTATTATTTTTTGGTGGCATTTCCGCTCATTAAAATGAACAATACACATACATTAACTCACTTGAAATTAAAAACACGAT
Organism: Magallana ariakensis; assembly: GCA_020458035.1. Lineage (NCBI taxonomy): Eukaryota > Metazoa > Mollusca > Bivalvia > Ostreida > Ostreidae > Magallana > Magallana ariakensis. Next base: position 32,363,221 of record CM035818.1, read on the forward strand.
TTTTAAAAAGTCGACTTCAAAAATTTACAAATTATATGAATGGTGCATGCTGAAAACACCCTGCTTTTAATCTGGCCCCATCAATAGAAAATATAAACGCCGGATTAAAAATAATGTAAAAAACAGATAACTTGTCTATCCATTAATGAAATTTCATATATATTTAAGACGGATGCAAAAAACTTTACAGCAAATAATTTCAAAAATTCTCCTCTAAAATTTTTTAACCTACTCTCTATTCAGTAACTTTAGGAAAAGAATGTCGATCCCGAGCTTCCAGACTTAAATAAAATGAGCAGGCTGCAGGCCGATCCCGACCAAAATTAAGATAACCCTTTTCCCGTAAAATAAAGTCATCGTTTTTATATGCATAAAATAGATGGTATTATTATGAGTTATTGGAAATGATATGAAAGCTGATAACCTGTAAGATTATTTTTATCTTTGAAAACTATTGTAGCATAGTTTGGTGTGCTTTCTTTTTGTTAAAACGTTGGGTTGTATCTACATACCCTTTTTTCAATGTCAGAAAAAAACAACAAACCAAATTGTTTACTGCATGTTAATGATACTGTCAATTGTATGAGATTCTTCCAGATCAAAATTGCCCATATAAAAACGGATAACTAATTTAGACTTTGTCCTTTGAATAAATATTCGCACTAAATCGTATATGAAGCCTATATGTATATGTAGCCTAATGCTGATATGAATTAATAGATTCGCATTATTTCCATTTTATCTCTGACTACCTTTATATTAGTTGTTGATTTCTATTGTTAGTCAGCCTTTTTAAGTTGGGATGAAAATTCAATTGCGCTTGCGTAAATTGGAATTCTTGGATGAAATTAGACAGACCGTGTTCGAGAAATTCGAAGATGTTATTATCTGGTCAGTCTCTAGGTCAGACTGCGCATCATCGATTCGTCGTATTGAAAGACTGTCCATTGGTATCTGCTGCAGTCGCCCGAGATTGAGATTGGTGAGGAAATATATATTGGCAGTGGTTTGAAACAAGAACATGAAATTCAGAGAGCAATCTTTGATGTTACAATTTTTAGTAATAAGTAGGTGTGTAGTCATACATAAGATTTTATGTACAGCGCAACACGCTTGTCTCCTCACAATAAAGTCATACAAATAAGGGTACAAACTTAATCTATATCCACATATTGTTTTTATTCTGGAAACTATATTTCTTGTATTTTAATAGATTGTGAATTCATGTTTGACCTAAAATTAATATTCCGCTGACTCTCTTAGGTTTTAAAAAGCTAACCTTGTTACGCTCATTGCTACACACCTTATACATATGGCCGAGAGCACTATTCATGCTTCACCGCATTCGGGTATTCGTTCACACGTTACATGTACATTGGACGGAAAGATTTGTTGAAATGCGTTTGAACAAAAATAATATGACAAACACTGCATAGCTAAGGAATATCCAATAAAAGACGAAATAAAGCAGATTGAAATCCAGGCACACATATTTCAAAAACCCTCAATCATTCTAGTACGTTTTCCTGTGACGTACTGTTATAACATCGAACATGCGCACTGTGGTAGATCGTACAGTGACAGCATGGACTTTAGAAAATGGAGTGTTTTTATAGAAACTTATAAAACGACGTTACGTTGTTACTTTCTTGGATTAACTATCACTTATCCAGTGTAATGGATGTAGTGCGGTCGGGACCTACCCTAAGATAGACAATATGCACTCTGTATGAACGACACACGTGTTCGATTTGCACGCGAAGTAAAGCACCACTATCTGTGCAAGAAAATTGGATCGATGCATAACATCGGGTTGCATAAACTCAATCATTCAGGAGACCAAACCAAACGGTTCCCTTTCTAAACATTCCCATGATGCATTTTGGTTTGGGTTTTTTGTGTTCCTATAAAGAAATTATCATTATATACTTGCTAACTTTGAAAGTAGACTGATTATCCTGGTGTGAATTCGGGATTTTCATAACCTGGAGTTATTGTTCCATTAGAACAGGAATAACGCCACGTAACCAATATAAAGAAATGATGAAATAAACGGGTTTTTTTTTCGTCTTTTATAATCGGTTATTGATGTAAATTGTCAATGTAAAATGAAAATTGTGCAATTAAAGGATGCTGTAAACTAAAAAACACAAGGGAGATTTGACGAGAATCATTGTTGTTTGAAAGTTTTTTTTGGGGGGGGGGGCTCATCCAAAACATCTTGACAACCCCCCCCCCCCAAAAAAAAAGAATTATATTACAACTTCTTAAAATCGTGAAAATCCAAATCCGTGTGTGTGTGTGTGTGTGTGTGTGTGTGTGTGTGTGTGTGTGTGTGTGTGTGTGTGTGTGTGTGTGTGTGTGTGTGTGTGCGCGCTGGGGGGGGGGGGTATCTTCAATCATATCTTCAATTTCACTATTCATTTCCTTCTTCTTCTTCAATTGTTTTTTACATGCTCCCCAAAAAGTGGCTGGGGGAGTGGCAACTTAATTTTTTTTTTACTTTTTTATTAGTAAATTAATAAAAAATATCTGCTGCGAGAAGAAGTGGGGGAGGGGGGCAGGCATTAGTAATTAATGCAGTTGCTGACAACATTCACGTTTCTATTATATAGTCCATATTTTCATGAAATGTTTATTCCAAAACATGGTTTTTATGTGCATGGCTAATTGGTATTAATTTTCTCGTGCATTTCTTTTTAAATTCAAGTTAACTGTAATATTCTCTCACGCTTTACCAAATATTTGTTTGCTATATATGGTACCAAAATAAAGTGTAATTTAATTATATAAAGATAAATGATTAAAATAAAAAAGGTACTAAATAAAAAGTAAAACGAACAAATAAACAAACTACATGTACAAAAAATGATGTCTTTAAGCAGACTCCTCAAAGGCTTGAAAGAAAAAGTACATGTATATGTCTTATTTTAAAGCTGCTTGGTCCGATTTTTTGGTTATTACAGTATCAAAAAAAATTCCATACCAACCAATTATCCTAAAATGTTATGGATTTTCTCCTATTTAAACCAACTGGATCGGTCTCTTTTCAAAGTTAGAAATATTCAAAGTAAATAAAAACAATAAAAATAATTTCTTTTTGGGCAAACGAAAAAACAAACCAAAATGCAATATGGGAATGTTTAGGAAAGGGAACCGTTTGGTTTCGTTCCCTGAATGATTAGGTTTATTCAAACCGCATGCTATGCATCGATTGTAAACAAAGCAAACTCCAGAATTATTAGCGAACAAAATATACACAGCTTTAATTTTAATTTGCCTGAACATTTTTATTTTTTATTTTTAGCGATGTCGAAGTCGTAGTCCAATCATACCCGCCTCGACGTCAGGGGCGAATTTTTAATGTGGCGAAATAACGCGATACCTTTTCATGTCGTATGTTTTGTTAACAAACTTTGTACGTAATTTTTTTCGTTGAAATTTTGTTTAATTGACCGGGAATACTACTGCAATGTTCATTATTATACTATACTTAGCATAACCGTCATTTAAAGGCGTACACAAAATTTGATATAAAATCGGACCAGGCAGCTTTAAACCGAAAACAAAATTAATGCTAATTTCAATGAAATATTTATACTAGCGGAAAAAAGAAACTGTGCATTATAAAATTTAGTAGAATTTTTCTATATCTATTGTTTGTATTTATAAAATTTAAACAATCGATAATGGTATTGTTTTTGACAATATCGGATGGTAACCGTCCGGGTGCACGGACTTTTTCATGGTTAGTGAGCACCTGTTGTTTATTGAAGAATTTGTACGCACGAGTTTTACGGGCCAATAATGTTTGGAATAAGAACTGTAAAGGATTTGTTTAAACTTTTTTTGTTAAGGAAATCACTTTAGTTTCAACAAAATTTACCCCTATGTCATGCCACGACTCAACGAAAACCAACGTAATCGTGCTGTTGGGATGCTGCAAGCTGGAATGGCACAAAATACTGTAGCAAGACACTTTTGAAGTTCATCGGAACACCATCCAGTCATTATGGAGACGTTTTTAACAATCTGGCAACACCCAGGATCGACCACGCTCTGGGCGACCTCGTGTGACGTCACGTCAACAGGACAACCACATTAGACTTGTGCATCTGAGAAATCGTTTCCAGACAGCAAGTTTGACTGCCCGTAGCATTCCAGGGCATCGACCAATTAGTCCAAGAACTGTGCGTAATCGTCTGCGCGAGCAAAACATCAGACCTAAACGTTCAGCGGTGCGCCCAGTACTGCTTCAACGTCATCGTATCGCCAGACTAGCGTGGTGCACACGACATCTGCGATTTAGAATACAGGACTGGGCCAATATTCTGTTCACTGATGAATCCAGATTTCATTTGGATAGCAGTGACGGCCGTTGTAGGGTGTATCGTCGCGTTGGGGAGCGTTACCAGGACGCTTGTGTTGTGCAACGTCGACAATTTGGTGGAGGTAGCGTTATGGTGTGGAATATCAGCACGTGGAAGGACCCCTCTACAAATTGTCAATGGAAATTTCACCGGCGTACGCTATCGAGATGAAATTATTCAGCGTCATGTGATACCCTTCATACAGAGACATCAAAATCACATCACTCTGCAGCAAGACAACGCAAGGCCACACGTTGCACGTGTAGTCAGGGACTTGTTTGTTCAACAGAATGTCGATGTCTTGCCTTGACCAGCTGTTTCCCCCGATTTGTCGCAGATCGAGCACGTCTGGGATGAAATGGAAAGACGTTTACGCCGTTTACCAAATCAGCCAGTGACATTGGCTGATTTAGGCCAGGCTTTAACAAACATCTGGAACAACATCCCTCAAGCATTTGTGAACACTTTAGTGGCATCAATGAGGCGTCGCTGTCAAGCATGCGTGAACGCAAATGGTGGTCACACGCGTTATTAATTTTGTTAATTCAATTTCAAATAACAGTGACTTTCGAGTGTGCTGAAATTGACGTTATTCGACGTTGACATTAATGTGTTATGAGATGTTGTTACGAATACATGTGTTAACAGTATTACAAAAAATAAAATTTGTTCATTGTAATTTTTAAATGTTTTTTCATATATTAAATAATGTACAGTTTCTTTTTCTCGCTATTATATTATAAATCACTGGGATCTAATTTCAACGTTGTCATTCCTCTAAATACTATACTATCTATTTAATACAACGAATCCGTTTCGTTGAAAATTTTAAATGATTGTCATTAATTAAACAGCCTGCATGATAGGTACAGCTGCCTGGATTAATGACCATCCGTGGCTGGTCAAATACCAATACTCAATGCGTGTACATTTTTTCATGACAGCGTGGCATTTCGAACGAATGCATCTAAACAGGCTAGCGCAAACATCGTATTTTGAAAAGGTGTTTAAAATACAATTAAAATTGAAAATCAATCACTTCACAAACTCACAAAAGTCCTGTCCGTGAAGCTGCCGGATTTTTTTTTTTTTGGGGGGGGGGGGGGCTCGTACATGTATCTTTGAATTTAATCAGATTATTATTTATGCGTTCTTTCCCTATATTGGTTTTGTGTTCTCCTCAGAAAAAGATAGGGAAGGTTCGTTAGGAATTTATATTTTTAGTTTTGATTTCTAGAAAAATGTCGATTTCAGCTCCAGTCCTCTCTCTTACATGTAATAATATTCATACATGTAACAACTTTCATTTCTGCGTAACAGGTGGGATCGTTTTATCAGAGAAATCACTAAACCCCATCCGTTAGCTCTGAAATTGACAAAGGAGTAATTTTCCCAAAAATAAGAATCTAAATGTCTTTCATTTGCAATGTTTACCGACTGATCAAAATAATCATATCACGTTAAACATGTTATTGATTGTAATCAAACGCATACTTTGCACTCTTATGATATGTTGACTTTAATTTTTTTTAAATAATTGATAAATTCTGATGTTTTTTGTTTGGTAATTCAAATATTATCAAATGTTTTTGTTGAAAGAAATTTGTAAATTCCCGCACTGCTTACTCATCTTCGAATAACCGAAAGTAATGCATACCTGCTATAAGGGGAAGATAACTCTTTCAGTAACGATAACTCTAGTTTATGGAAAGACGGAATAGGCGAAAGTGTATAACTTTCTATGATAATTGGTTTGTATGGAAAATTATTTCATACCGTAATAGCCAAAAAGTCGGATTATGCAGATTTAACTATATTTAGTAAAAATCATTCTATTTACATTGAATTATCGAATTTTATTACTGAGATCAAATTTCTTTTCTTCGTGCGCATAGTCTGATATAATTGTTATTTTGAGTCCATCTTCCGCTGTTTCAATACCATTCCTTTTTTTTCTTCACAGCTGTGAAACAAAACATGGGATGAACTGAATTTTTTTTTTATCTAAAACACAAATTAAAATTTTTAAATTGGGTAAGTGAAAGACTCATCGTTTAATTATCAATGCACATATCCAAGGCTCATGGCAATCTAGTATTTTGATATTTTCAATGAAGCAAACAATATGTAAAACCTAACTATCATATTCCTTAACTAAGTGGCTTTAATGTGTTACTTAAAGGATTTTGCCTTCAGATAGTCGGTGCAACTATCATTATCATCATAGAAAGATGAGTTATTTGAATAGACAGCACAAATGAACAAAATATTGTTGTTCTGAGACTATAACATCACATGGCCAGGTTACATGTACATGTTTGTCACTGTTTTGAGAATGACTTTCTCTTATACGAGGGGAGGAAATGTATAGTTGATTGCAGTTGCTTAGCATCTTTAAGAAATGTTCACAATCTGTAAAAATACAGTCGTGAATGTGAAAAAAAAGCGGAAGATCAACGAAATGTATCGTAAAAAAACCCAGAAAATTTCGTAGCATACTTCGTATCGAGTTTTTTAAAATTAGAGCTGATATTACACAATTTTTTCTAAATGCTTTTCTAAAGGCTCAGTAAAAAAAATGATGCCGCACGAGGCACAGAGGTTTATACAGAAGTGGTATACAGTGTAGTCACATGATTATACTCTTCTGTTAAAATCTTTGAATTGAGATCTCGCTGAACTCAGTCGGGAAAGTAATGTTATATGATACCCTCGCAGAGCCGATGTAATAGAATGGGCATGACTTTCGAGACTCAAAATGTTCTTACCATTAGCAGCAAACATAAATTCCTCCAGTTCATCTTTCTTCCAGCACATTGTGCACAATTCCAATTTGAGGGCCTTAATTTCTTCGGCTCTGTGTTGGAGTGATGTTTTCAGAAGAGATTTCTTCATGACTTGTTCTTCTTTCTTCGTCTTCAAATCGTTGAACTGCTGAATGGCACACTGTCGGGCCTCATCCATTCTGGACAATTCCCCTTTGAGGGCCTCAATTTCTTCGGCTCTGTGTTGTAGTGTAGTTTGCAGCTTCTTCATGACATGTTTACATTGTCACTGCGTCCTGATGTTCCTTAGCATCTTGGCCTGGGACTTGATGTTGTCGTCCTGGCCCTGGGAGATCTGCTGACTCCAAGAGAGCTATATCAATGTCTAATGCTGAAAACAAACCACTAAAACAATACATTTGGGTTGTTTATGAATAAATATTTACTTTTCAAGTGTCGTTGTCTGTGATAACACCACAAATTGATTGTGCAATGCATATCTCTAATACAGTTCATCAATGACTATTTTAATATTTAATCATACAATTCCAGAAAGAACAAGTGCACTTGAGCTATAGAGAATGGTTCCTTTTTTAGTGCCGTTTTTATGTATCAACAAAAATATCAACAAGTTGCTTTTTTATCGTAATATTTAACCACTGATGGATGCTTCTGATTTATATGTACGCCTAAATTTACCAAAATTAGCGCACATTTTAAACAATTTAGAATTTTTAAATGCCTATAGATATTCAAAATCCGGAAAAATCGTACCGAACCTACTTGAAATGTGTCTATTTAAGGTGTAATATTCCTCTGCTATTAATTTTACCATATATTTTTTTCAAAAAATTCATATTGATTTTCATGAAAGTCAATATCCATAGATTCAGATGAAACTAAGTTGAAGTGATGAAGCGCTGCTAAATATTTTAAAAATTGATAATGTGTCTAATCATGATATGAAGAAAAAAAGATATAGTGATAAGAAAAAGCAAAATTTTAACATCGCAACATAAAATTAAAAATATTAATTGTATATGAAAATAATATAATAGTTATATACATTGCCATTTCATATTACAAAACATAATGAAGCGCTGCTTTTTAGTTCAGAATAGCATTTTGTTGTATAGGTTTGTAACAAAAATTGCTTCAATCAGCAAGGGTTCTCTTTCTTTATCATAGACTATTGGAGGTTTTACATACATGTTTTATAGACATTATATAATAAATTACCACCGTTTCTAATTTTTCAGAAAAGGTTTTATGTTTTTAAATTTGTGTGACCGAGTAAATAATAAAGGCAAGGTTCTTTGTTCAGGATGTTTAATATGTACAAAAAGGTGATTCTGTAAATAAATATAAACACATGTAAATATATATACAATTTATACACAGTAATTCATTACGGTTTAAATAAATCTTTAAACTTTATAATAATCTTAGTTTACTTTATGTAGACACTAAGAAACGTTATAAGTTATATAAATTAATACAATAAATACCTTGTGCGAGGTGTTGGTGTACAAAATCGCCAGACCCACAGTGAAACAAAATCAAAAGTTACCGGGTTTTATAATAATAGAAATGATCTGATTCGATAATACTAGCAAATGGGAACAACGGCAATGGAACAGTAAAGAAAGTGTTCACCAACTCAATCCACCTGCGCACAAGAACTAGCGTAACTTAATTCATAAGTAGATATTATATATTTGAAACTATATGCATTTGAAAGTATCAAATTCTGTTGTATAATAAATAATTGATTAATTTTAAATCTGCCCACATTTGTAAAAGGTAATAATAAATAGATCCATATGATTTAAAAATGCTAAAAATGTAAACTAGACCATTTTGTTATAACACAAAAAGGGATCAAAGGACTGATCTTCCAGTAATTGGTATAATCTCAATATTGCGATATATTTTCTTGAATAAAATGTGATACTGGGTGGGTTTTTTTTATTTTATTGTCCCATATCTGCTCTCTCAGAATAGAAAACCCTTATTCGTTTTTTTATGAAAAGCGTAGAACGCGTGTTCGATATGTTTCTTGGAAGTGTTTTTCAAAAGAACTCGATTCGATCGATTCCCTATCTTTAACTGGTTGAAAAAGACATAAAAACATTGGAGAAAAATGCGGCGTATGTCTGCCCAAGAATCATTAAGATCAGTTGGCGAGGTCCAAGCAGAGCTCGGTTTACAATTGGTTTGTTTCCTTTCACAATATTTGCTGTATTTACTTTTAACTTTTAAAAATAAAGTCTTAAACAGTTAAACAGCTTTTCCTTATTCATTATTTTCATCACAAATCGCTAGATTTTTTACAGACACCACTAAATCATTCTAAGGCTTGACTGGAAGTTCAATACAACCGGAAGAGTTGACTCATCATGAAGGTCAAAATTTCATGTAACGAAACTTCAACATTACCGCTACATAAGGGTAACACACCTTTCCGATAGACACCGGACAGCACGCGCAACTGCAAAGCACATATTAGACCACATCAATGGCCTTAATGGGCGGGACGAGATAAATCCAAGAGTGAAAAAGTCCCTCAGCATCCGAATTTCGCAAAACTAGACCACATAAACAAATGAAATAACCTTCAACAAAGGTTTTTTATTCAATTATGGGGTCTCTGTGAGATGCTGTTATTAGTGCAAATGTGGAACGTTTGAGGTATTAATGTTGTGATTTTAATATCTTAGGGTACCTGTACCTTTTTGATTTTTTCATAAAGCTCATAAATAAATTATGATTGATTTTTTTAATAAAATGCTTTGTTATTCTTTATTTTTCATATTTTATCATTGTCATAGTCAAAATAATTGGAATTACGAACAGTATAATACAAACACTTTTTACAAAAATTTTCTTTTTTTATGTATTTGAATATAAATAAATGTCGCCTTCCAACATAAATTGGGGCCCAGCATCGCCTCCCTTGTTGCTATATGCCTTAATAATTGTTAACAGAAACAAAGTGAGATTATTTTCTACAGAAGTTATCTTTCTTATCAGAGGGATATTCTACCTTAAACTAATCAGAGGGAGGAGACATTTAAATCAGTAGTATTCTGTTGGTGGGTCAATTTGCGCGTTGCTGAAATATACTTAATGCATTATTTTACGTCTGAAAAAATCGAATAAAGCTTTGAAGTTGTATATAGTGATCAAACAAACATTCCTGACCATACGAATTTGATGGAAAGCTATTTAAAGGTGCCAGTGTTTTACAGTGAGCACATTTGTCAATTCTATGCATCTTTTTCATGCACTGCTTTTTACTTTGTTATTGATAGTCTCACTTGAAGTAACTTCGGTTGGAATATTTGGGCCAGTGTTATATTTTCAGAATTTTTATATAAAGTACTTGACTGAATCCTTTTGGAAAGACATAGGTTCTCTGTGGGATTTTTAAATCAAAATATACTTGCCTAAATTGATGTACTAAATTTGACCCAAAAGATGACTGTTTTTATGATATCATAAACTTTATTTTAAATGAATTTTAGAATGAGTCATATAGATATAATAAGAATATTTACAAGAATGTTATTATAGGCAAAAGCTCCAAAAATATTATTAGTCGAACGTCGATTGATATTTTGTAGTTTAATAAACGATTTTTTTTCATTCTTGCTCTTACAATATGAAGTCATGAATATGGCGAACTTCATATGCATATGTAATTACCAGACTTTATATGGCTAACAATAGAACATTGGAGGACAAATCCCTTTTTTTTAAGAATAATATTATTCGAAAGTACCCAATATTCTAATTAAGCGACATTAAAAAACATAAAACTGTTTTGGCAATTTGAATGAACGACTTTCTTTTTTATTCTAATAAGTTTAAATGACAGTCATAAAAAGAGGTACCAAATAATCGTAGATCTTAATACTCATTGATTCAAAATACTAGAACAAGTCATTTCGTTATCTAAAAATAAACAAGTGATTAGTCCCAATCTCATTAGCATTTTGATTTTATTGATAGGATGAAAATTGATAATGTTCTTGTTAGGAAAAGCATATTCAAATATGAGAATATTTACACTGCCATGGATAATTGTAATGTTCCTCTTACTATTCCTCAACAAACCCGGTCTCCTAAGATGAATACCACCTTTCGCATAAAATAAACTATGCAATGAAATAACCGCAACCGTATTTATAAAACACTAAGTTGAAGTCAACTGTTAATTGAATTTAGATATATTTAAATATAAAAAATTATTTGTAAACAGTCAAGCAAACCAGTTTTACAAACGGGATCGAGTAGACACTGATGCAAAAAGCAATCCACTCTTCAATGTCAATGAACAGAAAGTGGTTAGTTTATTTTGGTTATGTAGTTTTAGTACCAATGGGCTTTACCAGGTTATATCGGTTATTTCTTACATCTACTGTATGGTAAACATTTCCTTGATTTTCATTCACATGAGGTCTGCTAATAAACATTTTGTCATTCACATTGTTCGGGCAGTCTACATATAGATTCGTATCGCTGTCAATTATAATTTCCTGTTCTTCGTTTGTTTAATTTAATGGTGAAACAAATGTGGTTTCTGTATTCGGTTCAATGTCATCGTATAACACAGCTGCTTTTGTAAACTTAGCCTCTTCTTTTTTCCTAGTAATGTTGTCTTTCTTCTCTCTGTTGACACTTTAAAGGAAAAAAATCTGACAATCTTTTATTTTTATAAAGAAGTAAAAGTTATCAAACTATTATTTTATAGTATTTTCTTCATTTTGATTCAGATTGAGTCTGCTAACAAACATTTTATCATACACGTTGTTCGGGCATTATTCGTACGACTTAATATCGCTGTCGAATATTTGTTTGTTCTGTGTAGTTTTTGTTTCTTTCTCTTCGTTGTTTCCCCTTGAAGGCGAAACAAAAGTGAGTTTAATCTCAGGTTCAATGGCATCGTACAATACTGCTGTTGCTGTACACTTAGCCTCTCCTGTTTCCAGAGTAAATTTGTCTTTCTTCTTTCTGCTGACCCTGTAACAAAAAAAATTGGCAATTTTTCCCACTTATAAACAAGGAAGAAAAAAGTTATACACGACAAACATATACACGACTGCAGATATTTTCTACCTATAAACAAGGAAACAAACTATAAATTGTTATATTCAGGAGTATAGTCTCACTATATAACTCTATATAGACGAATAGTCAATAATTGTAATATAAGCTCGTCCGAAAAATGTTGACCGGTCAATATTATTTTGATGTTGACCGGCTAGGAATAAAATCTAGAGAATATTCCCTCTATTTCAATTAATCGCTTCTGATTAGTAGATTCGTTTAATGTGACGTACTTAAACCTACGTGACTCCAAAGCAAGATGACGTCATAATAGATTAGCCGTTGAGTCAAACCTGCAACGGACAGACAATGACGCGATTCGTAAATACGTCGGATGCTGAGATTGAGGAACTTTTAGAGGGAAGAAACAGCAAAAACACGTCCAATATCATTTCTACGGCAGTGAAAATCATCAGGGACTACCTTGAGGACAAGGCGATTAACATTTCAGTGGAAGATTATGGAAATGATTCAAACGAAAAACTGAATTCAGTTTTGAGGAAATTCTACGCTGAGCTAAGGAAGAAAAACGGAGAATTATATTCGAAATCGTCCCTTATTTCAATCAGATATGGGCTGCAGAGACATTTTCGGAAATGGAAAGGTGTTGATATCATTAATAATCAGGAGTTTAAATCAGCTAATGACGTTTTTAAGGCGTGTTTGGTGAAAGTTAAACGGGAAGGAAAAGGAGAAACAAAACACAAGGATGTGATATCTGAGGAAGACCGGGAAAAAATGTATTCGACAGGAGTTTTGTCTACAAGCGCACCTGCAACTCTCAATCTGATTAAAATCAGCTGTTCTGATACGCTACCGCTCTCGAACATCTGAAACAAGCCGCTTAGAGGTCACGTCCGAACGACCCGACAATCTAAATATTTAAATATAAGGTCGTGACCTTTTTTACCAATGAGAATCCCTGTCTCTTAAAGACTATCGGGTGAAGTAACAGCAAGGTTAATATAACCGCACAGATTTATGGGAAATTATCTGCTGGCAGAGTTTTGCTAGCCACAATTTGATTGGCTTATCGAAAGCTCATTCGGACGTGACCTATAAGCAGCTTGTTTCAGATGTTCGAGAGCGGTAGCGTATCAGAACTACTGATTTTAATCAGATTGCTGCAACTCTAAATGATACTAAATGACATCTAAATGTATGCTGCTATTTAAGTTTTGATATTTATTAGTGCATCCTATCAATTTTGAATGTTGTATTACAGGGTAAACGTTTTGTCAAGCAAAACATTTCGAGACTTACAAAAAACCACAGAGGAGACACAGCAGATAGCGATGATAAGTCGCCGAGAATGTATGAAGAGCCGGGAAATGAGAGGTGTCCCGTCAATAGTTTTGAGAAATACTTGGCCAAATTACATCCCGATAATAAATGGCTCTGGCAGAAACCACGCCAGGGGTTTGAGGAGGAAGACAGCGTATGGTTTTCTAACGTACCGGTCGGCAAAAACACACTTCGGAACATGATGCAAAATATCAGTAAGGAGGCCAATCTCAGCAAAATGTACATTAATCACTGTATAAGGGCAACTTGTATATCAGTCCTGGATGAATGTGGATACGAAGCACGGCACATCATAGGACTATCCGGTCATAAATCCGAGTCGAGCATTAAACATTACGCATCCCGTCTGAATGAATCAAAGAAGCGTGACATGTCTACTGCGGTGTCATCAAAAGTTCTATCTGTAACCAGAAAAACCGTAGCTATGGAAAACACTTCCGCTAATTTCGAACAGCTGGATTTTTGAACGATATCGATGACCAATATTTGATGAATGTCTTGCAGCAGCCTGTTATGAATACAAAACCCCGTCCTCAAAACTTCTTTACTAATTGCAGTGTTACGATTAATTATAATTATAGCAAGGATTGATTTGCATACAAAATGTGTTTTAATTGCAAATTGTTATTTGCGATCAAACTCTTGAAAAAATGTAAGGAATAAACTGTTAATTGTTTTGTTTTGCTTTGCTTTTCCTGTATTCAAACTGTAGTCTTTTTCATATAACAAAACAATTATTGACTGTGTTTTCGGGCAACATTGATTATGTTAGCCCCCTTGGGACGAATATATTGCCCTCCGCTTCGCGTCGGGCAATATTTCGTCCCTCGGGGCTAACATAATCAATGTTGCCCTCAACCCCAGTCAATATTTGTATACTATTATTTAAAGTATTTCCTATTTATATAACTCGTGCTCTCTGATTGGCACTTGAAACTCACTTTGAGCGTCGTTGTTTAAAAGTTCGGATATAAAATATGCACAGGCATATGACGAGTATTCCCAGTACCACAACAAAAAGGACTGAAATAAGAGATGTATATATTTTTAAGTATTACATATAAATAAATAGCAACTATTCATTTCAAAAACTATTACGTCAGCTACCTATTTTGTAGTAAAACATTTTCGTGACAAAATGTTCTAACTAGAACGTCATTGCATTTGATTTCCCTTGTTAACCATTTGTCACATTCACGATGCAAAACAAGAAGAAATTCTAAGAAGTATTAGTGCGAAGCGCAGTTTTTGTTAAATCGTTTGCATACTGAGTTGTTGATGAGCCGACCGAAAGAAGAAGACGATCGAAACATACGTATATTATGAAGCATAAGTTGTAAAGTCACGCTAAGATATTAGTCATCGATTAACAAAAGATGTGATGGCGATGTGATGTGTATTATGATAAAGAAGTATATTTCTTATTTCAATATACAAATATCAGTTACCGATGTGTAAAAATCACTAAATACTTACTAGCAATCACGAACGGAACTAAAAAGAATATGGCACATATTAGCTAGAATTATATTTTATTTAAAGACATTAAAATATCAAACTGCAGTATAATTACCAATCCAGATTCATCGCCAATTTTCGGTCAGGGAACCTAATTGGATTAGGCCTAAATTAATAAAAAGGGCCTAGTGTGTCTAAAAAAATAATTATCATCTCAACTATATGCTATTTTAAAAATATGTGTAACTAGTGCACTGCTTGCCGACTAGAGATGGGGAATTAAACGAAGTAATTGTAATTGAGCGTAATATTTGTTGATTGCATTGTTCAAGGTACTAGGAAGTAATTTGTCATTGATTCTGCTTTCAATTACATTTAATTGAATGTATTTACATATATCCAAAAAATGCAATGTATTTTCAATCACTTTTAAATTACTTTCTTTTCCAAGTTAAAAACTAAAAATTATGTTCTATAATGATGCTTAGTTCGCATAATTGTCTGGCATGGGCTCGTGTTTATGCAATCATTAAATGTCCAATAATGTTCAATTAGTTTATTAAGGTAACTCCAGTGTCTTTCGGATCCGGTTCTTTTTGTACACGGCGTGCTAAATTTCCGGTTATAATTTTAGCGCACAACAAGTGTTTTAAATTATAATGGTTTGGTCAAAAAGTGGGTTATTTGTTAAAATATCGCATCTCCGTCGTTTAGAGGGATTGGAGAAAGCAAGGAAAGCAGCAAAATGTAAAAATGGTAAATGAGTGTGTAATAAAATTGTACGTATTGTGTGCATTCTCTTCCAACAATTACACTGCGTTTATGTAGCTTGACGACCTCATGTGTCCTCCGGGACAAGAAGAGGATAAGTAAGTACTTGTGTAGCTTGAACATTAATTAAAACTACATAACACTGGTTGGTGTTTAATCTACAGATAAATATGTTTAAAAACTGAGATAGAAAGTTTTTGACAGAAAGGGGGGGGAGAGGTACTACTGCACTCAATTATATGTGTTTTTTGGCAGTCTCGACCTTAATTTTATATGTATAATACAGTTTCATTGAGTATATCAATTTTAGTGACTGTGTCTTTTGGTACATTTCAATTATTTCCAAAGTTTGCAAAAAACAACTTGTAAAATTTACATTTTCAATATGGGGGTACACGTGTTCAAGAGACTATCAAGCAAAAACTAGATGGTCAATTTTGATAAACTATGTCTTTTTTGTTAACACAATATGTAACTCTTAATAAATATTCTTTAAAAATTGTATGTAAACTGAATAATTTTTTAGAATTTTTCAAAAAGATGCAATTTTGTGATTTTTTTGGAAGGTGGTGGCAAGAAAAAATGTAATATTTTTTATATTTTCTGTAGAAAATCAATAAAATTTTTATGATTTAATGCTAATCAATTGATTTGCTTAAATTATAACCTAACATGATGTATTTTGGTGCACAATTTAATAAATTATGCGATCATGCTTCATGGTGTTAAATTTTGGCTGAACAATTTTTGGACCTTGTGAGCTGAAGCTCACTGTAGGAAAATAAACGTGCAAAGGTATAAATATTTTGGTCTCTATAGTAAGTTTAAAAGTTGTTTTAACTGTTAAAATTAAAAAATGTTTGGTTTGACACGGATTTCTAAAAAACTGGAGTTACCTTAATACAGCAGGACACACTGCCAATGACAATAGGTAAATGAGACACTTTTTGCCTCTGCTGGGGTTTGAACCCGGGTCCTCTGGCATGCCAGTCCAGCACTCTACCGATCGAGCTAAAGGGTTAACCCACTATCCAGAGCTAGTAGGAATGTCATATACCTGACTCTACCACATAAAGGTATAATTTTGTTCGGTGTGAACCCATCTTATACCCAAAATCAAAATTAAAGAATATAAGTAAAGTATAGAAAACTTTAGGCTGTTTTTAAAGATAAAATTAAAGTAATTAAAATGTATTTCATAACAGTAGGCAAAGTACATGTAATTAAGAGTAATTAATCAAATCTGAAACAGGACTGCAAATCGGGGATTTCTTTCGTATTTCGCCAACCTGAATTCATAAACACTACTCATCCTACGCTAATCAAAGAAATAGGGTACACTATATGCAATATTATGCGAAAAAGTTTAACAGCTGGTATTTTTTTTTGCCAAAATAATCAAAAATCTAAATAATATACACGTTTCTAATATGTTCAATTGATCGGAATAAAAAACGTCCTATCTTGAAAACTGTAAGAAACATTATCCGTACGATAAGGGTATCCTATACGCAATACTATAAACAAAAACTGGCTAAGTTCAACAGCTGGTATCCAAGTCATACACATATCTCTGATATATGTACACACAATGTACAATTGATCTAAAAACTCAAAAACCTATCTTGAAAACTATAGGAGAATGTATGATATATCCGCACTATAGGGTATCCTATATGCATTGCTATGCAAAGAATTGACGTAAGTTCAACAAATGGTAATTTTTGCACATATATAATTTTAACATGTATGTCTTTGATAAAGATTATAATTGACTTTTCACCACCTGGCCATTGTGGATCAACCATACCTTTTGTAATCGATGGATTGTTAATTGTTGTTTGATGCAAAGTCGATGGTTGTATTGAGCAAATTTCTGTTATAGTAGATGTGCTGGAAAACGAAAGACTGGCAGTAGATTGTGGTTGGCTTTTGTTGGATTGTGTTGGATTTTTGCTAGATTGCGTTGGATTTGTGACCATGAAATTAGTCGATACTGTTGTTGATGTTTGATTTGACTCAGCCTCATTTTTAGGACTCACTGAAGAACTATTTGACTCAGCTTCACCAGGTACAATTCCAGTCATATTTTGCCCTGTTTTAAGTGTTTTTTTTTTTAATATAAAAATAAATTGAAATGTAACATTTATTTACACAAGAATACCTAAAAATTACGAATCTATATATTCTTCTTCAAACAACTATGACAAAATGAGGGGGGGGGGGGTTATAATTCTTCATATTACACCTTAGAAATATGACAAAATGTTCAAGTCATTATGGGTTTTTTTTAACCAAATAAAAGTGTAAAATTTGGTACTTTATACACACACATATTCAAGATATCTAAACAACTTATATTTTAGGACATATATTGAAAGAAACTGTACCTTCTCCTTTCATCTGGTAAATAAAATTATTTTGAAGTACATTGATATTTTTTTATCAGATGTCTTTAATATTGAAATAACTGGTGTCTTTCATCTTGTTGTTCAATAAAAGATGCATTCATACATACCTTTTCTTTACAATGTAACAAGCCAATATCCCTTGCGTACAACTACCTCCTTTTCAAGGCTAAAAAGATAACAATGATTTGACAGTTTGTAATTCTGTTAAATATTTCCTGGATGTATTTAAAAAATTAACAAGGTTTAAATTTTCAAAGAATATTATTCACCTAATTGGTTTTACTTTTACTTACAGCTCGAAGTAAAATGAAATTTTAAATTCAAATGTAATATATGTAGTGAAATAAGGATAATAGATATAAGGAAGAGGAAATGAATTTGTATTGTGGATGAAATTTGACAAATAACTGTTGTTACAAAAAAAACATAATATTCTAACATCAGTATTCTCTTACTAGAATAACCTTTAACCTCAAATCAAACAAATACTCCCATCTGCCTATTTCATAAGTGATAAATTGATAGTGTCTTATATCAGATTAGAGTGGCAAAATTTGAGACATGATAATTACGTACGATGCTGGTGCAAGCTAGGAATGATGATAATGGATGAATATGAATTAAAACTATTCTAAAGAAATAAATCACGATAAAACAAACTTAATTTCCATTTCATGTGACGAGATTGGAAGCCTGCTACACATACATGTACATGATTTAAAAATAAAAGAAAATTCCAAAGGCTGAATCAAAACGTCTTGAGAATCTGGAATCTTTGAACTATCTAATTCTTGCGTTCAAGAGAAATCAGAATCTTGACTTGAAAAGTATTCTACAAGAGCGTGGTTTCAAAGGAAAGATCATACGTTATCCAAACTTTCTTTGGCGACACATGTACAGAGAAATAGGACTGGTTTATTGCTCATGCCAAAGATTACTAAAATATCTGTATTTGCTGATATGGAAAATAAGTGTTTGCATATATTTCACAAACCTTGAAGTATGTGTTTAGATAAAAAAAATAATCTTGATTTGATCTTCTGTTGACTTGAGTTTTATTCTAGATTTAATGTCATATTTATTTGATATTTATAAATTATATAATTCATCTTAGTTATATGTTAAAGTCTTATTTAATCAATTGAGTTAATTTGAATTTGAATTTGAATTTAATTTGAAACTTCATTGTTTAGGTGAAAAACAATGAAGTTATATGACAATATCAAATGATTATTTAAGCTTTAAAAGGAAGAAAGGGGGGGGTCAAAAAGGCAATTTCCGGGTCTGATGAAAATTAATTGCTTTTGTATTACTAGTATCAAATATTGTATTACAGATGGTTAATTACAAGAGTTTACACACATATATAGCAAAATTTCCAATTGTTTTTATAAAAATTGCTTAAAGGGGAAGAAAACTCTACATAATTATGAAGTACTCTAAATCGGTTAATTAACATTTACTATGATTGAAAATGATATTTGAAGACGGTATTGAGGTTAAAGGGGTAACATCTGATCCAGACAGCTCAGCTGGTCGGGCTGCAGACTCCCTCTTCAAGGATGGGCTGTACAACGCATTACCTGGATACTCGGCATCTCTCCGAAAGTATCAGGAAATATATAAAAAGAAATGAAAAGCTCTTACGGTCATGCTCTGCAGAACGAAAGCTGAGAAAACCAAACTTTTGCTTAATTTTGCTCTCGATGCAGTCGATAGTTGCACAGCCGAGATCGATCAAGCGTACGACTTGTATGCTGGCGATAGTCATAAGATGAAAAACAAGCTCTCATATGCTGTGGATGCAATTGTGCAGTGTTACATGTGTGATCATGCTCTATGCAGGAAACATTCTTTAATATATAACGGGGGAATAGTTAATTGGGTAAGCAAAAGCACATATCTAGGCTCAAATACCTCGCTCTTCAGAGAACGAGAACTTGCTCCGTGCTTGCATCTCAAAGAGGTTGTCTCCAGCTGTTCTTGACAAAACTATCAAGAACAGCAACTCTCAGAGGGTTGAAAGCTTCAATCGCACTCTTCGGCGATCTTTACTTCGTAATGCCACCTTTACTTTCAACTTTGCGGGTAGGGCGTATAGTGCTGCTCACTCTACAAATAATGGTCCAGGCGACTCCATCCGTAGCTTATGTGCAGGCGTGGGTTGTGCCATCCCCAGTGGAGGCTCAGTGGACAAGTCTCTACAAGACATTAAAAAAAACATAAAACTAGTAAAAAATATCAAAAATCAACTCTGTACAAAAAAAAGGGTGGTTAAACGTAAAAAACTCTACCAATTATATGAAAAACATCAAGAGGAAATTAAATACCAGAAAAATATGATGCTCTCTGATGCCCGAGCCCGAGGCAAAATGAAGAGGCATTCTGAGCATAATTATTCAAAATAAGATTTAATTGTGTATCATATTAACTAATTACATGGTAAAATGCAATGGGGATGATGGGCCCTGCAACAAAGCCCCTGGACTTTACAAGGAATTCTCTCCTGGTTCACCTCGTCCATCTCCAGGACAAGGTGGGTGGGGATGATGCAGAGCTTCTTATGACACAGATGGCTGACCTCCAGGTGTCAACCCGGAAACTGTGACCGGGTCAAGCGCATCTGTGCCATAAGAGCAACCCGGTGAACTCTCTCCATCTTTGGTCCCTCCTCCGGTCATCTAACCCTCGTTACTCCATACTCTTTGACAGTGGTGGCACCTTTCCACACAAAGCACCCCTCCTGGTCCCCCCTTAATTTCACTTTTTTCCAAAATTTTCAACCTCAACTGTACAAAAAAATCTTCCACGGTGACTATTTCAATAGTAAAAGACTTGTTAAGAACTAAATGGAACTACTTCGCCTTAAAAGTTACATGACAAGGGGCAAATTGGCTCTCTATAGAAAAAAGAGTACCAATTGTTTTCCCATAGAACTCAATGTTAACCTAAACACCCCTAGCTACATTGCTATATTACTTACAGACATATCATTGGTAAAATCTGAAAGTTCATTCCAAGCACTAACAGAAAATAAAAAGAAATATGTATGGTCCCACGGCGTTTATAGGTCAAAATTGAACTTGTTTACAACTTACAGCGATCCGCAGCAAATTAACCCAAGTCTCTAAAATGACACTTACCTCCTATTTTATCCCCTCTAATTTCTTTACTTTCTGCAGTACTTCCTCATTCCATCATTCAATTTAAACACTGATAATTTTACTTTAAAATGATCATTATTTCAACAATTTATTCAGCCAATCACCTAAGCCCCACCTTTCTCTGCTCGGCTCAATCTTCTATAAACACTTGTCTGATGTAAACATCCGGTGCATTAATACTCTCATTCCAATAGGCGAAAGTTAATACCTTTCTAAGATAATTGGTTTGTATGGAAAATTATTTAATACTGTAATAGCCAAAAAGTCGGACCATGCAGCTTTAACTATATTTAGTAAAAATCATTCTATTTACATTGAATTATCGAATTTTATTACTGAGATCAAATTTCTTTTCTTCGTGCGCATAGTCTGATATAATTGTTATTTTGATTCCATCTCCCGCTGTTTAAATACCATTCCTTTTTTTCTTCACAGCTGTGAAACAAAACATGGGATGAACTGTATTCTTTTATCTAAAACAGAAATTAAAATTTTAAATTGGGTAAGTGAAAGACTCATCGTTTAATTATCTATGCACATCTCCAAGGCTCATGGCAATCTAGTATTTTGATATTTTCAATGAAGCAAACAAAATGTAAAACCTAACTATCATATTCCTTAACTAAGTGGCTTTAATGTGTTACTTAAAGAATTTTGCCTTCAGATAGTCGGTGCAACTATCATTATCACCATAGAAAGATGAGTTATTTGAATAGAGACCACAAATGAACATTGTTGTTCTGAGACTATAACATCACATGGCCAGGTTACATGTACATGTATGTCACTGTTTTGAGAATGACTTTCTCTTATACGAGGGGAGGAAATGTATAGTTGATTGCAGTTGCTTAGCATCTTTAAGAAATGTTCACAAGCTGTAAAAATACAGTCGTGAATGTAAAAAAGGATGCTGAAGATCAACGAAATGTATCGTAAAAAACAGGAAATTTCGTAGCATACTCCGTATCAAGTTTTTTAAAATGACAGCTGACATTACACAATTTTTTCTAAATGCTTACATGATAACTTACCTGAATGTATCCACAAAATCGTCACAAGAATTAGAATTGTTGTTTCCATAAATCAACGCTCAGGAAAAGAACGATGCCGCATGAGGCACAGAGGTTTATACAGAAGTGGTATAGTGTTGTCACATGATTATACTCTATTGTTAAAATCTTTGAATTGAGATCTCGCTGAACTCAGTCGGAAAAGTAATGTTATATGATACCCTCGCAGAGCCGATGTAATAGAAATGGCATGACTTTGGAGACTCAAAATGTTCTTACCATTAGCAGCAAACATAAATTCCTCCAGTTCTTCTTTCTTCGAGCACATTGTGGACAATTCCAATTGGAGGGCCTTAATTTCTTCGGCTCTGTGTTGGAGTGATGTTTGCAGGAGAGAGATTTCTTCTTCATGACTTGTCTTCAAATCTCTGAACTGCTAAATGACACACTGTCGGGCCTTATTCATTGTGGACAATTCCCCTTTGAGGGCCTCCATTTCTTCGGCTCTGTGTTGTAGTGTAGTTTGCAGCTTCTTCATGACATGTTTACATTGTCACTGTGTCCTGATGTTTCCTTAGCTTCTTGGCCTGGGACTTGATGGTGTCGTCCTGGCCCTGGGAGATCTGCTGACTCAAAGAGAGCTATATCAATGTCTAATGCTGAAAACAAACCACTAAAACAATAACTTTGCGTTGTTTATGAATAAATATTTCTTTTCAAGTGTCTTTCTCTGTGATAACAACACAAATTGATTGTGTAATGCACATCTCTAATACAGTTCATCAATGACTATTTTAATATTTAATCGTACAATTGCTGAAAGAACAAGTGCACTTGAGCTATAGAGAATGGTCCCTTTTTTGTGCCGTTTTTATGTAGAAAATATCAAAAAGTTGCTTTTTTATCGTAATATTTAATCACTGATGAATGCTTCTGATTTATATGTACGCCTAAATTTACCAAAATTAACACACATTTTAAACAGTTGAGGATTTTTAAATGCCTATAGATAATCAAAATCCGAAAAAATCGTACCGAACCTACTTGAATTGTGTCTATTTAAGGCGTAATATCCCTCTGCTATTAATTTTACCATATATTTTTTTCAAAAAATTCATATTGATTTTCATGAAAGTCAGTATCAATAGATTCAGATGAAACTAAGTTGAAGTGATGAAGCGCTGCTAAATATTTCAAAAATTGATAATGTGTCTAATCATAATATGAAGAAAACAAGATATAGTGATAAGAAACAGCAAACTTTTAACATCGCAACATAAAATTAAAAATATTAACTGTATATGAAAATAATATATAGTTATATACATTGCCAATTCATATTACAAAACATAATGAAGCACTGCTTTTTAGTTCAGAATAGAATTTTGTTGTATAGGTTTATAACAAAAATTGCTTCAATCAGCAAGGGTTATCTTTCTTTATCATATACTATTGGAGGTTTTACATACATGTTTTACAGATATTATATGATAAAACTACCGTTTCTAATTTTTTCAGAAAAGGTTTTCTTTTTTTAATTTGTAAAAGGTAAGACTAAATGGATCCATATGATTTAAAAATGCCAAAAATGTAAACTAGAGCATTTTGTTATAACACAAAAAGGGGATCAAAGGACTGATCTTCCAGTAATTGGTATAATCTCAATATTGGGATATATTGTCTTGAATAAAATGTGATACTGGGTGGGTTTTTTTATTTTGTTGTCCCATATCTGCTCTCTCAGAATAGAAAACCCTTATTCAATTTTTAACATTTGTAATGTTATGAGTTTCAAATGAGGATAACTATACTGACCAAAATTTCTAACGCCCCACTTTTATATTTTTATTATTTACAAAACAGGGACCTAGACACGATTTGGGCTTAAAATTTTGAATTTTATTTTTCTATTGTTTGGAATAGTTAATATGAGTATTTGTTATGCTTTGTCGAAGTTTGTCGAAGTTTGAAAGTCAAATACTCAGTTGTAAGCAAGAGACAGAGTTTGAAATTCTTTGTTTTGTAAACAAAGTCGAGCCTTGTTATTGTTTACATATGTGTTTTATTGGTGTTAGTTTCAATCTAATGTTGCTCTCTCATGTTGATAATATTATTTATAAACACATTAAATAAGGTTACCTTGTTTTCCACGAGTTATTTTGTCAAAGAAATGGGAATTCCATACTTTACATTATTTGTAAACAAATATAAGAGTCGAGCTTTGTTTACATAGCAATGAATTCTTGTCTCTGTATCTCTCATATAACTTGAAATCTAACTTTAAATTTTTGTCAATCATTCAAAAATGTGCAAATTAACCATTTTATATATAAAAAAATAAAATCTAAAATCGTGTCCAAGTCCCTTTAACATAATTTTTAAATTTTTTGTCAATATCAATTGTAATCGAGTAAGTAAGTACTCGACCATGACGTTTTTTGTTGAAAAGTGTGGAACGCGTGTTCGATATATTTCTTGGAAGTGTTGTTCAAAAGAACTCGATTCGATCGATTCCCTATCTTTAACTGATTGAAAAAGACATAAAAACATTGAAGAAAAATGCGGCGCATGTCTGCCCAAGAATCATCAAGATCAGTTGGCGTGGTCCAAGCAGAGCTCGGTTTACAATTGGTTTGTTTCCTTTCACAATATCTGCTGTATTTACTTTTAAAAATAAAGTCTTAAACAATTAAACAGCTTTACCTTATTCGTAATTTTTATCACAAATCGCTAGATTTTTTACAGACACCACTAAATCATTTTTGACCGGTTTGACCGGAAGTTCAATACAACCGGAAGTGTTGACTCATCATGAAGGCCAAAATGTCATGTAACGAAACTTCAACATTACCGCTATATATGAGTAACACACCTTTCCGATAGACACCGGACAGCACGCGCGACTGAAAAGAACATCTCAGACCACACCAATGGCCTTAATGGGCGAGACGAGATAAATCCAAGAGTGAGAAAGTCCCTCAGCATCCGAATTACGCAAAACTAGACCACATAAACAAATGAAATAACCTTCAACAAAGGTTTTTTATTCAATCATGGGGTCTCTATGAGATGCTGTTATTAGTGCAAATGTGGAACGTTTGAGGTATTAATGTTGGGATTTTTAATATCTTAGGGCACCTGTACCTTTTTGATTTTTTCATAAATAAATTATGATTGATTTTTTTAATAAAATGCTTTGTTATTCTTTATTCTTCATAGTCAAAATAATTGAAATTACGAACAGTATAATACAAACACTTACCTGGGGCGTTAGAAATTTTGACTAGTATAAGTCTTGAGTTTTCAATTGTCTTGGTCACGTTTTTCCCAATTATAATTCATTCACCTTTGTGAACGAGTGTAAATAGAGAGAAAAAAATTTCATCCAAAACTTCTCTGGTCTAAAACATCAAAAACCTACTTTTCATATACTGAAGGAGTAAATAATATTTAGTTATATTTTTTTATCATTAATCCATTGGGTGGAGGAGGAGCGGTAGGGGTATACATGTAGATATTGCCTCATAAAAAATTTGATCAATATGATTCGCTTCTTGCGATTTTTTGTAAAAGTTTTCTTTTTTGCCCCTGCTAAAAGTTGGGGTTCAGTTCGTTCCGTTCAAATTTTCTTTTTTTAATGTATTTGAATATAAAAAAAGTTGCCTTCCAGCATAAATTGGGGCCCGAGCATCGCCTCCCTTGTTGCTATATGCCTTAATAATTGTTAACAGAAACAAAGTGAGATTATTTTCTACAGAAGTTATCTTTCTTATCAGAGGGATATTCTACCTTAAAGTAAATCAAAGGGAGGAGACATTTAAATCAGTAGTATTCTGTTGGTGGATCGATTTGCTGAAATATACTTTATGCATTATTTTACGTCTGAAAAAATCGAATAAAGCTTTGAATTGCATATAGTGATCAAACAAACATTGCTGACCATACAAATTTAAATGGAAAGCTATTTAAAGGTGCCAGTGTTTTACAGTGAGCACATTTGTCAATTCTATGCGTCTTTTTCATGCACTGCTTTTTACTTTGTTATTGATAGTTTCACTTGAAGTAACTTCGGTTGGAATATTTGGCCCAGTGTTTTATTTTCAAAATTTTTATTTATGTAATATTGGTGATCTGGCTGGTACTATCAAGAACATAACACATGTTTGAGTGAATATTGTCAATTTATTTGACAATAAGAAAAAGAGACTAAAGGGGAGGTCTTAACAATATTAAGATCATCCGACATTGGATGTAAGATCAAATAGAGTACGAAATGTGACCTCCCCTGCACACAACTAAAATGTATAATTTATATGCAACATATGCATACAACAAAATATTGCTAAAACAAAACAAACAGCTTAAAATGTATAAATTATATACAACATATGCATACAACCAAATTTTAATAAAACAAAAAACAGCTAAAACAAAAATTTAGCAGCTCTTATTCCTGCTACCCTGTAGGTGATGAAGGGGAAGGAGGGTGGGTAGATTTAAAATAAACGATCCTCTGTTTACAAAACGTTTTTCAAAGTGGCGCTAAATATACATCACGTGACATGTTAGTACGTTCTGATTGGTTGATACATATAAGTAACAAAAGGTAGTGCTAAAGACCCAAATGCGTGGCTTAATTTTTCTAAAAATCAAAATGCCTAAAATATCGTTTTGACAGAACATATCACAAATTACATAAATGCTATTATTTACAATAATGCTGTATTATGTAATATTGGTGATCTGGCTGGTACTATCAAGAACATAACACATGTTTGAGTGAATATTGTCAATTTATTTGACAATAAGAAAAAGAGACTAAAGGGGAGGTCTTAACAATATTAAGATCATCCGACATTGGATGTAAGATCAAATAGAGTACGAAATGTGACCTCCCCTGCACACAACTAAAATGTATAATTTATATGCAACATATGCATACAACAAAATATTGCTAAAACAAAACAAACAGCCATCAAAAGCAAACAGCATGTTTGCAGAAGGGCCCACACAAGGTGGACTAGCCAGATCATGGCAGGAAACAAAAATATATGTATAGTCAGAAATGGGAGGAACAAAAAACAAAAAACAAAAAAAAACAAAAACAAAAAACTAGCACCTGTCATATAATAAACATACATATTCCAACTATCATGCAAAGTCCACCCATGCTGAGGAACCAGTAGGCACAGATTAGTAAAAGAAACATGCAGTGACTAAAGAGAAAAATAATTCATTTGTACATAATTTGACATAAACACACCAGTTTACTTCTGACTTGTGTTTATGCGATCAGCAACAAAAATGGAATAACAATAGTTACCAATAAATCACACCGCAGTTGACTTCTGACCTGTGTGATTCCTGATTGTAAGTTAGAAAGGGACTAGAAAATGAAAACAGTCTGTGGATATTGATTTAAAACCCTCAATTGACATCATACAGGTAGATACTATGAGAGCACAGCAGTTGACATCTGACCTATGTCTCAAATGTTAGATGGGGGGAGGGGGGGGGTAGGAAAAACTGGATTTGGCACCAGGAACATAATACTGGGGAATAAAGGACTAGAAAACAATTAAGTAAACTATGTGTAAACAAATACAGATTTGACTTCTGACCTGTGACTAACATTAAGAATACCTACATTGCACTTAAACGCAATAGTAATTGC
The DNA here is from genome assembly GCA_020458035.1 of Magallana ariakensis. Taxonomy (NCBI): domain Eukaryota; kingdom Metazoa; phylum Mollusca; class Bivalvia; order Ostreida; family Ostreidae; genus Magallana; species Magallana ariakensis. The sequence goes on from CM035818.1 coordinate 32,391,261, forward strand.
ATATTTTGAGAGGGTGGAATTAAAATGTGAAACTTGACAACCGAATGTATCTGCAAATTGCGTCCGATTTCCATCTGCCCATATTTTGAATGCAATTTTCAAAATAACCTAATTGTGCCGCATGAGTGGCTGCCCCTATTCTGAAACTGTGGCCCTTGTAAAGGGCAGGGTTCAAGCCAATGAAACGGATTATGTTCTGAAGATGTTTTGATACAAATGCATAGGTTACTGGCTCACCTCCCATGAATTGAAACAAGGGACCAGACTTATGACCAAAGGTTTGAACGTACGTGTAGAGTGTTTTAACTGGGCACATGTCTTCGTTACCTGAAGCCTTAAGATGGATTTGAAAAAGGTCATGCGTTTTATTTGTTTTGAAATTTCTTAACACAATTACAACAGCCACTGGTGTTGCATGCGACATTTCAAATGTAATATCACTTCTCTGTATTACTTTATATTGATCAGTTTTTGTTTTTACAACAATCTCTCCCAACCGTAGGAAGGCATTGAAGGCCAACAGAAAAATTGATTTGAGTAGCCATTTTGTATACAAATTTTGTATTGAAGTATTTATACCCCTCAGCATGTTTGCTAAGATGGGACCAGTAACAGGTAATCTGGAATCTTTACTAGGTGCTGAATGGTGACACCCTTGTAGAATTTTCTTGACTAAGAATGCTTCAGCAGGATCCTGCAGATTGAGGATCTTGTGTACATAACTTATGGCTGAAACATGGGAAGATATACTACTTGGAGAGTAGCCAAGTGAAAAAAGTTTTGCAATAAAATTGCATAATACTGTGGGTGATAGAGGTATGGAAGTTATACATGGAAAGTATTGTATAAAGAGACCCCATGTTCTTTTGTAAGCAGCCTTTGTATTATCTGATAAAGCTGCGGCTAAAAGATTCTGTGCCTCAGTAGTCAGAGTTCCAACAGGGTTTCTGGAATTGGCGTTTGGGATGAACATTTAAGCTTTGAGTGTTGGCCGCTACATATTTGGCAGGAATGGGAGTAAGGGCATGGGGTGTTTTTGCATTCCCCCCCCTGATTGAAAGCAAAGCAGAAGCGGACTTTGGCCGCTGTTTTCCCTCGAAAGGGCTGACCATAGTTTTGCTTCTGGGACATTGAAATACATTTTCCCCTTAATTCCTCTACTGGCTTTTGCCATGCTAATTCTAGAGATTCCCTGAGCTTCCTAAATGATTCATCGTAAGTTTTCCAAGCGGTGTCGCCGTGGAGCATTTGCATCTCCCTAATAAAACTTATGTACTTTAACAAATGGGGAGCTTCTGATGGGTGCTTTTGTATCCTTATATTGATAAAAATCAGGAAGGCATCAGTCCATTGACTGATGAACATAGGGGACTTAGACTTCATGGTATGCTGAACCTTAATAACACCCGAATTAAGGGACAGCATGAGAGGTTCTTCCTCCTGGTGAGACAGTAGCACTCTTAAATCAAAAAACTCATTGGACCAGATTTTGGCCTTTATCTTTTGTGATACTGTGGCACCAAGGGGGATACCCTCTGACAATGAAATGACATGGTTAGAATTAACACAATCATTAGTTGTGCCTACTGGCTCACCTGCAGTATTTTCTAAGAGTTGTGTTATTACAGAAGCAATTTGATTTTCCTGTGTCGTTTCATTTCTTGTATGAGTGGCCGAAGCATCATCTTGAACGTTTCGTGAAGGATGTTCGATTGGCACGTCATGGTTGGTGGGTAGGTCAGTTACATTTGCAGGAATTGCTCTTTGTAACTTGACAATTTCTTGGGCCAGACGTTCATAGTCAATATTGTTCGCCACTGGCTTATTGGTACCTACACTGTTGTTCGCCACTGATTTTGACTTTTTGGTACTACTGGGTTGAACAATCCCCTGCGGCTCTTCTGCTCTCTTGCGTCGTGGCATGGTTGTGTCTACAATGTAACTAAATATGTGTGAATATGGACAATGTATTTCAAGCTCCTAAAGTTTGACAGTCATATAGTAAAGCCGATTCACTCCCAAGTGCAAAGTGCCCTAAATTAAAATTATCCTCATATGAGAACTTGATCATGGAAACACTTGCATCGAGTAGTAGATAAGGCTAATGAAAAAATATATGCTAGAAAATCACTTGCCACCAAGACTTCAAGAATGACTTAAAATTTGAATGGCATTTCTACTAAACTTTGCTCCAAGCACTTTTTTATTTGCAATTAAAGTTTTATGACTATGCATTTGAAAAAGGAAAAATAGACACAAATTAGACCATTACATACGTCTCTGCGTGTGCAATAGTAAACTCACACGACTCTTCATGTGAACATGAAAAATACACACGACTCTGCGTGAGCAATAATCAACTCACACGGCTCTGCATGTGAACATGAAAATACATGACTCTGCATGTGATAATAAAGAATACACACGACTCTGCGTGATCAATAGTAAACTCACATGACTCTGCATGTGAACATGAAAAATACACACGACTCTGCGTGAGCAATAATCAACTCACACGGCTCTGCATGTGAACATGAAAATACATGACTCTGCATGTGATGATAAAGAATACACACGACTCTGCGTGAGCAATAGTAAACTCACATGACTCTGCATGTGAACGTGAAAAATACACACAACTCTGCATGAGCAATAATTAACTTCACAAGGCTCTGCATGTGGACATGAAAAATACACACAACTCTGTGTGTGCAATAATAAAATCTCAAGAATGAATGACAAACAAAACTCGGCATGTGCAAATGAACATACCCATTTTCTGCATGTATCAAACTTTCACAGCTCTGCGTAATGAGAGGAAAAGATAAAAATTTTAAAAAACGATGAACATTACATAAAACTTCGCCAGTGTGATAATTAATCACGTGTAAGCAAATCTGATGGGTAAGCTTGTGGCAGTCTAGTGAACCAAGTCAATTTTCAAGACTACCTTTTTGTAACATTTTTATATCTCTTAATTTGTGCAGTGTATCTGGGTATTTACATATGTTGACAGACCATATACGTATATACATATTCTTATCTTGAATGATGGAGAACAGCTATTCTTATGCTGTGAAGATATTTCTTCATGTGGCGAGAGGCAGCATCAATGTGAACCCCATCCCTTCCCAGGTAGGTCAGGTCCGTCCAAAACCCACGATGTGTCCAGAAATGGATTCCCTGGCGTTTTTTCACCTCTGACTTGAGCTGTCTGTTGACATTCACTACATCGACGTTGTACGATGCACGTGAGGCCCAGGGTTGTCGAAGGAGCTGTCCTATTACCACATTCCGAATACCAACACCATCCTTTAGATACTGAGCATATGACAAAATGTCCGTGGTCACCTTTCCTGGCTTTGCGTGGCACAAGTCATTTCCACCAAATTGTATAAAACACACAGCGGGGGAATTTGAAAGTACAAGAATTCCGCACTGTGGTTGTGAAATCCCTCAGACGACGAATGTACGAATGTCCGATTATGCACACATCAGTCGCCATTGTCGATGGTTTGGACGGAGCCTGCCTGGATTCGGGGAATTACAATGATCACATCACATACACTTACTTTTTTGTGTTAGATTTAAAATAAACGATCCTCTGTTTACAAAACGTTTTTCAAAGTGGCGCTAAATATACATCACGTGACATGTTAGTACGTTCTGATTGGTTGATACATATAAGTAACAAAAGGTAGTGCTAAAGACCCAAATGCGTGGCTTAATTTTTCTAAAAATCAAAATGCCTAAAATATCGTTTTGACAGAACATATCACAAATTACATAAATGCTATTATTTACAATAATGCTGTAAAAAGTACTTGACTGAATCCTTTTGGAAAGACATAGGTTCTCTGTGGGATTTTTAAATCAAAATATACTTGCCTAAATTGGTGTACTAAATTTGGCCCAAAAGATGATTATTTTTATGATATCATAAACTTTATTTTAAATGAATTTTAGAATGCGTCATATTTACAAGAATATTTACAAGAATGTTATTATAGGCGAAAGCTCCAAAAATATTATTAGTCGAACGTCGTTTGACATTTTGTACTTTTATAAACGATTTTGTTTCATTCTTGCTCTTACAATATGAAGTCATGAATATGGCGAACTTCTTATGCATATGTAATTAAAACAGTTATACCAGACTTTATATGGCTAACAATAAAACATTGCTGGACAAATCCTTTTTTAAAAATAATAATTATTCGAAAGTAACCAATATTCTAATTAAGCCAAATTAAAAAAAAAAAATTGTTTTGGCAATTTGAATGAACGACGTTTTTATTCTAATAAGTTTAAATGACAGTCATAAAAAGAGGTACCAAATAATCGTAGATCTTAATATTCATTGATTCAAAATACTAGAACAAGTCATTTCGTTATCTAAAAAAAAAACAAGTGATAAGTTCCAATCTCATTAGCATTTTGATTTTATTGAAAGGATGAAAACTGATAATGTTCTTGACAAGAAAAGAATGTTCAAATATGAGAATATTTACACTGCCATGGATAATTGTAATGTTCCTCTTACTATTCCTCAACAAACCCGGTCTTCTAAGAAGAATACCACCTTTCGCATAAAATAAACTTTGCAATGAAATAACCGCAACTGTATTTATAAAACACTAAGTTGAAGTCAACTGTAAATACAATTTAGAGATATTTAAATATAAACAATTATTTGTAAACAGTCAAGCAAACCAGTTTTACAAACGGGATCGAGTAGACACTGATGCAGAAAGCAATCCACTCCTTAATGTCAATGAACAGAAAGTGGTTAGTTTATTTTGGTTATGTAGTTTTAGTACCAATGGGCTTTACCAGGCTATATCGGTTATTTCTTACATCTACTGTATGGTAAACATTTCCTTGATTGTCATTCACCTGAGGTCTGCTAATAAACATTTTGTCATTCACATTGTTCGGACAGTCTACATATACATATTCGTATCGCTGTCAATTATAATTTCCTGTTCTACGTTTGTTTACCTTAATGGTGAAACAAATGTGATTTCTGTATTCGGTTCAATGTCATCGTATAACACAGCTGCTTTTGTAAACTTAGCCTCTTCTTTTTTCCTAGTAAATTTGTCTTTCTTCTCTCTGTTGACACTTTAAAGGGAAAAAAATCTGACAATCTTTTATTTTTATAAAGAAGTAAAAGTTATCAAACTATTATTTTATAGTATTTTCTTCATTTTCATTCAGATTGAGTCTGCTAACAAACATTTTATCATACACGTTGTTCGGGCATTTTACGTACGACTTAATATCGCTGTGGAATATTTGTGTGTTCTGTGTAGTTTTTGTTTCTTTCTCTTCGTTGTTTCCCCTTAAAGGCGAAACAAAAGTGAGTTTAATCTCAGGTTCAATGGCATCGTACAATTTTGCTGTTGCTGTACACTTAGCCTCTCCTGTTTCCAGAGAAAATTTGTCTTTCTTCTTTCTGTTGACCCTGTAAGAAAACAAATTGGCAATTTTTCCCACTTATAAACAAGGAAGAAAATAGATATTAACAAACATATACACGACTGCAGATATTTTCTACCTATAAACAAGGAAACAAACTAAACTATTATTTAAAGTATTTCCTATTTATATAACTCGTGCTCTCTGATTGGCACTTGAAACTCACTTTGAGCGTCGTTGTTTAAAAGTTCGGATATAAAATATGCACAGGCATATGACGAGTATTCCCAGTACCACAACAAAAAGGACTGAAATAAGAGATGTATATATTTTTAAGTATTACATATAAATTACATATTTATACATATTTTCGTGACAAAATGTTCTAACTAGAACGTCATTGCATTTGATTTCCCTTGTTAACCATTTGTCACATTCACGATGCAAAACAAGAAGAAATTCTAAGAATTATTAGTGCGAAGCGCAGTTTTCGTTAAATCGTTTGCATACTGAGTTGTTGATGAGCCGACCGAAAGAAGAAGAGGATCGAAACATACGTATATTATGAAGCATAAGTTGTAAAGTCACGCTAAGATAATAGTCATCGATTAACAAAAGATGTGATGGCGATGTGATGTGTATTATGGTAAAGAAGTATATTTCTTATTTCAATATACAAATATCAGTTACCGATGTGTAAAAATCACTAAATACTTACTAGCAATCACGAACGGAACTAAAAAGAATATGGCACATATTAACTAGAATTATATTTTATTTAACGACATTAAAGTATCAAACTGCAGTATAATTACCAATCCAGATTCATCGCCAATTTTCGGTCAGGGAACCTAATTTTGGATTAGACCGAAATTAATAAAAAGGGCCTAGTGTGTCTAAAAAAATAATTATCATCTCAACTATATGCTATTTTAAAAAGATGTGTAACTAGTGCACTGTTATGCCGACTAGAGATGGGGAATTAAACGAAGTAATTGTAATTGAGCGTAATATTTGTTGATTGTATTGTTCAAGGTACTAGAAAGTAATTTGTCATTGATTCTGCTTTCAATTACATTTAATTGAATGTATTTACATATATCCAAAAAATGCAATGTATTTTCAATCACTTTTTAATTGCTTTCTTCTCCAAGTTAAAAACTAAAAATAATGTTCTATAATGATGCGTAGTTCGCTAAATTGTCTTGCATGGGCTCGTGTTTGTGCAATCATTAAATGTCCAATAATGTTCATTTTGTTTATAAATACAGCAGGACACACTGCCAATGACAATATGTAAAGGTATAATTTTGTTCGGTGTGAACCCATCTTATACCCAAAATCAAAATTAGAGAACATAAGTTAAGTATAGAAAACTTTAAGATTTTTTTAAAGATAAAACTTAAGTAATTTAAGTAAATCAGCTTTCCTGGCTGATTAGTTTCTGAGAAGAATATTTTTAAAGATTAACCCTATATATTCCTATGTAAAAATTTGACCTCCCATTGTGGCCCCACCCTACCCCCAGGGGTCATGATTTGAACAAACTTGAATCTACCTTACCTGAGGATGCTTCCACACAAGTTTCAGTTTTCCTGGCTGATTAGATTCTGAGAAGATAATTTTTTTTAAATTTACCCTAAATATTCCTATGTAAAAATTCGACCCCCCATTGAGGCCTAACCCTACCCCCCGGGATCATGGTTTGAACAAACTTAAATCTACCTTACCTGAGGATGCTTTCACACAAGTTTTAGCTTTTCTGGGCAATCAGTTTTTGAGAAGAAAATTTTTGAAAATACCAACAAATTTTCAATAATTCTAAATTATCTCCCCTTTAAAGAGGGCGTGGCCCTTCATTTGAACAAACTTGAATCCCCTTTAACCAATGATACTTTGTGCCAAGTTTAGTTGAAATTAGCCCAGTGGTTCTGGAGAAGAAGATAAAAATGTAAAAAGTTTACAACGCCAACATTAACACCAACGCCAACGACGACAGACAACGGACAAATTTTATTCAGAAAAGCTCACTTGAGCCTTCGGCTCAGGGGAGCTAAAAACCAGTCAAGAAAGGATTAGATTTTGAAGAACATTCTAAAGAAACGGCAAAAGATTTTCCGATCACTTTGACTTGCAAGCGTGCTAGAATCATATCCATTTTCGGAGTAGGAAGAAAAATGATATTTAAGCGCAAAACGATATTTTCAATTAAAACCAACTACACAAAACACTCCAATAAATCCTACTAAAGAATGTTGGGTTTTTTCGTGAGTATGATAATTTTTCTTTGTAAACAGAGTACTTTCTGTGGAACACTTAACCAGGGGTTTCAACCCCCCACCCCCGCCACCATTTTGGACTCAAGGGAGTCTAAATATTTTAAAGCTCTTTGTAACCTTTAGTAATTGCTGGCGCTCTCGAGCTCGAACTTGTTTTCATAATTGTATCAAAATCAGGATATCGGAACGAATTTGTAGACGTTGATTTTTAAAAAAAAATGAAAGAAATGTAAATGGTGTTACTATTTTAATAAAAGTTAAAGCAAACTAATTTAATGCGGCTTTTTACTTTCAGTTGAAAGTTTCGTCAAAGCTTTTTCGAAAATGTTGTAAAGTTTAACAAACAGGAAACAAAATTAGAAAATCATTTAAAAACTCTACATTGGCCAGGAAAACTATCAGTTGATAATTAATTGGCTGAAATTAGATTTTTGCATTGCATTTTTTTAAATTTCAGAATGTTTTTCAATATTTAATGGTATAAGATTCGAAAGATAAATTATTTTTTCAAAACATTCTTTATTTGTGTTGTCAAGTTTTGCTTGTTTAATAACTAAAGCAGCAAAAACAGAATATAACAGAATAATAGTCTTCTTTTTCTATACGAGTTCTTTTGACGTTTCAATATTTACTTGCTTATATTAGATATATTTCAGTACATATTCAAAGAAAAAAAATGTTCTTTATTTAATGGGAAAACTAATAATTGTCCGTGCAGCTACCGTGAGGCACAGACAGACGTCGGTACGATTGACTTGCAAGTGACCTACCACACGGATGTTATTACTGCCGTTCGCAAGGCAAACGAACGTCTGTTGCACGATAATCGTAATACGCAAGAACGGTTCCTACGGGCAACGCAATTTGCGAGTGACAACCCGTCTCCAAACGAAATTGTACGTGACACCTACGACTGGCACGTCAAACGTCCGTTTGTCTTACGTTGCACTCTCAATCACTTCAACGCGATTTTTAACGCTACGATTAGCCACGGGAGCCAAAACTGGCAAAACCCGTAGCACACGCACGATCGCCAAACACGTACGCCCAGTTGTGACTGAGGCTTAACCAAAGAAATGGGGTACACTATATGCATTATTCTGCGAAACAGTTTAACAGCTGGTATTTTTTGCCAAAATTATCAAAAATCTAAATAATATGCACATTTCTAATATTATATGTTCAATTGATCGCAATAAAAAACGTCCTATCTTAAAAACGGTAAGAGACATTATCCGTGCGATACGGGTACCATATACGCAATACTATACACAAAAACTGGCCAAGTTCAACAGCTGGTATTCTTCGCATAATTTATCAAAAATCAAAATCCAAGTCATACACACATCTCTGATATATGTACACACTATGTACAATTGATCTAAAAACTCATAAACCTATCTTGAAAACTATAGGAGAATTTATGATTTTTCCGTACTATAGGGGTATCCTATATGCATTGCTATGCAAAGAATTGACTAAGTTCAACAAATGGTAATTTTTGCACGAAATAACAAAAATCATAATCCAAGTTATATGCACATGTCTGATATATGTACAATTGCTCTGCAAAACATCAATTTCCTATCTTAAAAATTGAAGTAGGAGTTATCCGTACTATAGGGGTACCCTTTTGACAGCCGCTCCACCGCCTGTTAATTACATAACATGTATGTCTTTGATAAAGATTATAATTGACTTTTCCCCACCTGGTCATTGTGGATCAACCATACCTTTTGTAAACGATGGATTGTTAATTGTTGTTTGATGCAAAGTCGATGGTTGTATGGAGGAAATTTCTGTTATAGTAGATGCCTTCTGTCTTGTGCTGGAAAACGTAAGACTGGCAGTAGATTGTGGTTGGCTTTTGTTGGATTGTGTTGGATTTTTGCTAGATTGCGTTGGATTTGTGACCATGAAATTAGTTGATTCTGTTGTTGATGTTTGTTTCGACTCGGCCTCATTTTCAGGACTCACTGAAGAACTATTTGACTCAGCTTCATTTTCAAGACCAGTCATATTTTGCCCTGTTTTAAGTGGGTTTTTTTAAATATCAAAATAAATTGAAATGTAACATTTATTTACACAAGAAAACCTAAAAATTACGAATCTATATATTCTTCTTCAAACAACTATTACAAAATGAGGGGGGGGGGGTATAATTCTTCATATTATACTTTAGAAATATGACAAAATGTTCAAGTCATTATGGGTTTTTTTTAAACCAAATAAAAGTGTAAAATTTGGTACTTTATACACACACATATTCAAGATATAAACAACTTTTATATTTTAGGGCATATATTTAAAGAAACTGTACCTTCTCCTTTCATCTTGTAAATAAAATCATTTTCAAGTACATTGATATTTTTTGATCAGTTGTCTTTAAAATTGAAATAACTGGTGTGTTTCATCTTCTTGTTCAATAAAAGATGCATTCATACATACCTTTTCTTTACAATGTAACAAGCAAATATCCCTTGCGTACAACAACCTACTTCTCAAGGCTAAAAAGATAACAATGATTTGACAGTTTGTAATTCTGTTAAATATTTCCTGGATGTATTTAAAAAATTAACAAGGTTTAAATTTTAAAGTATATTATCCACTTTATTGGTTTTACTTTTACCTACAGCTCGAAGTAAAATGGAATTTTAAATTCAAATGTAATATATGTAGTGAAATAAGGATAATAAATATAAGGAAAAGGAAATGAATTTGTATTGTGGATGATATTTGACAAATAACTGTTGTTACAAAAAAACCATAATATTCTAACATCAATATTCTCTTACTAGAATAACCTTTAACCTCAAATCAAACAAAAACTCCCATCTGCCTATTTCATAAGTGATAAATTGATAGTGTCTTATATCAGACTAGAGTGGCAAAATTTGAAACATGATAATTACGTACGATCCTGGTGCAAGCTAGGAATGATGATAATGGATGAATATGAATTAAAACTATTCTAAAGAAATAAATCACGATAAAACAAACTTAATTTCCATTTCATGTGACGAGATTGGAAGCCTGCTACACATAAATGTTTTAAAAATAAAAGAAAATTCCAAAGGCTGAAGCAAAACGTCTTGAGAATCTGGAATCTTTGAACTATTTAATTCTTGCGTTCAAGAGAAATCAGAATCTTGACTTGAAAAGTATTCTACAAGAGCGTGGTTTCAAAGGAAAGATCATACGTTATCCAAACTTTCTTTGGCGACACATGTACAGAGAAATAGGACTGGTTTATTGCTCATGCCAAAGATTACTAAAATATCTGTATTTGCTGATATGGAAAATAAGTGTTTGCATATATTTCACAAACCTTGAAGTACGTGTTTAGATAAAAAAAAATAATCTTGATTTGATCTTCTGTTGACTTGAGTTTTATTCTAGATTTAATGTCATATTTATTTGATATTTATAAATTATATAATTCATCTTAGTTATATGTTAAAGTCTTATTTAATCAATTGAGTTAATTTGAATTTGAATTTGAATTTAATTTGAAACTTCATTGTTTAGGTGAAAAACAATGAAGTTATATGACAATATCAAATGATTATTTAAGCTTTAAAAGGAAAAAAAGGGGTAGGTTAAAAAGGCAATTTCCGGGTCTGATGAAAATTAATTGCTTTTGTATTACTAGTATCAAATATTGTATTACAGATGGTTAATTACAAGAGTTTACACACATATATAGCAAAATTTCCAATTGTTTTAATAAAAATTGCTTAAAGGGGAAGGAAACTCTACATAATTATGAAGTACTCTAAATCGGTTAATTAACATTTACTATGATTGAAAATGATATTTGAAGACGGTATTGAGGTTAAAGGGGTAACATCTGATCCAGACAGCTCAGCTGGTCGGGCTGCAGACTCCCTCTTCAAGGATGGACTGTACAACGCATTACCTGGATACTCGGCATCTCTCCGAAAGTATCAGGAAATCTATAAAAAGAAATGAAAAGCTCTTACAGGTCATGCTCTGCAGAACGAAAGCTGAGAAAACCAAAAATTTTGCTTAATTTTGCTCTCGATGCAGTCGATAGATGCACAGCCGAGATCGATCAAGCGTACGACTTGTATGCTGGCGATAGTCATAAGATGAAAAACAAGCTCTCATATGCTGTGGATGCAATTGTGCAGTGTTACATGGGTGATCATGCTCTATGCAGGAAACATTCTTTAATATATAACAGGGGAATAGTTAATTGGGTAAGCAAAAGCACATATCTAGGCTCAAACTTTGAAATACCTCACTCTTCAGAGAACGAGAACTTGCTCCGTGCTTGCATCTCAAAGAGGTTGTCTCCAGCTGTTCTTGACAAAACTATCAAGAACAGCAACTCTCAGAAGGTTGAAAGCTTCAATCGCACTCTTCGGCGATCTTTACCTCGTAATGTCACCTTTACTTTCAACTTTGCGGGTAGGGCGTATAGTGCTGCTCACTCATTACTCCATACCCTTTGACAAAAGGTGGCACCTTTCCACACAAAGCACCCCTCCTGGTCCCCCCTTAATTTCACTTTTTTCCAAAATTTTCAACCTCAACTGTACAAAAAAATCTTCCACGGTGACTATTTCAATAGTAAAAGACTTGTTAAGAACTAAATGGAACTACTTCGCCTTAAAAGTCACATGACAAGGGGCAAATGGGCTCTCTATAGAAAAAAGAGTACCAATTGTTTTCCCATAGAACTCAATGTTAACCTAAACACCCCTAGCTACTTTGCTATATTACTTACAGACATATCATTGGTAAAATCTGAAAGTTCATTCCAAGCACTAACAGAAAATAAAAAGAAAAATGTATGGTCCCACGGCGTTTATAGGTCAAAATCGAACTTGTTTACAACTTACAGCGATCCGCAGCAAATTAACCCAAGTCTCTAAAATGACACTTACCTCCTATTTTATCCCCTCTAATTTCTTTACTTTCTGCAGTACTTCCTCATTCCATCATTCAATTTAAACACTGATAATTTTACTTTAAAATGATCATTATTTCAACAATTTATTCAGCCAATCACCTAAGCCCCACCTTTCTCTGCTCGGCTCAATCTTCTATAAACACTTGTCTGATGTCAACATCCGGTGCATTAATACTCTCATTCCAATAGGCGAAAGTTAATACCTTTCTAAGATAATTGGTTTGTATGGAAAATTATTTAATACTGTAATAGCCAAAAAGTCGGATTATGCAGCTTTAACTATATTTAGTAAAAATCATTCTATTTACATTGAATTATCGAATTTTATTACTGAGATCAAATTTCTTTTCTTCGTGCGCATAGTCTGATATAATTGTTATTTTGATTCCATCTCCCGCTGTTTCAATACCATTCCTTTTTTTCTTCACAACTGTGAAACAAAACATGTGATGAACTGTATTCTTTTATCTAAAACAGAAATTAAAATTTTTAAATTGGGTAAGTGAAAGACTCGTCGTTTAATTATCTATGCACATCTCCAAGGCTCATGGCAATCTAGTATTTTGATATTTTCAATGAAGCAAACAATATGTAAAACCTAACTATCATATTCCTTAACTAAGTGGTTTTAATGTGTTACTTAAAGAATTTTGAATGTAAAAAGGATGCTGAAGATCAACGAAATGTATCGTAAAAAACAGGAAATTTCGTAGCATACTCCGTATCAAGTTTTTTAAAATGACAGCTGACATTACACAATTTTTTCTAAATGCTTATATGATAACTTACCTGAATGTATCCACAAAATCGTCACAAGAATTAGAATTGTTGTTTCCATAAATCAACGCTCAGGAAAAGAACGATGCCGCACGAGGCACAGAGGTTTTTACAGAAGTGGTATACAGTGTTGTCACATGATTATACTCTATTGTTAAAATCTTTGAATTGAGATCTCGCTGAACTCAGTCGGAAAAGTATTGTTATATGATACCCTCGCAGAGCCGATGTAATAGAAAGGGCATGACTTTGGAGACTCAAAATGTTCTTACCATTAGCAGCAAACATAAATTCCTCCAGTTCTTCTTTCTTCGAGCACATTGTGGACAATTCCAATTGGAGGGCCTTAATTTCTTCGGCTCTGTGTTGGAGTGATGTTTTCAGGAGAGAGATTTCTTTTTCATGACTTGTCTTCAAATCGCTGAACTGCTGAATGGCACACTGTCGGGCCTTATTCATTGTGGACAATTCCCCTTTGAGGGCCTCCATTTCTTCGGCTCTGTGTTGTAGTGTAGTTTGCAGCTTCTTCATGACATGTTTACATTGTCACTGTGTCCTGATGTTTCCTTAGATTCTTGGCCTGGGACTTGAGGGTGTCGTCCTGGTCCTGGGAGATCTGCTGACTCTAAGAGAGCTATATCAATGTCTAATGCTGAAAACAAACCACTAAAACAATAACTTTGCGTTGTTTATGAATAAATATTTCTTTTCAAGTGTCTTTGTCTTTGATAACAACACAAATTGATTGTGTAATGCATATCTCTAATACAGTTCATCAATGACTATTTTAATATTTAATCGTACAATTGCTGAAAGAACAAGTGCACTTGAGCTATAGAGAATGGTCCCTTTTTAGTGCCGTTTTTATGTAGAAAATATCAAAAAGTTGCTTTTTTATCGTAATATTTAACCACTGATGAATGCTTCTGATTTATATGTACGCCTAAATTTACCAAAATTAGCACACATTTTAAACAGTTGAGGATTTTTAAATGCCTATAGATAATCAAAATCCGAAAAAATCGTACCGAACCTACTTGAATTGTGTCTATTTAATGCGTAATATCCCTCTGCTATTAATTTTACCATATATTTTTTTCAAAAAATTCATATTGATTTTCATGAAAGTCAGTATCAATAGATTCAGATGAAACTATGTTGAAGTGATGAAGCGCTGCTAAATATTTCAAAAATTGATAATGTGTCTAATCATGATATGAAGAAAACAAGATAAAGTGATAAGAAAAAGCAAACTTTTAACATCGCAACATAAAATTAAAAATATTAACTGTATATGAAAATAATATATAGTTATATACATTGCCAATTCATATTACAAAACATAATGAAGCGGTGCTTTTTAGTTCAGAATAGAATTTTGTTGTATAGGTTTATAACAAAAATTGCTTCAATCAGCAAGGGTTATCTTTCTTTATCATATACTATTGGAGGTTTTACATACATGTTTTACAGATATTATATGATAAAACTACCGTTTCTAATTTTTCAGAAAAGGTTTTCTTTTTTTAATTTGTAAAAGGTAAGACTAAATGGATCCATATGATTTAAAAATGCTAAAAATGTAAACTAGAGCATTTTGTTATAACACAAAAAGGGGATCAAAGGACTGATCTTCCAGTAATTGGTATGATCTCAATATTGGGATATATTGTCTTGAATAAAATGTGATACTGGGTGGGTTTTTTTTATTTTGTTGTCCCATATCTGCTCTCTCAGAATAGAAAACCCTTGTTCAATTTTAAACATTTGTAATGTTATGAGTTTCAAATGAGGATAACTATACTGACCAAAATTTCTAACGCCCCACTTTTATATTTTTATTATTTACAAAACTTTAAAGGGACCTAGACACGATTTGGGCTTAAAATTTTATTTTTCTATTGTTTGGAATAGTTAATATGAGTATTTGTTATGCTTTGTCGAAGTTTGTCGAACTTTGAAAGTCAAATACTGAGTTGTAAGCATGAGACAGAGTTTGAAATTCTTTGTTTTGTAAACAAAGTCGAGCCTTGTTATTGTTTACATATGTGTTTTATTGGTGTTAGTTTCAATCTGATGTTGCTCTCTCATGTTGATCATATTATTTATAAACACGTTAAATAAGGTTGCCTTGTTTTCCACGAGTTATTTTGTCAAAGAAATGGGAATTCCATACTTCACATTATTTGTAAACAAATATAAGAGTCGAGCTTTGTTTACATAGCAATGAATTCTTGCCTCTGTATCTCTCATATAACTTAAAATCTAACTTTAAATTTTGGTCAATCATTCAAAATGTGCAAGTAAACCATTTTATATATAAAAAATAAAATCTAAAATCGTGTCCAAGTCCCTTTAACATCAATTTTTTTTGTCAATATCAATTGTAATCGAGTAAGTAAGTACTCGACCATGACGTTTTTTGTTGAAAAGCGTGGAACGCGTGTTCGATATATTTCTTGGAAGTGTTGTTCAAAAGAACTCGATTCGATCGATTCCCTATCTTTAACTGATTGAAAAAGACATAAAAACATTGAAGAAAAATGCGGCGCATGTATGCCCATGAATCATCAAGATCAGTCGGCGTGGTCCAAGCAGAGCTCGGTTTACAATTGGTTTGTTTCCTTTCACAATATCTGCTGTATTTACTTTTTAAAATAAAGTCTTAAACAATTAAACAGCTTTACCTTATTCGTAATTTTTATCAAAAATCGCTAGATTTTTTACAGACACCACTAAATCATTCTAAGGTTTGACCGGAAGTTCAATACAACCGGAAGTGTTGACTCATCATGAAGGCCAACATGTCATGTAACGAAACTTCAACATTACCGCTACATATGGGTAACACACCTTTCCGATAGACACCGGACAGCACGCGCGACTGAAAAGAACATCTCAGACCACATCAATGGCCTTAATGGGTGAGACGAGATAAATCCAAGAGTGAGAAAGTCCCTCAGCATCCGAATAACGCAAAACTAGACCACATAAACAAATGAAATAACCTTCAACAAAGGTTTTTTATTCAATCATGGGGTCTCTATGAGATGTTGTTTTTAGTGCAAATGTGGAACGTTTGAGGTATTAATGTTGGGGTTTTTAATATCTTAGGGCACCTGTACCTTTTTGATTTTTTCATAAAGCTCATAAATAAATTATGATTGATTTTTTTAATAAAATGCTTTGTTATTCTTTATTTTTCATAGTCAAAATAATTGAAATTACGAACAGTATAATACAAACACTTGCCTGGGGCGTTAGAAATTTTGACTAGTATAAGTCTTGAGTTTTCAATTGTCTTGGTCACGTTTTTCCCAATTATAATTCATTCACCTTTGTGAACGAGTGTAGTAAATAGAGAGAAAAAAATTTCATCCAAAACTTCTCTGGTCTAAAACATCAAAAACCTACTTTTCATATACTGAAGGAGTAAATAATATTTAGTTATATTTTTTTATCATTAATCCATTGGGGGGAGGAGGAGCGGTAGGGGTAAACATGTAGATATTGCCTCATAAAAATTTGATCAATATGATTCGCTTCTTGCGATTTTTTGTAAAAGTTTTCTTTTTTGCCCCTGCTAAAAGTTGGGGTTCAGTTCGTTCCGTTCAAATTTTCTTTTTTAATGTATTTGAATATATAAAAAGTTGCCTTCCAGCATAAATTGGGGCCCGAGCATCGCCTCCTTTGTTGCTATATGCCTTAATAATTGTTAACAGAAACAAAGTGAGATTATTTTCTACAGAAGTTATCTTTCTTATCAGAGGGATATTCTACCTTAAAGTAAATCAGAGGGAGGAGACATTTAAATCAGTAGTATTCTGTTGGTGGATCGATTTGCTGAAATATACTTTATGCATTATTTTACGTCTGAAAAAATCGAATAAAGCTTTGAAGTTGCATATAGTGATCAAACAAACATTGCTGACAATACAAATTTAATGGAAAGCTATTTAAAGGTGCCAGTGTTTTACAGTGAGCACATTTGTCAATTCTATGCGTCTTTTTCATGCACTGCTTTTTACTTTGTTATTGATAGTTTCACTTGAAGTAACTACGGTTGGAATATTTGGGCCAGTGTTTTATTTTCAAAATTTTTATAAAAGTACTTGACTGAATCCTTTTGGAAAGACATAGGTTCTCTGTGGGATTTTTAAATCAAAATATACTTGCCTAAATAGATGTACTAAATTTGGCCCAAAAGATGATTATTTTTATGATATCATAAACTTTATTTTAAATGAATTTTAGAATGCGTCATATTTACAAGAATATTTACAAGAATGTTATTATAGGCAAAAGCTCCAAAAATATTATTAGTCGAACGTCGTTTGACATTTTGTACTTTTATAAACGATTTTGTTTCATTCTTGCTCTTACAATATGAAGTCATGAATATGGCGAACTTCTTATGCATATGTAATTAAAACAGTTATACCAGACTTTATATGGCTAACAATAGAACATTGCTGGACAAATCCTTTTTTAAAAATAATAATTATTCGAAAGTAAACAATATTCTAATTAAGCCAAATTAAAAAAAAAATTGTTTTGGCAATTTGAATGAACGACGTTTTTATTCTAATAAGTTTAAATGACAGTCATAAAAAGGGGTACCAAATAATCTAAGATCTTAATATTCATTGATTCAAAATACTAGAACAAGTCATTTCGTTATCTAAAAAAAAAACAAGTGATAAGTTCCAATCTCATTAGCATTTTGATTTTATTAAAAGGATGAAAATTGATAATGTTCTTGACAAGAAAAGAATGTTCAAATATGAGAATATTTACACTGCCATGGATAATTGTAATGTTCCTCTTACTATTCCTCAACAAACCCGGTCTTCTAAGAAGAATACCACCTTTCGCATAAAATAAACTATGCAATGAAATAACCGCAACCGTATTTATAAAACACTAAGTTGAAGTCAATTTGACTGAAGACATTTAAATAGAATTTAGAGATATTTAAATATAAACAATTATTTTTAAACAGTCAAGCAAACCAGTTTTACAAACGGGATCGAGTAGACACTGATGCAGAAAGCAATCCACTCCTTAATGTCAATAAATAGAAAGTGGTTAGTTTATTTTGGTTATGTAGTTTTAGTACCAATGGGCTTTACCAGGCTATATCGGTTATTTCTTACATCTACTGTATGGTAAACATTTCCTTGATTGTCATTCACATGAGGTCTGCTAATAAACATTCTGTCATACACATTGTTCGGGCAGTCTACATATATATTCGTATCGCTGTCAATTATAATTTCCTGTTCTACGTTTGTTTCCCCTAATGGTGAAACAAATGTGATTTCTGTATTCGGTTCAATTTCATCGTATAACACAGCTGCTTTTGTAAACTTAGCCTCTTCTTTTTTCCTAGTAATGTTGTCTTTCTTCTCTCTGTTGACACTGTAATGAAAAAAAAAATCTGACAATCTTTTATTTTTATTAAGAAGTAAAACTTATCAAACTATTATTTTATAGTATTTTGTTGATTTTCATTCAGATTGGGACTGCTAACAAACATTGTATCATACACGTTGTTCGGGCATTTTACGTGCGACTTAATATTGCTGTCGATTATTTGTTTGTTCTGTGTAGTTTTTGTTTCTTTCTCTTCGTTGTTTCCCCTTGAAGGCGAAACAAAAGTGAGTTTAATCTCAGGTTCAATGGCATCGAACAATTCTGCTGTTGCTGTACAATTAGCCTCTCCTGTTTCCAGAGAAAATTTGGCTTTCTTCTTTCTGTTGACCCTGTAACATAACAAATTGGCAATTTTTCCCACTTATAAACAAGGAAGAAAATATTTAATAACAAAAATTTACACGACTGCAGATATTTTCTACCTATAAACAAGGAAACAAAATAAACTATTATTTAAAGTATTTCCTATTTATTATACTCATGCTCTCTGATTGGCACTTGAAACTCACTTCGAGCGTCTTTGTTTAAAAGTTCGGATATAAAATATGCACAGGCATATGACGAGTATTCCCAGTACCACAACAAAAAGGACTGAAAACAGAGATGAATATATTTTTAAGTATTACATATAAATAAATAGCAACTATTCATTTCAAAAACTATTACGTCAGCTACCGATTTTGTAGTAAAACATTTTCGTGACAAAATGTACTAACTAAAACTTTATTGCATTTGATTTCCCTTGTTAATCATTTGTCACGTTCACGATGCAAACCAAGAAAAAATTACAAGAATTATTATTGCGAAGCGCAGTTTTGTTAAATCGTTTGCATACTGAGTTGTTGATGAGCCGACCGCAAGAAGAAGAGGATCGAAACATACGTATATTATAAAGCATACGTTGTAAAGTCACGCTAAGATAATAGTCATCGATTAACAAAAGATGTGATGACGATGTGATGTGTATTATGATAAAGAAGTATATTTCTTATTTCAATATACAAATATCAGTTACCGATGTGTAAAAATCACTAAATACTTACTAGAAATCACGAACGGAACTAAAAAGAATATGGCACATATTAGCTAGAATTATATTTTATTCAAAGTCAATAAAGTATCAAACTGCAGTATAATTACCAATTCAAATTTATCGCCAATTTTCGGTCAGGGAACCTAATTGGATTAGACCCCAATTAATAAAAACGGCCTAGTGTGTCTAAAAAAATAATTATTATCTCAACTCTATGCTATTTTAAAAAGATGTGTAACTAGTGCACTGCTTGCCGACTAGAGATGGGGAATTAAACGAAGTAATTGTAATTGAGCGTTATATTTATTGATTGCATTGTTCAAGGTACTAGGAAGTAATTTGTAATTGAGTCTGCTTTCAATTACATTTAATTGAATGTATTTACATATATCCAAAAAATGCAATGTATTTTCAATCACTTATTAATTACTTTCTTTTCCAAGTTAAAAAATTAAAAATAATGTTCTATTATGATGCTTAGTTCGCATAATTGTCTGGCATGGGCTCGTGTTTGTGCAATCATTAAATGTCCAATAATGTTCAATTAGTTTATTAAGGTAACTCCAGTGTCTTTCGGATCCGGTTCTTTTTTTACACGACGTGCTAAATTTCCGGTTATAATTTTAGCGCACAACAAGTGTTTTAAAATAATAATGGTTTGGTCAAAAAGTAGGTTATTTGTTAAAATATCGCATCTCCGTCGTTTAGAGGGATTGGAGAAAGCAAGGAAAGCAGCAAAATGTAAAAATGGTAAATGAGTGTGCAATATAATTGTACGTATTGTATGCATCCTCTTCCAACAATTACACTGCGTTTATGTAGCTTGACGACCTCATGTGTCCTCCGGGACAAGAAGAGGATAAGTAAGTACTTGTGTAGCTTGAACATTAATTAAAACTACATAACACTGGTTGGTGTTTAATCTACAGATAAATATGTTTAAAAACTGAGATAGAAAGTTTTTCACAGAAAGGGGGGAGAGGTACTACTGCACTCAATTATATGTGTTTTTTGGTTGTCTCGACCTTAATTTTATATGTATAATACAGTTTCATTGAGTATATCAATTTTAGTGACTGTTAGATTGTGTCTTTTGGTACATTTCAATTATTTGCAAAAAACAACTTGTAAAATTTACATTTTCAATATGGGGGTACACGTGTTCAAGAGACTATCAAGCAAAAACTAGATGGTCAATTTTGATAAACTATGTTTTTTTTGTTAACACAATATGTAACTCTTAATAAATATTCTTTAAAAATTGTATGTAAACTGAATAATTTTTTAGAATTTTTCAAAAAGATGCAATTTTGTGATTTTTTTTGGAAGGTGGTGGCAGGAAAAAATGTAATATTTTTTATATTTTCTGTAGAAAATCAATAAAATTTTTATGATTTAATGCTAATCAATTGATTTGCTTAAATTATAACTTAACATGATGTATTTTGGTGCACAATTTAATAAATTATGAGATCATGCTTCATGGTGTTAAATTTTGGCTGAACAATTTTTGGACCTTGTGAGCTGAAGCTCACTGTAGGAAAACAAACGTGCAAAGGTATAAATATTTTGGTCTCTATAGTAAGTTTAAAAGTTGTTTTAACTGTTAAAATTAAAAAATGTTTGGTTTGACACGGATTTCTAAAACACTGGAGTTACCTTAATACAGCAGGACACACTGCCAATGACAATATGTAAATGTAACAGAGACACTTTTTACCTCTGCTGGGGTTTGAACCCGGGTCCTCTGGCATGCCAGTTCAGCACTCTACCGATCGAGCTAAAGGGTTAACCCACTATCCAGAGCTAGTAGGAATGTCATATACCTGACTCTACCACATAAAGGTATAATTTTGTTCGGTGTGAACCCATCTTATACCCAAATTCAAAATTAAAGAATATAAGATAAGTATAGAAAA
Organism: Magallana ariakensis; assembly: GCA_020458035.1. Taxonomy (NCBI): domain Eukaryota; kingdom Metazoa; phylum Mollusca; class Bivalvia; order Ostreida; family Ostreidae; genus Magallana; species Magallana ariakensis. Next base: position 32,413,065 of record CM035818.1, read on the forward strand.
CTTTAGGCTGTTTTTAAAGATAAAATTAAAGTAATTAAAATGTATTTCATAACAGTAGGCAAAGTACATGTAATTAAGAGTAATTAATCAAATCTGAAACAGGACTGCAAATCGGGGTTTCTTTCGTATTTCGCCAACCTTGAATTCATAAACACTACTTATCCTACGCTAATCAAAGAAATAGGGTACACTATGTGCAATATTATGCGAAAAAAGTTTAACAGCTGGTATTTTTTTGCCAAAATAATCAAAAATCTAAATAATATACACATTTCTAATATGTTCAATTGATCGGAATAAAAAAACGTCCTATCTTGAAAACTGTAAGAAACATTATCCGTACGATAAGGGTACCCTATACGCAATACTATACACAAAAACTGGCTAAGTTCAACAGCTGGTATCCAAGTCATACACACATCTCTGATATATGTACACACAATGTACAATTGATCTAAAAACTCAAAAACCTATCTTGAAAACTATAGGAGAATGTATGATTTATCCGCACTATAGGGGTATCCTATATGCATTGCTATGCAAAGAATTGACGTAAGTTCAACAAATGGTAATTTTTGCACATATATAATTTTAACATGTATGTCTTTGATAAAGATTATAATTGACTTTTCACCACCTGGCCATTGTGGATCAACCATACCTTTTGTAAACGATGGATTGTTAGTTGTTTGATGCAAAGTCGATGGTGGTATTGAGCAAATTTCTGTTTTAGTAGATGCCTTCTGTATTGTGCTGGAAAACGTAAGACTGGCAGTAGATTGTGGTTGGCCTTTGTTGGGTTGTGTTGGATTTTTGCTAGATTGCATTGGATTTGTGACCATGAAATTAGTTGATTCTGTTGCTGATGTTTGATTTGACTCAGCCTCATTTTCAGGACTCACTGAAGAACTATTTGACTCAGCTTTATTTGGAAGACTCACTGAAGAACTAGGTACAGTTCCAGTCATATTTTGCCCTGTTTTAAAATATCAAAATAAATTGAAATGTAACATTTATTTACACAAGAATACCTAAAAATTACGAATCTATATATTCTTTTTCAAACAACTATGACAAAATGAGGGGAGGGGTTATAATTCTTCATATTACACCTTAGAAATATGACAAAATGTTCAAGTCATTATGGTTTTTTTTTTAAACCAAATAAAAGTGTAAAATTTGGTACTTTATACACACACATATTCAAGATATCTAAACAGCTTTTATATCTTAGGGCATATATTGAAAGAAAATGTACCGTCTCCTTTCATCTGGTTAATAAAATTATTTTGAAGTAGATTGATATTTTTTGATCAGTTGTCTTTAAAATTGAAATAACCTGTGTCTTTCATCTTCTTGTTCAATAAAAGATGCATTCATACATACCTTTTCTTTACAATGTAACAAGCAAATATCCCTTGCGTACAACAACCTACTTCTCAAGGCTAAAAAGAAAACAATGATTTGACAGTTTGTAATTCTGTTAAATATTTCCTGGATGTATTTAAAAATTAACAAGGTTTAAATTTTAAAGGATATTATTCACTTTATTGGTTTTACTTTTACTTACTTGAATTTTAAATTCAAATGTAATATATGTAGTGAAATAAGGATAATAAATATAAGGAAGAGGAAATGAATTTGTATTGTGGATGAAATTTGACAAATACCTGTTGTTACAAAAAAAACATAATATTATAACATCAGTATTCTCTTACTAGAATAACCTTTAACCTCAAATCAAACAAATACTCCCATCTGCCTATGACATAAGTGATAAATTGATGGTGTCTTATATCAGATTACAGTGGCAAAAATTAAGACATGATAATTACGTACGATGCTGGTGCAAGCTAGGAATGATGATAATGGATGAATAATTCTAAAGAAATAAATCACGCTAAAACAAACTTAATTTCCATTTCATGTGACGAGATTGGAAGCCTGCTACACATAAATGATTTTTAAAAAAGAAAATTCTAAAGGCTGAAGCAAAACTTCTTGAGAATCTGGAATCTTTGAACTATCTAATTCTTGCGTTCAAGAGAAATCAGAATCTTGACTTGAAAAGTATTCTACAAGGGAAAGATCATACGTTATCCAAACTTTCTTTGGCGACACATGTACAGAGAAATAGGACTGGTTTATTGCTCATTCTAAAGATTACTATTTCAGATGGTTAATTACAAGAGTTTACACATATATATATATATATATATATATATATATATATATATATATATATATATATATATATATATATATATATATATCAAAATTTCCGATTGTTTTTATAAAATTGCTTAAAGGGGAAGGAAACTCTACTTAATTATGAAGTACTCTAAATCAATTATGTAAGTACTCTAAATCGGTTTATTAACATTTACTATGATTGAAAATGATATTTGTTCAATAAAACCCCCCGGAGCGCCATCAGGCTAATTGCAATATTCGCTTAAACCGACAAAATAATATAATTTTGAGACCGTTCTAAATTTAGAAAGCTGTCCGCTGAATCCAACACTTGACAAATACATGCGCACATTAATATAAAAGCAAGGGTTGGAGTTAGAGTAACCCTTTAGAGGGTTGTAAATGTATCTTGATACATTCAAAGTTCGACAAACGTTTCAGTTATTCCCCTGTGTAACGAAATATTTTGACCCCGTTTAATTTAAAAATGGACTCGGGGTTCATTTTTCAACGTTTATTACTGAAATCAATTGTACTGAATTTAGACCCTTTTTCGTTAAGAATTTAGCAGCATCGTGGAATTGCTATCTTAAACCCTTCTTAATTCTATTAAATCAACAACAAAGATTTGATATATACAGCTATCATTTATTTAAATAAAAATAAATGTTTATTTTATACACATGTACCTCTCAGATAATGGACGTGTATACGTTCCTGTGTTGACATGTTAACATAAACATAAACATAACATAAACATCATTAATTATGTTAAGTTAATTGTTTGAATGAGTGAAAAGAATAAACCTACTTTAGTCCAATAAAAATAAAGACACATGTGTGACGTCATAATAATTGATTTTTTGGGGGGGTTTCAATATTCTATATTTAGAGGCTTTGTCATCGCGTAAAGATCACATGACTTGGTGTACACTTTGGTGGTTTCAATACAAAAGACCTCTACATCATGTCAGTCTCCAGGAAACCGCAGGAAAATTAATTTCTATAACTTCAAAAGTGTTCTGAAGCTTAATTATAAAGTTTATATTTAAGACAGCATGACTTATGTTATTCATTTACATAATTATATTAGTTCAAAGTTATAATCCCAAATTTACACCATTTATGGAGTTTTTGGCGTAGAAGAATGCCCATTTAATAATCGACAAAACAACAATCCAAACAACTTTTTTACTCCCTGTATTAAATATTAGAAATGACTAGACATAATTAAATTCTAATATCATTCTAAAAAGCATTGGAACTCCATCTACCTTGGGTTTTTTTTTTTATTTGTTTCTAAATTCTCGTAAGAAAAACTATCTGAAGCCGTCCCAATACGGAGATAATGAATTTTGTAACGAGATTTGTACAATACCTAAGAACGTAAAACAGTTGTAGGACCCTCTGTTTTTTCTTTCGGTAAGGGAAAACCAAATTAAGAATATGATTTCCTAATTGAAGATAATAACAATTCATATATTTCAGAAATGCTTCCTGCAAATACAAATCGTTTTAGTAATGATTCAGAGTGTGAACTTCAGTTTTCACCTCAACTACCCACTTAAAATGTGCAAAACTTTCCCACAAGGCACAATTGTACAACCCATTGATAAGCATATATCATAGTAGTAAAAGGTTTTGAATTTAAAACCACGTAATTTGTGATCTGAAGGGTGAACTGGTAGCAGTCAAATGCTAACTTAACATCAATTTTTCCTAAAACAGCACCCTTACCTAGTGTCCCTGCCATTTCTAAAACCGCATCAAGAGAAGTATAATGCACAGAAAATGCTTCAGGATCTATAAAATCCTTTACACTGAAATCAGCAGGATATGAAAGACGATGGATAAAACGCCAACTATCGTCTTTTTTTTTTAGCAACCTTCCCAATTGGTGATAACCTTAAATTAAACAATGGTTCAATATCAAAGGGACCTGCTATCCGACCCAGTGAAATTCTTGGTCATTTTTTCTTTCACCTCATTAGGATGATTGTGTGCAGAAACTAAACTAGACATCATTGGGATGGTGACCATCTCAACGGGCCACGATTAAATAATGGACAATAGGTGAAAACAAAAGAATATTGCTTTGAGTTTGTCTTATAACTTATAAATTTCCCAGCTGCCATAGAACTCTTAATTCAATGACATTACCCCTTACATACAGACCTTTTTGTTCAACTTGAGCAAAATTAATAAAATGAGAAATAATCTACGATCTAAATTTGATAAGAAAGAGATCTGCTATGACCTTTACATTGACTTGGTTCAAAATTACTGCACACCATTGTCCTAAAAGCTCTTTTTATGTAAAATATGATACAAATAGGTCTAAGTGGAGAGTATATATGCTCTTAAAAGTAAAGGATTTTTTGTGTAATCCGATATGACCTTGACACTTGACCTTCAAACATCATTCAAGGTTACGGTTATTGCAAATCCTTTACCCAAGGGTACTCTGTGGATGAGGCATGAATCAGATTGGACCAGAAGGGAAAGAAAATATGCTCCGAACAAGGATTTTTTAAATAAAATTCTGCTATGACCTTCATATTTGACCTTGAAATTTGGTTAAAGATCACTGCACCCCCATTACTCAAAAGCTCTGTTATGTTAAGTAGAAGCCAAATAGAGCGAATGAAGAGTACATGTATATATGCTCTAAAAAAAGAATTTTTGCGTGGTCCGATATGATATTGACTCTGCGCACCCTTTGAACATAAGCAAGCTGTGAGTGACGTATGAGCGAGATTGAACCTAGGGGAGAGAAGATATACATGTACTCAGTACAGGTATTTTTCAGCCTTTACAAAAGGGCACTATGTGGGTGAAGTATGAACCAGATTGGGCCAAAGGGATAAAATTTTGCCTTGACCTTCACATTTTACTAAAAACATGCTTCAAAGTCACTGCACACCCTTTAGCCATGGGTACTCTGTGGGTAAAGTATGAAGCAGGTTGGGCGAAAGGGAGAGAAGAAAGAGAAGAAATATCGGACGAACAGAAAGACGGACAGACTGATCATTACAGGGCGCCCGCAAAGCGTGGCCCTAATTATTACAAGATGTTGAAATTCGCGGAATGCTGTGGAAAAAATCCATACATAAACCCAATTCTTAATTAATTCAAAGCAACAGATTGGTTGAGATACTTTGCTAAATAAGGACACATACTGTTTACATTAACCAGTTTTTGCGACGAAAGGTGGTTGGTGTCTATAGCCTGAGTGACGAAAAGATGAGGCTGATTGTGAAACTTGAAGATTATTTGAACTGGAACATTTTTGTAATGATTGTTTATCAAAACAATGGATAGCAACGTGTTTGTTTTGACAGTTTTAAACATTGATGTTGATACTGACAGTTTTGTGAACGAAAAAAACTTGTGTTATTGTGATCATAACAAAATTTTGGACTGGCTTGAGTATTTTTAAATACTGAATGCATATTTGGAGTAATGTAAAGAAGCCATAACTCCTGGTCAATGTCCCTCATGATTTTGTATTGTCTTTAGCTTTCTTCAAACGAAATTGGCGGTTATAATCTCTCCAACCCAATTCGCCGGAAACACGAGCAGCGCCGAGTTTAGGATTTGCCATACATTTGGTAAAACTGAGTTTCATCAATACTGTAAACCAACTATTTTTCGCATGCGAGTTTTCGTGAGGTTCGTGATAGCCTCATTGTCGCGAATATTTCTCGCCGCGGACCAGTATTTGCCATAAAGTTGTAAAAAAAAAAAAAAAAAGGTGTGGATAAGGCTTGGTCGCAAAAATAAGTCGCCGCAAACCAATTCATCTCGGGTAAATCGCGAAATACAGTCGTCGCGAATTATAGTTGGTTTACAGTATGCGCTGACAAATGAATACTGATAAACAATTTTACAAACCATCTAACTAAGCATCAACTGTTGTCATTTTGATTGCATTAGCAGGTTTTAAAATAAATTGCCCATTCATAAATAAGACCTTATTCTCTTGAGCTTCTGAATCATTTTGCTTATTAAAAAAGGTATGCTGTTCAATAAATTCCCCTTTCGTTATCTTTTGTTTTCCTGATTGGGGTACATGCACACCTATGTCATCATGGATACTTGTAATAGACTGAGATGAACATGAGGGAGAAATTGCATCAAAACAAACTACATCATCTGAATCAGACAAATTTGATACACTATGCTGATAATACATGTAGCAGACTGATGGAAGGAGACGTGGCTACCTTTAGTTGTGTCCAATCTTTTAGAAATGATAGTTCAAAAGTTTTGTTTATCTCTGGAGCATCCTCTCGTGGTGGTACTTGGTCCAGCACGTCTGTGATTTGGAGCAGTTTAAAGTGGAAGGCTACATCGTCACAACATGTCTGACATCCGTTCGAAACGCCATTTTGTTCCGGATTGATAACATTATGTAGTGGTACAAATTAACTATACACCGTTAAATTGAACTCTTCTTACAAGGGAGATGAAATAGGAATGAAATCACCAAAACGTTTAGAATATATGTCAATTTTCTTCCTGTTTAAAGCTTTTAACTAACATTGATTATCAGCTGTTTTGTACGGAAAACGTGGAATTTAAATAATATACTGTTTCCCCGCTATTTACAATACAGTTTTGTCATGTCATCTACAACAGACGATAATACATTTGTGACGGATTATCGATATAGGTAAGCAGATATAATATTTTCACTTAAACTATAAATGTATGATGAATATGAAACGTAGTACGATCTATTGTTTTCATCTTCAAATATTATTTATCATAAGCACTACTAATCTTATACCTACATATTTAGCATAGACTTGATCCTTTTTCAATTTTTCTTCGTGATTTTTATTAATTATAAAATTGGTCCCAAGATATTTGAGACCATGTAAAATAAAGAAAGACAACTCTTAAACAGGATCTTTTATACCAAGATTTTTGCAATAAATTCAGTATTTTCTTTAATTTTTCAATTTTTTTTCAATTTCTTTTTTTCATCCTATTAACCATCAAATATTGTTTATATTTTCAGATTTTTGTAGGATTTTGTCCAGCAGTTTGCCTGAAAAGATTTTTTTTATATTTTAGTTTCATATTTATGTGGATTCCAATAAAAATCATACAAACTTTTTTCATTATTATTTTGTCTTTTATTTCTAAACCTAATGACATTTCACTTTCATAAGAATTTTAAAACAGAAATTTTTACAAATTTGATAAATAAGGGGTTATCTGAAACCGGACTGATATTTTAAAAATTCTCTAGAAAATAGAATATTGTATTTTGAGGTCTTTTATTAATGAATACTGTGCCTAGTAATGGTAACAAATACATGCAACAAAAATCCCCTACCCTTATTTGGTGTAGACATCCCCCTTAATGGGATTTTTTCGAGTCCACCGCTTTGCATTTTCTTTTTACTCTCGGTAGTCTCGCTCTCCCGGAAAATTTCCTTTTGGCATTTGACATTTCTGCCTTGGCTGCATCGAATCTCAAAATAACAGATTAAGATCTTGATTTATATATATTAAACGATAAGATTAAAATTTTAGTTGAATGTCTTAAAGATTAATCCGGATTGTGCTGAATTTATTAATATGTGTGTACCCCCGTGCATAGGGCATGGCCTATGCATTTTTTAATAATAACAAATAATGCTAAAATCCAATAAATTTTGCCTTTCCTTAACCCTTATCATGCTATATAACATTTGTATAGCATTATTACCAAGAGCTGCATAAAATAACAAATATTTTTAAGAAGGGTGCCTTTAAATCAGTGTAGATTATATATCATATAAATCCCACAAACACACCTGTACATGTTACAGGTGAGAATAGGTAATAAATTTTTTTGCATATAACTCTCAATTTTATAAATATTTAAAAACAGTATATGCGAAAATATAATATACATTTCAATACAAGTATGCTCAGATAACACAGGTAAACCAAGTAAAACTCGTTAAGCGATATTATATATATTTATTTATTTCATTCAAATAAATAATTGTAATACATACATAATAAATTGATAATTAATACTAGATAATAAATACATAAAACAAGTCACAATTAACTAACATAAATAATAAGTTGCCAATGAACTCGTTCTCATCCCTCGTTAAATAGTTGTCAATGAACTCGTTTTCATCCCTCTCTATAAGAATTGACCTGTAGTTCACTTATGTATTGTAAACTTCAAAATTATTTGAGACACACAGGGCAACATCACATTTTTCACACACAAAACTTGTTTGCGTTTGTAGCCATCTTCGATTTAAATTTACATGCTACACAATCCCGAAGGTGGCTTTACCTCTTTGCACCTTCTTTGGCGGTTTTGTAAGCAGGAAAGTGACGTCCCTGTAGCCTGTCTTGCTTTTCAAGAATTTGTCTACCCCGCTGCGTTGATCAGAAGTCTTCATCAAATTCCTGAATGAGACATTTCATCAAAGACTTTCTGAACTTTGTATGCAGAGTTTTATCATTAGACTGTTTTTGTTTTATGTATGATAAAAAGGCATTAACAGTCATTAGATTAAACAGATAAAAAAAATGTTTTGACCACCATTTCAGGGATTTTCGTATGTCCGAATATTGGACATTCTGGTCACTTAAGTCGACTCCCCTTATATTTTTACAATAATAAATAACACATGTTGGTTTCAATATTGGTTCACCATTTCTTTGTCAACTTTGTCTAAAATCGACTGCTTCGCCTCATGAAATGTACTAAACTTCTCTCTTGTCATGAACTTTCAGAATGAGAATGTTATCCTGTCGACGGAAAATGCTATCTTCCTGTATTAGTTTGACTTTTTGTATGGCTTTTGGTACATTCTTTCTGTTTTACGAAGGGTTCCACGTATATATGTATTTAGTAAATCTAGTTCATGAGCCAATTCAGAGAAGTTGTAATATCTATATGAATAAACATGATGTCCTTTGTTAAAGTAAACCACATTTGCTTAGAAGACCAAAAACTATTTTGGTGGTAGTTGTTGGTAATCATCAAATCTTATGGTGTATCCAGACGACGATTAGGAATGATGTTTTCGAACTGGGGCTTTTTAAACAAAATAAGAATCGCAAGTTAATTGCTTATAAATCAAATGATAAAAGAATAAGAGTTATGAAATTTTCGGATACCAGCAAACTTTTATATTTACATTCCGTGTATATCTCCCCTAATGTTTGCATTGGAAATCTGCGACGTTCAATTTCCTATGAATACACTTTGCTAATTCATGAGCCATGGGCACAGATTTAACGTCACCACGTGTTTTGAGTATATATATTTTTGTAAGATTAAATGAAACTTTTAACCTAACATAATCAATTCGACATGTACTTTTGAAAAATAATCATTAAATATTATCTACTTCTTAATAAAAAGGATTTTTCTCAACAAAGTTTCTATATAGCACTATATTTTAAGTTGCGGAAGCGACTTGAATAACATGTTAATATGGCTGTTCCATGTATATTTCATATCCCTGCTGAGAGCGTATATAATGGCTTTATAATGGCTTTACAGCGACGATACACATATATTTCATACAAATAGACATCAGTATGATATAAATATAAGCAATGAATGGTTACTTTTGGATGTCGTCGGTCCTATTACACACCAAGCGGTACATACAAATTATCGTACCGCGCTAACGCGCGGTATTCAATTTGACTGCACCGCTTGGTGTGTTATAGGACCGACGACATCCAAAAGTAAGCATTCAATGCTTAAATGACACCAGCTAGCGTGTGAGGTCTATCTAACCCCGTCCAAATCTGCCTATTCGGTGATTGGCTTATGTAGAGCGAAGGGGATCTGAAACTCTTGACTGAAGAAAATGAAAAGCAGGGAACTGTAAATAACATTAAAACAAAAAGAATCCTGAAGTATCTACATAAACTCAAGTTGAAAAGTAAATAAAATTTAATGCAAGTGAATAAATAAAATATGTAGAAATATTTTTAACGGGGAAAGGTAGCGTGGCGAAATGTTTTGACAATATTTTAAATAAACGAAATATTAATATGAACCCCCAGCAAGAACTGCAAAATACATTACTTATCGAAGGATTGTTCATGAAAATATATTTGATTTAATGTCATTTATCACTTGCGCCCATGCAATTACTATAGATTATACGCTGTGTTAGAATACGCACGTCACGTGCTTAAGAACAACATATGTTACAAAAATGTATCAAATAAATTGTTGGATATCGCTGTTAATTAATGTAACAAAGATTAAAATAAAACCACCCGCTTAAAGTATTTTTTCGATAACTAAAACAGTATCGTTTTCCGATATAACTTTAGCTTCAACACAAGTTTCAGCTTTCCTGACTGATTAGTTTCTGAGAAGAATACTTTTAAAGATTTACACTATATATTCCTATGTACAACTTCGACCCCCCCCCCCCCCCCCCGTGGCCCCTACCCCCGGTGATCATGATTTTCACAACTTTGAATCAACAGTACCTGAGGATGCTTATACACAAGTTTCAGCTTTCCTGGCTGATTAGCTTTTGAGCAGAGGATTTTTAAAGATTTCCTTTATATCCACACTTTACGAAAGTTATGTTCCTTGGTCTCCTCTTTGGTTAAAATCCATAGATTTCTCACATTAGCCTCTGCAGTAAAGAGGTCTGTAACTTTTGGCATTAAACATTTGTTCACTTTGTTTTTGATTGCCCCTGGTTGGGGCAACCCATGTATTAAAGGAATAAACAAATTCAAAGAGACTCATCACAGGACGCACAAATATTTGGTTGATTAAAGAAGGGGAAAGTTGGGTTTTGACCTTTTGGTTAACCTCGCAAAGGGAAGCAACTTTTGCAAAGTGTGGATTGGTCTATTACGCGTAAAATTATAGCGCTAAACAAGAATCAAGCCAAGATTTAGTATTGCTATAAAAGTTAGGGTCCCGCTCTGCGTGCGCCCTATAGTGATCAGTCTGTCCGTCCGTCTTTCTGTCCGAGATCGCTTGTCCGGAGCATATCTTTTCTCACCTTGGCCCAATCTGGCTCACACTTCACCCACAGAGTGCTTTTGGGTAAAGGGTGACCTTAAACCATATTTCTATATCTAAGGTTAAAGTCATAGCAGAATTATATATAAAATCCTTGTCATGACATATCTTATCTCCCCTTGGTCCAATCTCGCTCTTACTTCACTCACAGAGTGTCTGGTAAAAGGGTGTGCAGTGACCTTAAATGAAGTTTGTAGGTCAAGGGTCAAGGTCATATCTGACCACGCAAACATTCTTTTATCAGAGCATATATACTTCCCACTTAGCCATATTTGAGTTAAGCGTGTGCTGTGACCTTGAACCATTGTTCAAGGTCAAATAAGAAGGTCATAGCTGAATTAAATGAAAAAATCCTTGTCCGGAGCATATTTTTTCTTTCTTTGCTCCAATCTGGCTCATACCTCACCTGCAAGATGTCTTAGATCAAAGAGTATGCAGTGACCTTGAATAATGTTTGTAGATCAAGTGTCAAGGTTATATCGGATCACACAAAAGTCTTTTTTTTTAAAGCATATACATGTATATACTTTCTGCTAAGCTCTACTTGGCTAATTCTTTACTTAAACAGAGCTTTTTGGTTAATGGCAGGCAGTGATCTTGAACAAAGTCAATGTGAAGGTCAAAGCGGATCTCTTTATAATCAGTTTTAGACCGTCGGTTATTTCTTATTCGCTTAATTTTGCTAAGATTGAACAAAAATGCCTGTATGTGAGGGGTAATGAGATTGAATTAGAGGTTTGATGCCATGGACAATTTCTAAGTTATAGGTCGAGGTCAAAGCACAATTTTTTGAAATTTTTTCATCCCATTGTCTATTTTAAAGCGGGGCCCTTTGACATAGTCACCATCTCTAATTCGATTTAGTTTATATTCTAAATAAATCTTATTATTTGTAAGATGTATTGTCAACGAATGTTATTTCTAAGAGCCAAGTTTTCCCTCAACTGGTGAAATTATGGCGATATACAATGTCACATGATATGTAAACGAGACTTACCCTTTCTGGAAAGTTCTTTCCATTAAAATTAAAATTGCATCAAATTGTTCCATTATATATATTAACTTTTTTGTATTAACCAAAGATGTCCAATTCAAGGTATCGGCCGGTAATGCTTCATGAATCTTCTTCCATACATCCATAAGTCATCTTTTCGTAAGTTCTATGGTCGATACAACGACCTTGTCAGCAAATACAATCTTCCACTTGGTCGCATGCTGACTGACGTTTTTCATACTGATTGTTAGACCATAATCATCTAATTGTCTACGGACTTTTCCGTTTTTTCTCGATTACGACAAAGAGCACACGGCGGATGTGACCGGTCAGCAGAGGATGTTCACTCCTCCTAGGCATTTGATTCTACCCCTATCTTTTTGGAGGTTTGTGTTGCTCTGCTTTGAATTTTTATTTCATTTTATGGATTTTTGAGATGATTGACGGTTTGTTATTGTCATTTTTTCATCAATATAAAACAAGTGAGAAAAAAATACAATACCAATATGAAAAAATATAATGACTGTTTTCTAATCTATTATTAATTAGTTTACTGAATGTGGTTAGTGTTGCGATATACAGTTTCGAATTGGATGCTCTAAATATCAAAAGAATCTTTCTACTTAATTTAAATTTTTCATTGCGTACAAAACTTTTGAGAATAAAAAGTCAAAGTAGGTTCCTTTATAAATGTAAAAAAGTAATACATTAGACTTTAACCCCTAACATGTGTAAAGAGGTAATTGCATCCCTGTACAAACAGTTTAATATTTTTCTTATAAATATTCGGTTCCTTTCTCAGATTAAATATAACTTTATCTTATATTTGATGTCTGTATAATCTTTCTTTTTATTGTTAACCTATGGCACAAAACTTAAATATTTCAACGACAATGTTTTGTACTTGTATAATTGTATATTTTTCCTTAAGATTGAATAAAACATCTGATTTGACACTAGCATTTGGAGGAATCTATAAGCGCTACTTTTTCCATTAACGATGCATTGTAATTTTACAAAGCTGAAACAAATATTGCATTGTCAGCAAAAGAAGGCATTATATAGCTAGTAGCTGCAAAACTGTAGCTCCACAAGAAATTTGGGTTGACGGACCGTGGAGCTACAGGTCCATTCTTATAAAAAAAAAACTGTATATTTATTGCGCACAAAAAGTTGCGCGCAGTTTTATACTTATTAACCTAATTAAGGAATATATTCTGTGAAACAAATTCAATACCAACAAAATTCTGAGACATTTACTTTAGATGTCATTACTTAACTTGCCTTTGAATATCTTTAAAACTCTCACCAGCTGCGTAAAGTGAGATGGTGAGGTTTGTAAAAATGCTACAGCTAGCATTCTAGTAATAGATTTTTTAGTCGGGTCCAATCAATATATTTCGTAAATATGAAATATTCATACAAATAACGGGATCTGAACCAATTTCGTGTGAAGAACAGCATGATGAAACACCTATTCGGAATTCTGTTAATGACTTCGATGTACCATATAAAAATGGTCTTTACTGGTTTAGATGTCTTCAATTATAAGGTTAAGTCGCATCTGAAAGATAAAATTCCAACGGACCCAGCAATACTGTACAGGAGAAATACTTCACCTGTTCGATGCGCCCAAAGATGTGCTTTAAACAAGAATTGTTTGTCAGTTTTTCTCACAAGTGATTCTATTTGTCAAGGATACTCAAAAGTGTATGGAATAGATTCCTCTTCTTTGATTCATCATGCAGGAACAAAATCATATGTTTGGAAAATAACAGGTATTGATTGCTCTTCCATGACATCGGAAATTTAAAATGACTTTTGCATTAAGGTCAAGATCTAGTAAATGATTCCAGAGTGTCTTTTTGGTGCTATAACCATTATGACGTCATAATTGATTTGATTTATTGTTTTTTCCCGTACTTAAACAGTAACAATTTCTTGAAATTCTATATTTAATCATGGGAAAAGAAATTCCGATACCTATATTCAATTTGAAATCATTTTAAAGAGGGAGACATCAGCTTGTTTGATTCCGTTTTTGGAGAGACTGGGCATTCTAGATATATTTCATTAATCAAAAATAGAAAAAAACTGTGACTTATTTCCTTCATATTTCATTGAGAATGACAGTTTAAAACATGATTTTTCATTGTGTTTACCAAAAAATTAAGCCCCGAACACTGTGCCGGAAAATTTTGCCAGTACCAAGGTGGCATTTTTGTACCCGCTAAAGATGCAGTTTCGTTAAAATCTATATATACCAAATGATAGACCATTGTCTAGAGAGAACATGAATATAACCACTTTTGTTTTTAGTGTGTTACACCTGAAAGGTGAGATATTTACCTTTAAAAATAATATCATATAGGAAAATGATAATTCCCAAAGGAGAAACGATTCTCCTAAAGGAAATATTGACAATCCTATAGGATTTTCAAAAAATACTATAGGAATTATATTTCCTATAGGAGAAAACTATTTCCTGTAGGAATTTGACTCAGACAGGTAGTTTTCCTATAGGAAATTAAACCTTCCTATCGGTTTATCAAATCCTATCGGAAGTGAAATTCTTATAGGAAATTCTTGTATTCCGATAGGAATTTTCAAATTTCCTATAGGAATATTGATTTTACTATGGGAAAATTATTTTCCTGTAGGAATTTAGTTTTGAAAGGTAAATATCTCACCTGACAGGTGAGATACAATGATAACAAAGGTGGTTGTAAACCCTTTAAGCAAGGGTCTATCATATGTCAAATTTGAATTTTTCGATATATGCAGCTTAGACGAGTGCAAATATCAAGCATCATTGAACAAATTTATATCTAAAATTTTTATAAACCCGTAAGCACCTTTCTTTTACTAGATCTAGACCTTAAACTTGATAATTTTATCATAAACTGAAATTTTAAAATATCCTTGACAATTAAAAACATAGTTCTTGGCCATGATATGACCGCATTTAACATCCAACATTATCTTGTTTATCTGTTACAAGTTAAGTTATTTTTTGTGCCACGTGCATATATATTCTTTCTGGAGTGTTGTATATACGTGTACACTACTTCAGTACAGTTTTTATTTCATACATTTACATGTTCGAAGTGTAACATTGTATTGTCCTCTCTGTCTTTTCTGATTTATCTTCATTATTTTATGACCAGGAATAGTTTCTGTTAAGGTAATTGTCCATACGTCACAAAACAACATATGACGTAATTCACGCGTTATTACGTCTTGTCCGTGCCCGATCTTTACTCTATAATAAGTACCGATATCGATCCATAATACTTACCGATATTCAATTAAAAAAAAACCATCTTTTGCGATTTATATAGTACAGATTGATCCAAATATGCTAAATATGCTTTTCAGAGAGAAGAAATGATAAAACTATGCAATTTTTTTTACGGAACTTTTTTCAAAATATATATTTTAACGAATTTTACCAAAAATACGCCAATTGTGATCCTAAAAAGGTCGGTCCTTTGGATGATTTTATTTTCTATTGATTAGTGGCGTTAGGGGTAAACATTATCACTATTTCAGAGAATTTTGTAGGTAAATAAAATTATAAAAGATTACATTCTCTTTGAAATTTTGTTTTATTTTAACTCATTTGTAAACAAATTTATCAACTTTTAATAAATAAGCATGTGTAACATTAAAGTATTTGTTTAAAAAAAATAATTTGTTCATTTTACATAGGATATCAGTCAAAAATGATTTTCTGAAAGTCAATTTCAGGCTTAGGCTAATCTATACTTATAAATTAAGGCATTTTGCCAATAAACTTCGAAATGCCTGCACCCGAGTAACTGCTCACACCTTTGGTATTTCAACATGTGTGAGTTGATGTCCGTAAGCTATAATTGAATTTTACTTGATAAGTAATTATTGTAAGATAAATTAAAAACCTACTTTCATTTTCGATAAACCAGCCCGAAATAGCAAATATGTGAGTAAGGTGGTGGACACGCTTTGGCGGATCCAAGTCAGTGGGAGTTTGCATAAAAAATATACTTACAATGAAATAATATTGAATGATTATGTAAAGAGTGAATATATATCTTGCGATCCTATTTCGGGTATACATAAGAATAGAGATTTGACAAATGTTGAATAAATAAAATGAGCCAATTCGTTTCTTGAATGTGCGATTTTTGTTTTGATGAATAGAACTTTCTAGAACGGGTAACCAAGAACGCGGTTTGGCTCATTAACGTCATGTTGGAGAATGTAGGATGAGTCACCATGCTTTGTGGGCAGATCGGACATCTGGTTAATACAAAAAAGTTGATAAATAAAATGGGCCAATAGACGCGATTTTATTTTTGATGGAAAGAACTTTACAGAACGGGATGCCAAAAAATGGGGTTGACTAATTAACACTAGGGCGAAAAGAGCGTACACGTTTTTAAATAACATATACATATTTTTTATACCACGACAGATTGGTAGTAAACCTTATAAATTAATTTGTTGACAATGTTTTATCTAAATTTCTTATTTTGGGCAATAATAAGTGAAATTGACATAAAGAACAAAGTTCTAAAAAGAGATACCACGCTCTATACACCCACACTCTGGTTTGAAATAAGATAATAGTCTATTTTTTTCCGGTCAGCTGCAACAAAAAGAAAATAAGGCCATGCACATGTTCATGTGTATATACTCCATTTCAGCTTAGATTTTCATCACTGTCCTCTCCTTTAAATTTTCAGCCACGCAGCTGCTTTTTTATTTCAGTTTTATAGAATATTTTAAGAAAAGCAATTAAGAAAAATTTCGGACCGAATACATAGAAAAATGAACAAAAAAACCTGGTTCAACATATTAAGCATTGTATTATAATATAATATGTGAATATAATATAATATGTGAATTATTGTTAATCCCCGAGCTTGAGCGGGATATCATCTAGTATTCTTAATGTATGAAAAAAGCACCATTTTCCGTAATTGGTTCTATTTTTAGCAACTGTCCTAGCTATTATAATACCGATGGACCAGTTAAGTGGGTAAAATTTGATAAGGATATATCCCCAAATACATGTTTAAGAAATTTGAAAAAATTCTGTAGGTATTTTATTTATGTAGTGGGGTATGGATCATTACCTTAAAAAGGTATTGCTGAAAATTTTAAAGCCGAGCAAAAAGTAAAAGAAGCCGAATAAAACGAAAATGCATTCGAAGGGTCAGCTTATTATATTATATAATCATATATATATATATATATATATATATATATATATATATATATATATATATATATATATATATATATATATATATATATATATATAGTTAATTGATCAAAATTTAATTAGCATTACCTCTTTTGTCTCTTACACGTTGCCATCATTAAATTCTGGGGTTTTATTACGAGGTTACATTTTATTGTTTAATTTGCAAAATTTTAGATTATTTCAACAACATTTTTTTTCTTTATCTATGCATAAGCAATCTTTTTTTTTTTACTATGCTTCCGCGTTCATCTCTAGTATTTATAAAAAAATAGTTCAGGCTTTAAAGTTTTGGTCGCTAGTTAAACTATTTTGTTTATCAATTCTATCTTGAATACAAAAACAAAAAAAGTATCGAGCGAAAAACTCAATTGTTATCAACGAGAAATCAACATTTCTTCACCGTACCAGTACGCCTACTGGTTTGGATAAAATAAAACACTACATTTGCAATTAACACGGGCTTCCTAATCAGCTTCATCAGACACTTCATGTCGGACCCTTTATAGTATAAAGTCACAGTTCTGGAAAATGTTGATATGATACCGGATTACCCGAGACAAAAGAGCAGATATCCCCTGCAAAATACGCTGTTCGATTATATTTACTCTTGACACAACACAACAGAACTAGCTACATATACTTGTGTTAAAATTATTTCAAAATTCACTTTGAAGAATACATCTCTATTTTATTTTTTTAACTCTGATTTTAGGCAATATAAGAATATATATTTACAGACTGAAAAACAAACATACGCGTAGATTGACTAAAAAAAGAAGTATATGATTTTATTGGTAAAAATTAATTGATTTATCTTTGACATTGGAAAACAACAAATCTCTAAATAAAGCAAAGAAACGTTAATTTTTATGGCCTAGATAGTTATCAAACTAACCGAAAATTATTACATTCTTTCTTCACATTTTAAAATCACCTATTTAATAGACTAAGGTAATACTTAACACAATTGTCTATATTTGTACAAATAATTTTCGCAATTTTGTTTTAGGTAAATATGTTATAATTGTCTTTGTCATCAGATCTAACTCTTTCATATCTTTGTCCTTGAGTTCTTGATTGGAAATTATTACGAACTGTTATCAATATACGAACACAAATTATAGACTTTCACTCTTAAGGCCAAGAACATTTACAATATACTGTTAACACACACAAGATGCCGGGTTTTTTTTCATAAACTTATTTAGTTAGTTAAGATTATTTTGTATCATATGATTACGTTTGAAATCATATTTTCAAATTAAAAAACAATCCTTTTTGTTCCAAATAGTTAGGTTAAGACAAACCCGACAACGTCATAGTCGATTTCCTGAACTTTGTCTAGTAGAAACAATACTTGAACTTGCGGATTTGTTTTGGAAAGGGGTAATTTTGTTAACAGTGGCTTTACACTGTTGTACCAAATTACCGGGACCTTCCTTTAAACTCGAAGGTGTACGGTGCGTGGCAATTGTTAGCAATACATGAATTATGGCAAAAAAGAAGACGATAAATATTTACAAAAAACTTCTTAGATATTGATGCGATTTAAATCATAGAACTTGTTCAACTGAGTTGTACTTTAAGACTGTCAAAATAGACTTAACATGCTGATTATGTTTGATCTTTGAAAAAAAATCTATATATTTTGAAGCACTGAAAAAAGATAAATACATGTAATTATAAATAAAACATTGGGCTAATTTATTCAAGACCAATTATCACAAATAGTTTTGTACAGAGAACAAACACAATCCATTGAAAACCAATGGTTGAATTAAATGAAGCTTTTACTTGGTTATATTCTATTCAGAACTTGAAGATTTTTAATGACAGAACATATAATCAATCTTTATCAGAAGAAATGCATACACTTATTGGTCAGATGTTAACAATAACTACAATTTAAGCCCGGGAACATTACAAAACAGGTAAACTATTTGTTAATCGAATAGCACGGATAATTTAATACCTTCGACATTTATTTCAGGGTCGTCATCTTGTAACTTATTTGGATATACTTGGAACGCGTCTCTATCGGTTTGTTACAAAATCCACACCGAGAAGAACGTTTACCAAACTGCAGTGTCACATTGTTTATCGGAACACCCTGAAAGTAGACTGTTGTTGGTGGATTCAGAGTCAATCTACAACTTTCTTCTTGACCTTATAGGTACTGTTATATTTTTTAGACTTTTGAAAACAAAGGAAGCATTATGCAAAATAATTTTCTTTTATCTATGTAATCACAGTCCTGACAACATGTGTTGAAAGACCTATAACTGGTTTTTTTTAATTTATACCTAAGTTCTTGACCTTGTCAATTCTGCATAGATCTTTTTTTATTTGTTAATACAAACAAAATCGCAAACACCAAGTGATGAAGCTTTGAAATGTATATCTATCAGTTTCATTCAGAGTTTTGATAACGCTATGCTTGAATTTAATTGCAATTGTAATAATCTGTCTTCACGAAAACTCAATGATACGAAAACAACAATCAAAAAATAAATATGACGAAATTAAAAAAAAAGTGTTTTTAAAAAATTATTTAATAATGTGTTGGATATTAAGATATTTTACCGAGTCAAATGTCTTATTTTTCACTTATATTTTACCAGGTAGTCAATACAGTCAAATCCTTCAGGCCTGTGAAAGATTCTTTCGTGAAATTGATTGATTTGGGTTTTATCTGCCGTCATTGCTTATTGATTTGTACATTATTCTTCTACAATAGAAACCCATGGCCTTGGAGCTGTCTATCTCCAAGGGACCCGCACCCCTGGATCGCCTTACGTTGACGATGGAGGTCGACCGATCCCATTTTTCCGATGGGATGTGGGAGAACCGAAACAAACAGGGAATTATCTCCGTACAGATGGTGTTAGTAGGCTGCAGGAAGTCGCTTCAGGCTCATATGCCTATAACTATATATGCAGCATATACATCTATTTTTGAGTAGTCAAATGGCATTACATTTTTTTTTTATATAGCAATATCTCTCCATTTATAAATGATTGCAGCTTTGTCGACTTATCAAAATTTTAAAACATAAACGGAAAGACTTGTACTTGATTACATACTTCTTAAGGAAAATGGATGAAGGCAAAGGATTATCTTTCTGACTTGACTTGGTTTTGTACCTTACTCAAATTAAAAGTGTGAATGATAGAATTTGATTGCAAACATGTCGTGATATCATTTTTATGACTAAAAACTCGTATAAATGACAAAATAATCGATACACTCAGAATTGCATGCGGCTACGAGATCTTTATATATGAAAGCAGGTCAAAGTAATGCGCTGACACTTAAACAAGAATTTTGATACTTCTCTGAGAAGCTCGAAGGATAAATGTTGTCGCCTATATCATCTTTGAATACCAGATCATCTTAATTAACTTAAAAAACATAGTCGTGTTATAATTTGTATAATTTGTTGTCTGTATTTTTTAAATAAAATACCGGGTATATATTCATATTATGAATATTTACCTCGCTAAGGTTCGGAATTTTACTACGATTATATTTTAGACTCTTGGCCTCAGCTGGGACATTCCGCCCTGACCTGTACCAACTATGCGACACGTTTTCCCTAGCCAATGAAGGTACTAACAAAACATCACTCACGGTCTATCACCCTGTGTCATACTGGCTGCGAGGTAACATGTACCATCAAATGCCATCCCGCTGCCAGAATGACTCGTATGATACCTTGTCCTGCAAGAAAACTTGAGTGGTCTTGGGTTCCATACCCACATGTGAGATCCCCATCTGAGGCAGAGAAGGCTCTGATACCTAAAATATGGAGGAGCCCCCATCACTATACAAAGGTTCCCCACAGGACAGTGCCCCTTACTTTGGCCAAAATGTATTTTAGCCTGATTGACTGAAGCATGGCTTACCTGACTCTGCTCAGATATATTTCCCTTGAAGAGAACTACCAAATAACTAACAGGTGTGACACTAGTATACACACCCTGGTGGACTAAATGGAGATGAAAAACCGCAAGGCTGGTCAATCCTGTCAGACTTGAATCCCTCCAAGGCAATTGTATCCTTCCCTTGGGCCCCTGCTAAGCCACCCGGCTTAACAACCTTGCAACCCGGAACACACATGCCACTTACGAACCAGATCTCTTCCTACCCTGACTAAATGAGCCTAGTTTTCTCTCCATTGTCAAAATATACAAACAAACAACAATGCACTGCCCTACTACAACAATAACACAACACAAAAATTAAAAACATACCAAAATTCAAACATGGCCGAACCGCATGGTGTCCCCTAATCACCACTCCGGTCTAAATAGACCGCTAAAATACTGTAAACGTATTATATTTGGAGAGAACGATATTTGGCGGAAAATAGTTTTTGAACAAGTTGACGTGGATTTGAATTAGCATATTCTTCTTATACATATATGTATGCATAAATATAGCGATGTACTTGATTTAGCGGAAGCCGTATTCCGCCAAAAACGCTAAAAAGAATACACAGCAAAATTTAATACGTTTACAGTACCCTGCTGGCAGCGCCAATAAAGTGAATACTATCGAACGAAACAACAACACAGACCACTTAGGTAAAAACGTTTGGTGAGGAATGATGAAAACAAGATAAAACCCACAAACTACAAGAACACAAGACAAACAACGTGCAAATGGCCTTAGGCCTGGCTAACGAAAACAACACACTCCTCAGATTACCTGGATCCCGACACCGATCCCAATTAACAACGATAAATACCCCCCAAATTCACCATAGGTGCTTGAGGACAGGAAGACCCCCCTCCATCCCCCACCCCAAAGGATCTAGACCCCCGGGATTTTATTCATTTTTCTTCTTTAAATTATTCTTTTATGACATATTTATAATCTTATGTATACATTCATTGTACAAAATTACTTGAAACAAACATTTTGAAAAAAATCATATTCCCTTTATATATTAAATCAACAAGGTTGCTTACTTCATCTGTTAGCCGAGAGGTACTGCAGATGCATAATTATTGAAATGTGCTATCAAACTACATCTACCGGTAAAAACTAGATACCTGAGTTGGGGGATAGAGAGGGGGAGGAGGTCGGTCCTGCCCTCAAGCACCTGTGAAATTGTTTTTGTAGCGTGATGCATGCTTTCTAGTTGTCAAAAAAGACGCAGATTTGCCGACCATTTTGTTGGGAGTCCTGAGTTATAACATTAAAGCTGACATAAATTCATAAATACGCATTATTCCCCTTTTATCTCCGATTACCGCCATATTAGTTGTCGATTTCTATTGTTCTGCTCATCGCTACACATCCCCTATATAAGGCAGATATTACTATTCATGATACACCGCATTCAGGTATTTTGTTCACCCGAACACGTTTCATTGAACGAAAAGACTTGTAGAAACGCGTTTTGAGCAAAAATAATACGACAACCACTGCACTGGTAAGGAATATCCAATGAACGACAAAACAAGACAGACTGAAATCCAGGCACACATATTTCAAAAATCCTCGATAATTGTAGAACGTTTTCCTGTGTATGTTTCAACATTGCACATGCGCAATCCACACACTGTGGCAGATCAAGCTATGTCATTGACCGCATGGGTTTTAGAAACGGAGTGTTTTGTAAAAACCGATGGAAACGATGTAACGTTGTTACTTTCTTGGATTTACTATCATTTAATTATCTACTGTGTTGGATGTAGTTCATAGTGCCGCGGGAGTCTTCAAAAAGTTGCAGACTTTATGCACTCTGTATGAGCGACACACGTGTTCGATGTGTATGCGAAGTAAGACAGTCCTATTTGTGCAAAATAATACGGTTACCTTGAAAACTCTTTAAAGGAATAAATATATCTATGTTTTATTGATTTTAGTTTCCCTTATTCTTTTTTTACAAACATTTTACTACACTGAAAAAAATGACAATAACAAACCGCCAACCATCTCAAAAATCCATAAAACGAAATACAAATTCAAAGCAGAGCAACACGGACCTCCAAGATAGAGGTAAGATCAGGTGCCATGGAGGAGTGAGCATCCTCTGCTGACCGGTCACACCCGCCGTGTGTTCTTTGTCGTAATCGGGAAAATAAAACCCGCGAAAGTCCGTAGACAATTAGGTAATTAATTATGGTCTAACACTTAGTATGAAAAACGTCAGTCAGCATGCGACTCAGTGGAAGATTGTATTTGCTTACAAGGTCGTTGTATCGACCATAGAACTTACGAAAAGATTACTTTAAACGAGACTGTTGATAGTCCTGTTTAATCAACTTGTTTGTCAGTAACTTGCCTCGTCTTAGAAACTGTTCATACGAAGAGCATGCCCTTGCGTATCGAATTAACTGAGAGACAAAAACACCATATGCAGGTGATGAAGGTATATTGCTACATAAGTAAGGAAAGTTGACTATAGAAAAACAATGTGTAGTTTATGCATTTAGAAGTCCGTGCAACCAGAATGTCTCGATCGGAAAGCAACGGACCGTAACTTTCTCGACCGGTATATACAACCCAGTGGCAGTTGAGGAATGATCGAAACTAATATGGCGACCGAATGCTTTTATGAATTCATGTCAGCTTTAAGGATGCTGATATAAAATATTAGAGTCGAAAGGACAAGCTAAAGGCTTTAGTATCGTGCCACTACCGACAAAGATATACAAAAACCGAAAAATGATGGGGTTTTTCAATTAATAAAAAGATTTCTGTGCTCTCTCACCTAGTGTAGAAAGGTGAAGAAAAATACTGTATTCGATGTAGCCTCTTAGAAACCTTAAGCTATGACTAAAAATAAATTATTTCAAATAAACGAGATAAATTAATTTTTAATATAAATATTACTGACATAGGTGCTTAACATGTCGACAGCAGAATATTTTTAATTCAGGGCGATAGAATATGAACTAAAGTCATGACGGTGGGTAGACCATCACATTCACTTATCTAATTAAGAGCCATTGATTATTTTAAAAACATTAACAGTTGTCAAGATCAGGAACATGGGACTGGTTTACAATATATAAAGAAAAAGGGTGAAGTTAAGAAAAGGTTTGCAGAAAACTAATGCATTTCTGAGGGTGATGTAGTATAACATTATAATTGTTTAAAAAAACAACATGGTGTCATTAAATATTTGATAGTACCAAAAGTCAACATTCACATTTAGGAGATTTAACAAGGGCGGATCCAGGATTTGAAGTTAGAGGGGTAGCCGGTTGGAGGCAGGGATCTGGAGTCGCCTAGAGGTCTGTTGGGGTCCAGGGGGCAAAGCTCCTGGATTCTAGAGATGTTGTTGGGCAAAAACGAAGTCTTTAAAGTTAGAATGTTGTGATATTTCCTTCTTGTGATTTCACTTAAATAAACGTAATAAAATTACAAATTTTTAAAGGTTTGTATATTTAAGACTTGCAGTAATCCTTTAAAAAAAAAGCCTCTGCCTTGCAGAAATATAAAAAACATTCCCTTTATTTGCTTTCTTAAAAGTTATTGCTTCCATCACTATTTGATGATTTTTAATAAAAAAAAAAGATACACATACATGTGAAAGAAATACAGTTTAAATCGATAAAAGGGAATATATCCAAGATATCTTCATTGAAAAATTATCATTTTTTACTCATAAAAGTTCACAGGAACGAAAACAAAATTTCTTACGGAGATTTATAATAGGAAATGTTTACATCTTTTCTCCATTCGGAACTTGCTCGGAATACCTTGCAGAACTTTTCAACGTTATCATCCGGGCTAATTAATGCCTGATGCAATGCAAAATCCCCGTAGACTTTTCTATTTTGGGATGTGTATTTAAACCTGAAGCGACAAAGGGGGCGTTTCAAAACAGATAATCTGGGCATTTTTCATATTAGTGGATGAACGTACGGTAGTTTGAACACAAAGGTATTTATGATTATCGAAATATCAAGCAAAAAGTGGTGGAAGCAAAAACTCGGGACAGAGTATAGCCATGGCTATATGTTAATCAGTTTAACGAAATCATGGCCAATGGAACAAATTAAATAAAGTTAAAAGAAGGTTACTAAGCCAGATTGTATTAAAATAAACATGGAAGAGTTGTTAAGGTTCTCCGACTCTCAGCCTCAAAGTATATTTTTCATCATCATAAAAATGTTATTTGACTTTCAAACTTTAAAAGAAATGAACGGCCTAGATTGGAAATTATATAATACAACAAGGTAAACACTAGTTATGCCTTATGCGGAAGTGATCACCGGCGTCACGCCCTAGTCTACACAAGAGGGTCAACCCTTAGCAGAGGCAGTCACTAATTAACGCCTTGTGCAAGACGGACAGTGTGGGTGCCAGTCAATCCGTTCCCAAATAAAACCGTCCCGGTCAATCGGTATCAGGAGAAAACGTACCCAGGAGAAAAGTACCCAATTTCTAGTGTACGTTTTCTCCAGGAGAAAACGTACCTTATGAAAATATAATATTTAATAGTTTTTCATACTTTTTAATACTATCTTACACCATATATATACCGGCAAAATACTTACATATTTAAAGGGTTTGGACATATTTAATAGTTTTCAAATGCTACTTTAATGCATATTTCAATCCGTAAATTTATTGTCTAATTTATCAAAATGTTGTATTAAAAAATTATGTACGTGATTATGTTTTAAGAAACAACAGCATCAATGATACAATTGTTTATTGTTTTTTTTTTATTTTGTTTCATCCAAGAATATTTATGAAAACTACAATATATGATTTTCATAGGGTACGTTTTCTCATGGAGAAAACGTACCCTAGAAATTATGCTCCTTAATTAAATTAAAGGAGATGGCATCAGATTCATAATATTCAGTATTTGACTAAACACCAAGAGTGGTTATAGTTTTCACACACTATAAAGACTGTGCAGACCGCAGCAGGTGACGCTAATTGTTAAAACAACCGATGGGTGGTTGGATAACGACAAGAGACAGATGGTGTCGTAAAATTTGGATATGAAGATATTCACCGTATACAAGTCTGGTCAAGGTATACGTATAATTCACAGACGCGATGTAGAAGACGACGCTAATCGTTAAATTTTAAAACAACATATGCAGGGGTATAATGATAATGGCAATGTTGACGAGAGAAGCCCTAAGATGATGAGAATTTTATTGGTAGAAAAATATTTAACCAATTAAATTTTGATTTTTAATTTGAAAAAGTGTATATTGATAATGACCGCGCAAATATAGGCTACAGAATTGTTGCTATAATACATGTCACTATACATATACCTATTTTAATACAAATATGTTAATATTTACTATCTTTGTTTGATTCAGTGTATTTCAAACAATGAGTCGTAATATTTAAGATTAAGACATCATTTGTTTCTAGAAACTACAAAACTCCATCCGTTCAATTGTTTAATGGTCGTCATGAGAGAGAGAGAGAGAGAGAGAGAGATTTAGTTTTCTGTTTAAACAAAGCGGTATTCAAATCAAACTTCACACAATCAGTATACGAATTATAATAAACATCACAAAACATAAGTCTGTATCCTATAGTTTTAGGTTGATTTTTGATTTTATAGTATAATGATTCATAATAAGTCCGTGCAGCTAGGTGTCACAAGATTATTACCATCAGTACAGCAATCGTGTAGTATCAAACTTATTCAACCACAAATTCTTTTGCACTTATAAAAAATGTGTCAAGGAGGTGTAGTTGTACTGTAACGAAAATCAGAAAGCTCTTGTGAAAATTTTAAATTGATTCGTACTAGATCACAGGCCATAAGCCATTTTGATTCCAAATTCCTAGATTGGGGGAAAGTGTTAAACATCCAAATTAAAAAGAAAATTTACATCATCTTTTTCATTTGTTTTGGTTATTCATATCAGTTTCTGAATGTAGACCACATGGTTTTGGAAAATAAAATGCTTCACTCATTTCCTCACATAAAGTCAATGCATGCATGATTAAATGACTAGATTTTAGGGAAAAATATTACGTCCATGGTAACTTTAACATGTTTCTTTGTTTTATTTCTCTCCAAGTTGCAGGCTATAATTGCAGTGCATTATTTATCAAGCTACGATGTGATGATGCAAAGTTGTCGCTTTAAATTAAATGACCTGTCAAGGCAGTCAAATATATTTTTGTCGAACCCTTATAAAATGATTGACAGGGAACGACTAGATCGTCATGCACAACCTTTTAAGTGTAGTGTTTGTATGAATGTTCATAGTCCCGGTCCTCCAATAAAAAGTCCATTAGTAATTTAATAGATACGGTGTTGTAGTAAACTTAAACAATATTAATGCTTACATTTTTGTTAGATAGGCGTAGATCAAATAAAATAACTCATAAAAAATTCCTTTTAAGGACAGTAAATTAAGTTAATTAAAATCCTTCTACAAGCCATGAAGGCTAATAAGGCCGTTGCTTATCCCCGGTTTCCGTGGTGTTAAGCAGATATGAGTTATTGCCTTCCCCTGGATGGGACACCTGTCCATTGTAAAACATTAAAAAATTAAAAGTTCTTAAAAAGGTACTTGGACTTTTTTTTTCAAGTAAAAACCAAGCCAAAGGCCAAACTTTAATTTGGATACATGTATATCAAAATACAAGTTTGTTTCCAGACACCACGACGTGGACGTGGTTCTTATCGGGATCCATTTTGTTTTCACAATTTTGTTTTTCTTTATTTGTTGTTGTGTTTTGTTTTGGGTTTTTTGGGGGGTTTTGGGGGGTTTTTTTATCAATAAGGTTCTTGTTGTTTATTTGTTTGATTGTGGCTTTCCTCAACTTATCACAATGAGTACAAAGCCAGTCACTCTTCATCTATACCGTCACACGATATTATCAGACTGGAATAACGAGTGTGGGGCGTATCACAACCTAACATTTCTTCTAAAAGATTTGGTAGTCTGATTGTACATCAATGTATGCTATCTTTATTTTTGTTTAATTTTGCCTTTGTCTCAATCCTAGGGAAGGGAGTGAATCTTCGCTTCTCAATGCAGTGTATGAGATGCGGCCTGAAATGAGAGCATCATAAACAAAGAGGTCGCTCCACTGGTAGCAGAAGATTGCGTTTGCAAAGGCAGATAAACCACAATCAATGCTGTTTGTTTGCTGCTGAATTTTTGGAAGACGCACAGTTATTAAATTGTACTTGAAGCAGTACACATAGGCTAACTGAATCTGCAAAGAAGATGTAAGTTTGCCATTTAAAATGCTGTCTAGTACATAGATTTGTCCGTCCAGTTTCAAGCAGGTTACCCAATTGAATTTTCCATTATGGTGAATATGGGCGGCATGAGACATAACGTTATTAAATTTGAGTCCGTTCTTCAAGCAACTTTCCTTCCCGTCCCAGATTGGTGGTTTTTCTGCTGGTTGAAAGCCTTAAATGTCCGGGAAACTGCTGTTGTAGAGTTTCTTGTACCGCATTGATAAAATCAGAACACAATGGTTGGTTATTTTCATTTTTTTTTTGTGCCTTGATGTCAGCTGCCTACCAATGTTGTAGATCTATGTTTTACAATATCAGTTTTCTCCTTTTTGTGGAAGTTTTACTTCGGCTGTCTTTATCTTTGGTAATGTCTTTCTTATTTTGATCGGTAAGTTTTCATTTGTGTTGTTTTCTTCACATATCGGTAGTGGAAAAGTCTCCAAACCACTTGGATTGAAAAATTTAAGCTTCTTTTTCGACTTTGGTGTTTTATTTCTTGTATTTTCAATAATTAAATCAGGCGCACGAGTTACTTAGCTATCCAGATGATTTTTTCTCGGACGTTTTCTTCCAGATTTTTTGTTGCTTCTTTTCTTACTTCTTTTGGAGAGACTTCTTAAGCTCACATCTTTTCTTTCGTCTTCAAACGGTAGACCTGCAAACATTTTAACGGAAATGATGTGAAAACCTCAAGATAGTGATGGTCATTGGCATGTCTCAGTATTTAATGTCACATAGTATTTTTTTTATTATGTCCCTTCACAATGTAAGCATCAAACTCTGGCACATGTATTACACCACTATTATCTACGACAAATGTGGCAAGAGATTTTTGACTAATGTTTTATCATTGATCATCACTAATCATTTATATAAAATTTGAGGTCTTTCAGGTCTTTAGTCTTTCAGTCTTTAATACGCCCCCACAAAATCTTTGTGAACATGAATTACAGCAATATTACATTCTTTTTTGGCCCATTGTGGCACGAAGATATTTCTTAACCTTTTCATTGCCGAAAATGATCTCTCTGCAGGTGCGTTGGTGACCTGCATAGTTATCAGAACAAGACAAATCAGTTATATGTCCGGGTACCACTCGCAGTTAGTGATCTCTAACGTAAGAGGCAAGTCGTTTGGTTATTTGGTAGAATCTGATTCCATTCCTTAATATTTTTTTTGCCAGCGATGAACTTCTGTGTAGAATTACTGGTACTGGCATCAACATTTCATATTCATCAAAAATGTCTCTTTGCTTTTCAATAATTAAGTCTTGCAATCGAGAAGGAACCAGTGACTGACCAGCGATACGTCCTTTAGGGACTACAAGGCGATCCTCAGCATCAGGTGATTTACAAATGTGAACTAAACGGATTGGTTAAATTCTGTTTTTCTGTTTTTATTATTTACAATGCTTTAAGAATGCATTTCTAATGATCAAATGAAATTTGAGAGTCAGTCGTTGAGTTTTAAGCATGTTGCAGGGCTCGCAGTTCTTTGTCATGTAAACAAGGCTCGTGCCCTTATTTTGTTTAAATAGGTTCAATATACCAGTAAAAAATCTTTTTCAAGCTGATTTGTCTATCTTCTTATTCATTTTAAGCATAAATAAATAGTTCCAAAGGTTTAACACATTAATTCATTTTATGTCTAAAACCAGCATTTTCACTTCAACATTCAAAATGTAAACAAAAGCTTTGTTTGCATAACAAAGAATTGGAAGCTCTGTAACTCGCTTATAACTCAACGAATGACAAATTTTGGTTGCCTATTAAAAATGCCTTACTAAAGCATTGTAAACATTAAAATCGAAAAAATAATTTTTGACCAAAATCGTGACCATGCCCCACACACACGGGAAGCTAATTGATACCCAGGTAATAAATAATTAGTCAGAATTGGTCTTAATTTAAATATCTTTTTGCTCTAATGACCATAAGAAGCGATTTTATACGGAAATGTTACGTGTCGTCTGAATTTTACACGTGTGTAAAGCCCAATGCAGTAAATAAATTCTGCTATAACTCAACAAATGATACTCGAATTTTGGTTGCCTATTTAAGATGCCTTGCTAGCGCATTGTAAACATTAAAATCGGAAAAAAGAGTTTTGACCAAAATCGTGACCATGTCCCTTTAAATATATATACCCTCTACCTAAAAGCCTTCTGTATTATTAGGTAGAGGGCATATATTTTTTATTATGAGAGAAATCTACAATGCCAGATGCATGTGATATACATCTATTCCCAAGCTACATTCATCCACTAGAATGAAAAAGTCAATTTTATCTGTTTCTAAACTGTCCCTCTTTCGCCGCAGGTTAAAAAAAAAGAACACTGGGATTTTGCACGGCTAATGACATGAAAAGTACTAAGATTATCTGTTTCTAAACGACCCCTTCTTTCACCCCAGGTTAAAAAAATGAACACTAGGATTTTCATGGCAAATGACATGAAAATTACTTTTGTAAAAGGTGTAAATCAGTACGAGGAGTTCCGAGAATGTACTTAAGGAATAAGGAATCATTCTTTGAGTATTATGAAGTGATAATTTCGGTCGTGGCGTAGTCAAATCCAATAAAGCCTGAAGGGCTTTATGATACCGAAATTATCACCTCATAATATGCAAAGAATGATTCATTATTACTTATATTTATATTATTGTACACTTTAAAACAACATTATTTTAAAACCACTATTTTGTATGTAGCACATGCTATGAATTACTACGCGGCGCCGCCAATACTGTTTTACGGTTATGTTATAAGACACGCCCATTTTGTGGCACTCATGTTTTAGGAAGTTATTGGGTTTTAGGGTTCAAAATTGATTCGTAATGTTATCACAGACAAAGACATTTGAAAATGTAAATATAAATTGTTAAATGATGTCAGATTTAGCGTAAGAAAGGTATGTTCGTTCCTGTAAATTTCTTTGGGTAACTAGAGGGAACATGTTAAAGAACAAATGGTAGAATTTTACCACATATTTATTTTAATTGTTTTTTACAGACAAGTTTGTTTACTTATTAAGTAAATCAATCAAAATTAATGGAAATGGTGGCCTGGGACAGACTATTTGTATTTTTAGCTCACCTGAGCTGAAATCTTCTCAAAAACCATTTGGCCAGAAAAGGTAAAACTTGTCTTCAGATAGTGTAGATTCAAGTTTGTTCAATTTTTAAATTTTTACATGGAATATATAGAGAAAAATCTTTTTCTAAAACAAACAGTTTATTTGAAAAGGCACAACTTTAGTGAAAGCAACCTTAGATAGTGTAGATTCAAATTCGTCAAAATCATATTTTTCAGGAGTAAGGTGGGGCCACATTGGGGGTCCAATTTTTCAAAGGAAAGCATTTAAATTTACCAAAACTCAGATGTTATTTTATATGGTATTACTTATATGCAAGTATTTTTACATATTGTTGATTCTTTAAAATTGTTTAGACTTTGTCCCCTGGACAATTCTGGGGCTTCACAAGTTTGAGTTGGGTTTATATCTCATTTGATTTAGACCTTCTTGAGAACTGTAATGCTCAATATGTGAAATGATTATAAAAATGATCATGTGACAAAAAAGACTCAATGATGAACAGAATATCCAGGTAAAAATTGATTTTTTTTTCAATACAGGATATGTTACTGTGAAATCATTAGATTTCGTAGTGGTTCAATTTCGAGTTCGTGGTTACCTCTCATCCACGAATGAACACCTTCCACGAGTTAATAAGGGTTATAAAGCCGTATTTCCTTGTGTGGATATATTAAGAGAATACACGAATTTACGTACCCACGAACATGTAAAAAATTAAGCAATCCACGAAAATTGGCACCCACGAATTTTAATGATTCTAAAGTCAACTACATTGTCCAGATATTTTGTATGACTCCGCAGAGCTGATTTTATGATGTCTGTTGTTGATCAGGTGAGCAATGTTGCCCATGGGCCTCTTGATCTACATGTTTCGTGCCAGTTTTGATCTACTCATTATTTTTCTGTCTAGAATAGATGACAAATCAACTCCATGATTTCTGAAATACTTCTGTAACGGTGAAATGTTGGGCATTAGCTATTAACAAATGGGTGTATCTGAGCTAGGAGACTAGAATGGACTCACCGAGAATTTTGTTTACTACCCCTTAGGCCATCTTCACTAGCCAAGGGTCTACGATCCACTCTGCTCCTAGAGGAGCAGAGTGGATCGTAAACCCTTGGCTAGCGAAGATGTATGGAACGCCTCAACTGCCTTGTGTGAATAAACTTCATTATATGATTATACTTTAACATTACGTGATGGTACTTTAACATTATGTGATGGTACTTTAACATTACGTGATGGTACTTTAACATTATGTGATGGTACTTCAACATTACGTGATGGTACTTGAACATTATGTGATGGTACTTTAACATTACGTGATGGTACTTTAACATTACGTGATGATACTTCGACATTACGTGATGGTACTTTAACATTATGTGATGGTACTTTAACATTCTTCATTATATGATGCTACTTTACTATGCGGTGGTTCTAAAAATAGGGAAGCGTCGCCTCGGGATCGAAATACATGTACGCTAAAACTCTAGACACCTGGATGCCTATAAAGTTTTTAATATATTCGATCAGTGCCTACTATCTATTCAAGATATATTACTAAAGTCGGGTACTCTTTACACAATTGCGCAGAAAAATATAGTTCTGTTCATGATCAGCAGATACAACATTATAATAAATGTTTAGAATATCGATGTATATGTAATACGTGGAAGAAAACAAAATTAACGTAAAATTATTTTGAAAAAACACCCTACCCCAAGAAATGTAAATGTGAAGTATTCATATTCCTACGCTCGCTGCCTCCTCAGTCTTTTTCACGAAAATGTAGGTCATTCTTCGATTGACAATTGTTTCACTAATGAATATTGCTTATATTATTACAATAATTATATTATTTTCATGATTATTGTTCGTTAGTTATCACACAATCTCTTTAAATTATTATTTGTTGTGTATGAGTGTGTGTTATTTCTTTTCTTTTTTTTTTAACGACGGAATGGTTACGCAACACCTGCACCATATATCTGGTCGCACTTGTGTAGACTCTGTTTAAGCACAGATGTGTGCACTGTTTGCTAATGACGGGTGGCAGTATTTTTAAAATACGGACATGAAGAACTATATACGTCAGTTTCTTAACAAGTTCAGTGATTTTAACTTAAGAGATCGGCTGAGCACAGTGAAAATTCAAGTAATTTAACAGTCGAATATCTTGGATATGGGGTAGCCCATATCTATTCTTGTTTAACACTGGGCTGATTCTCTGTTTCAGAGATTCATCAGATAGGACTAAGGTCCACTGAGACTAGTTTAGATCAACAAATACTACTGTTTGATTGAGTGTTGCCTTACACTTTTAAAAGGGTCATTTTAAATTTTAAAGAATGGCTGCTTGGTGAGACCATTTGGGCTCCCCATCAGCGCATGAAAATCAGGGGGTACGAAAAGTCCCCCAGGGGATTTTTGGTTCAAAAATGTGCATTCAGAACCCAATCATTTGGTCAGAGCGGACTGCTAAAAATTTTAATAGCATCTAACCAAAGAATTCTGTCGTTTATGTTAGATTGGACTTATGGGTATTGACGGGCTCTCCCTGTGTAGGAGAGGGCAATGTAACAGGCACGTAGCATCCGCCCCCCATTGCTGTTGAATCTGATTTTAACAGTAACTGTACTGTTGAATAAATCAGTGCTTACACAGGCACGTAGCATTGTTTTTGAAAGAAAGGGGGAGGGCAGACTCATCCTAAAAATCTTGACAAGCAAAAAAAAGAAAAAAGAAAAAGACAACTTCCCAAAATCATGAAAATCCTAAGGATCCTAAGGGGGGAGGCTGATGCTACGTGCCTGTTACATTGCCCACTCCTACACAGTGAGAGCCCGTCAATCCCCATAAGTCCAATCTCTAACATAAATTACAGAAGTCTTTGTTTAGGTGCTATTAAAATTTTTAGCAGTCCACTCTGACCAAGCGCCAAATGATTGGGTTCACATTTTTGGACCAAAAATCCCCTGAGGGACTTTTCGTACCCCCTGATTTTTATGCGCTGATGGGGAGCCCAAATGGTCTCACCAAGCAGCCATGCATTCTTTAAAGTTTAAAATGACCCTTTTAAAAGTTTAAGGCAACACTTAATCAAACAAAAGTATTTGTTGATCTAAACTAGTCTCAGTGGACCTTAGTCCTATCTGATCAATTTCTGAAACAGAGAATCAGCCCAGTGTTAAAATTTTTTTTACAGGCATCCACGTGTTTAGAGATTTGGCGTACATGTATTTCGATCCCGAGGCAACGCTTCCCTATTTTTAGAACCACCGCATAGTAAAGTAGCATCATATAATGAAGAATGTTAAAGAACCATCACATAATGTTAAAGTACCATCACGTAATGTCGAAGTATCATCACGTAATGTTAAAGTACCATCACATAATGTTAAAGTACCATCACATAATGTTAAAGTACCATCACGTAATGTCGAAGTATCATCACGTAATGTTAAAGTACCATCACGTAATGTTAAAGTACCATCACATAATGAAGTTTATTCACATAAGGCAGTTGAGGCGTTCCATAAAGATGCCTTTAGGCGGGTGGAATGACCCAAAGTTTATAAGGAAGCACTTAGAGGTTCTCATGGAGAGTTTATCTAGCAGCTGAAGAAGAAAGACGTTCAAGAAAAAGAATTGAAAGAAAGAGAGCAAGGGTTTAAGTAAGTAGCACCAGTAGTAGGAGCAGTCTAGAGGAATTGTGGTGGGTACCAGGAGAAGTAATCCTGAATAAGGGTGAAATAACCTGGTACTTCACGAACACAATAAGTAACATGGTGCAGGGTGCCCGGCTCTAGGACACATACACACACACCTCGCCCTATATTAATTACATGTATTTTGTTGTAAAACCAATCATTTATACTCAGGCAGAGTAAAGGAAAACTAATTGTATACGAAGGTTGTTAAAAAGTTCGCGGACAATGTGATTTACGACAAAATTACTGTGTACTTTGTAGGATGGCGTATGTTTTATTACATGTAAATGACTACCAATTGAAAATAAGTATGCAAAAAATCATATGAATTTGAAATTCTTTTCAAAAGATACAGCGATTTTAACTTTGCATGAATTATATTTACGGAGCACCATTTCATATTTCCACGACGTCAGGCGGCGTTAAACAATTAAAAGTCAAACACGTTACTTTTTTTCAAAGTAAACACCTTTCAGTTCCACACACTTTTCAAGTCATTTGACCGATTTATAAAATGCACATTCATATACCATTATTTGTCAAGTTTTTGTATAATGCCTTTCGTGGCATATCGTAGATCATTTAGGTCCAAAAATCTCTGTCCACGCAGTATCGACTTTAGATTAGGAAAAAAAGCGAATCCATAGGTGGAAGATCCGGGCTGTAAGGAGGGTGAGGTGCTGCAAGAGCTACAAAATCAGTTCTTCCATCTTTATACCTCTGTGATTCTAATTGTAAACCTTTGTCCTATAAAAATAGCAGCATCTTATAACCTTTTGGTCTCCATTGGAGATTTTCCTGCGTGTACACAAAATTAAATGAAGACCCGATGTTCCAAGATGTTCATTGACGTCAACGTTTTTGACTCATTTTTCAAGCGTTGTTCGTCCAAATTCGGCGATAAAAAGGTCAGAAATTCTTCAATTTAATTGAAACTTTCATCAAATGACCATAAGTTATTGTGATGTCATATGAAATATCCTTTTATTTTTGTGCACCTAAACTGTAAATTTTCTTAATAAGGAAAAATGCGTATAAAATATAAAAAAAAATTTTAAAAAACTGACATAATCCGTGAAGCATATCTTATCAAAATATTAAAGCTGTATAGTTTTTAATGGTGCATTTAAAACAAACAAATCTTTACATATATTTCTTAGAAAATACGAAATCTGATTAAATCTGAAAAGTTTCACTGATATCATGTGAATAGTCCGCTCACAATCGAACTTGTCCGCGAACTTTTCTAACAACCCTCGTATATAGTACCCCATTCCCTTGAAAAGAACTCAGAAGATAACACGTTTCACTCCAGATACTCGTCTGTTAAGGGGGATGTGCGGCCATCTTGTACATTTGAGGATAAGAATGTAAAAATTTCTTGAACTTGCTTGTTTCTGCCCGAAACTGGCCAAAAATGTTGCCAAAAGATATAAAAGCAATAAATATGAAGTCCTACATGTAATTTTGTTTGAAAAATATGCATACAAGAACAGGACAATGCCTTTTTAATCACTAAGAACAGCTGTCGAACTGCGCAGCTACAGACGTATTTTAAAGATTTAAAAATCTGAAAAATATGAAGGGGGTTCATTAGTGTCCTCTTTACAACCATATGCTTAAATATATGTAAAACCATATGTGATAACATTTCAGTTTTTGAGAATAATTAAAATGTTTTCCTTTGTACAATCGGATCCCCAATGTGGTTCCACCCGACTCCTGAAGATTTTGATTTTAACGAATTTGAATCTACACTATCCGAAGAACTGGCATTAAAGTTACAGCTTTTCTAAGCAAATGGTTTTTAGAGAAGATTTTTAAACATTAACTCTATATATTTCTTTGTAAAAATTCGACCCCCATTGTGGCCCCACCCTACCCCCGGGGGGTCATGATTTTCACAGCGTTGAATCTACACTACCTGAGGATGCTTCCACATAAGTTTTAGCTTTCTTGGCTGATTAGTTTTTTTGAGAAGATTTTTTAAGATTTACTTTATATATTCCTTTGTAAAAGTTCGACCCCCCTTATAAAAGGGCGCGGTCCTTATTACTCCCAACTTTGAATCCCCTTTGCCTAAGGGTGCTTTGTGCCAAGTTTGGTTGAAATTGGCCCAGTGGATCTGGAGAAGATGTTGAAAATGTGAAAAGTTTACAGACAGACGGACAGACGGACGGACGACGGACAAAATGAGATCAGAAAAGCTCACTTGAGCTTTCAGCTCAGGTGAGCTAAAAAGACTAACGTGGCTCGAGAGCGCTAGCAATAAATCATATAGAATATTTACTGGGAGGAACTAAATCGGCGAAACGGAGCATTTTGTGTGCATATTATACTATGATAGACTAGCAATTAACTGGGCCAGTATTCATTAAAATGCACTTCAAACAAGTAAGAAATTAATTTATGATTTTTTCCTAACAAAAAAAACAGCAAATTTTGTTAATCCACCATTACCCTGAATTTAGATCATCGTACGTAATACAAAAATATAAACACTATGACGAACCCATGATGTATCGTCTGCAAGGACCGAAGATTCATTAATGAAAAACAAGTAATGTTGTGGGGATAAATTTATCTAAGACAATGTAGAGCAATCGTCGAATTTAGGACCCAGTAATGGCGGCACCCGTAATTTTGTTGATGAATTTATACTTTATATAACAAAATGTAAAAAGGTTAATCAACTTATGTTAACACAGCAAGTTATGATTGATATTAATAATAAATGTCTTAGCTTTCAAAATTATTGCTCATTTTATCTGAAAAGAAGACCTATAGATTAAGACTGTCGAAATATGGGCAAGGATAATTATTTTCTTTGGCCACTTTCAAGCTAACAATTATTTGATAATTTTAAAAAATAAATTTAAAGTATTGAAATAATTCAAATGCAACTTTAACGAAAAAGACTCAATAGTATTATTTCTTGAATCTGCATGTAATGTTTAGTCAATTTATGAACAGCTGCGAAAATTAATATTCATTACTTATGAAGACTCACTCAAGTTATTGGTACATGCTTCCAATTGAATAATTTTGTTTAGTCAGGCAAGCTTTTTTGAAAGTTATTACTTGAGTTCACATTATGGTTTGATAAAATACTTACGAAGCATTTTATTCTATTATGGTCTTTGATCCACCCCTCTTTCTTTACAGGAGTTACACGCCCTTTGTTTATCCCGGATGTTTACGTACAATTCTTATCGCGATCAACAGCTCTGTGAACGTCAGATTATTTTTACAACTTATTAAATTTTATTTGCTTTGTTTTCCTGTAGTTATTGAGAGAGAAACGTTTATTAGTGTTAGACGTTATAGAATCCTTCCATGGCATTGTGTGTAATGGATGAATATTGGGGATAAAATTACATATTACATGTTCCACACGTTTTAATGGATTGCCTTATAAGGACATAAGTTCTGCATGAATAATAATCTAGATCAGGAAAATAGACGAATTTGAAGAGAGATCAGAACTACAGGTATACAGGTTAGTCTTAGCCACATCTTTTTTTCAATCTCTGTCCTTTAATTATTAGTGATATAGCTATATAAATTAATTGGTGATAAAAATGTGTATTCATTCAACGTTATAAATTAAAGTTATGTGGCAATAAAACATGGAATATTCGATTGTTCATTGAAAAGGCATGCACTGTCATAGTCTCTTAGAGCGAGACACGTTTCAATAATTTGCCACCATAAAGTAGATATACCATTAATATTTTCCCTTTTTTTCTTGGTTTTTAGCTCACCTGAGCTGAAAGCTCAAGTAAGCTTTTTTGATCACATTTTGTATGTCGTCCGTCCGTCTGTCTGTCCGTCTGTCCGTAAACTTTTCACATTTTCAACATGTCCAGAACCACTAGGCCAATATTTCAACCAAACTTGGCAGAAAGCACCCTTAGGCAAAGGATATTCAAAGTTGTGAAAATTAAGGAACACGCCCTAAAACTTATGTGGAAGCATTCTCAGGTAATGTAGATTCAAAGTTGTGAAAATCATGACCCCGGGGGAAGGGTGTGGCCACAATGGGGGGTCGAAATTTTACATAGGAATATATAGAGAAAATCTTTTAAAATCTTCTCAGAAACTAATCAACCAGGAAAGCTAAAATTTATGTGAAAGCATCCTCAGGTAGAGTAGATTCAAAGTTGTGAAAATCATGACCCCCCGGGGGTAAGGTGGGGCCACAGTGAGGGTTCGAATTTTTACATAGGAATATGTAGAGGCAAATCTTTATAAATTTTCTTTTAAAATTGCATTTGCCTAGAAAAGCTGTAATTTTAGTTTAAGCAACCTTAGATAGTGTAGATTCAAATTCCTTAAAATCAAAATATTGAAGAGTAGGGTGGAGCCACATTGCGGATCCAATTTTACAAAGAAAAACATTAATTATTTACAAAAACCGATTTGTTATCCTATATGGTTTTAACTTTATGCAAGCATTCTGACATATTGCTGATTTATTTAAATTGCTTAAACTTTGGCCCCTGGACGGTTCTTGGGCCTCACAAGGGGTTCAGAGTATGATGTAGATTTATATCCCATTTATAAACAATTCTTGAGGATCTTTTTTAGAACTGCAATGCTCAACATGTGATATGACTATAAAATCACTCTGTTAGAAAAGGGACTTGATTATAAACATAAGAATATCAAAGGGAAAAAATGGATTTTTATTTATACAGAATCTACGTGTATTATACCACATTGTTTAGATATTTTGTATTATGACTCTATTAAGCTGATTTTATCATGCCATATGTTGCTCATGTGAGCGATGGGGCCACAGTGAGGGTTCGAATTTTTACATAGGAATATGTAGAGGCAAATCTTTATAAATTTTCTTTTAAAATTGCATTTGCCTAGAAAAGCTGTAATTTTAGTTTAAGCAACCTTAGATAGTGTAGATTCAAATTCCTTAAAATCAAAATATTGAAGAGTAGGGTGGAGCCACATTGCGGATCCAATTTTACAAAGAAAAACATTAATTATTTACAAAAACCGATTTGTTATCCTATATGGTTTTAACTTTATGCAAGCATTCTGACATATTGCTGATTTATTTAAATTGCTTAAACTTTGGCCCCTGGACGGTTCTTGGGCCTCACAAGGGGTTCAGAGTATGATGTAGATTTATATCCCATTTATAAACAATTCTTGAGGATCTTTTTTAGAACTGCAATGCTCAACATGTGATATGACTATAAAATCACTCTGTTAGAAAAGGGACTTGATTATAAACATAAGAATATCAAAGGGAAAAAATGGATTTTTATTTATACAGAATCTACGTGTATTATACCACATTGTTTAGATATTTTGTATTATGACTCTATTAAGCTGATTTTATCATGCCATATGTTGCTCATGTGAGCGATGTGGCCCATGGGCTTGGGGTTTTTTTTCTTGCACTAATAGTTTTGTTTCCTTTACTGATAAAAGATCAAAATATCTTCTGAATATTTCTGATTCTCTTTTTCTCTCTTTCAGATATGTCTTTGGCGGACTTTCTTCGTGGCAATCTCCCGACTCCAGAGGAGAAAGAAGAGTCGGAGTCGGAGGCTCCAAGCTTCCCAGTGAAGTGGAATACGACAGCCGTCACTATCCCAGAGGATGAACACACTATCTTTGCAGCAGTACGCTATAATGACACACACAGAATCCAACAGCTGCTTCGTCAGAGTATAGATGTTAACATTGTACATAATTGTACGTCAGTATATGCATTGTATGCATTGAATTTATTTTCTCTCTCTCTCTCTCTCTCTCTCTCTCTCTCTCTCTCTCTCTCTCTCTCTCTCTCTCTCTCTCTCAACCTTATTGGTCTGAAGGGACTTTGATTATTCATTAGTGTTTCTTATTTCAAAACTATCCATGCAAAGAAAAATGTTCAAAACACGTGTAGTAACGAAAAACAAACATTAGTTAAGAGACAAGAATGGATATTGTTTGATTGATTTCCTCGTGTGCTGTTTTATTTCCTGTCAAGATAGTTTACTGAGACGTTCTATGAGAAGGTGAAGGGACCAAAAAGGTGTTCGCCATCGAAATCATTTTTAAAAATAACAAAGAATCGTGTATTAGATCCTGGGGTTCCAATTTAGTCACAGAAAGACTACAGTTCTCCTAAATTCGTTTCAATCTTCGTGTAACAGTCGGGACCAAGTTTCGCATACGCTTACTTAGTACACATACGCGAACTGGTTCAGGGTTTTCGACGATGTTTCGACAAAAGTTCTTACTAGTGCCGATAACGAAATACGTGTATAATGAAATAGCATTAAATAATATGTAGCATCCTTATTGGTTATATCCCGGCCGGTGTAACGAAGAATATTGACCCGGGTTCCCGGTTGAAAATTGACCCGGGGATCATTTTTCAATGTTGAATATTGACCCGGGGATGCTTTTTCAACGTTAAAGATTGATCCCAAAAGTCGTGAAATTTATACCCGGGTCATTTGTCAACTGCTTGAAATTTCTCTTCTTATTTCTGATGACCTGCACCCGTTGAAAAATGACCTTGTTGAAAATTGACCCAAACTACAAAGTTTTGAACTGTCTTTGAACTGTGACTTGCTCTAAGCGATTTATATAAATCTAATTAAAATTATCAGACACTTTCACGTGGGTGTGTTAACATGGTTTAGGGAGTATAGGACATTTCTGAAACACTAGAGAAAACTAGACTAAAACAATTTCATTAACCAAATTTTAAACTTAAAAAATCTACAGAGATGGACTGTACATGTACCTTATACCTTACGCATGATCATCTACTTAAAGCAATAAGAGCTTCAACTAGACACGATCTCGTTGCGAGCAACGAGGAGGTCTTCCGTCCAATTTTTAGAAGGTAAAATGACCTTGCTTTTTATCTTCGTTAACGAAAAAATCTGGAAATTGGGGTAGGATCTAAAAGAGCTATGGCTAGATGACATTAGACCCCTCTTGATCCCTAATTTGAAGGATCACGCAACGTATCTCAAACTATTTCAAAGTTAAAAGTTATTAATAAAAGACTTGAGCCCTCTCGGGCCCTAATTTGAAGGACCAGCCCCTTTTTCTTGACGTAAAATTAAAGCTGTTGTGCTTTTAAACACATTTGGTTCAATAAGTGTTTACAAATAATGTACTGTTCTCGAGATATCTGGAAAAGATCGATTTAGGGGCCAACGCTATAGCTCCTTTTAGGGGCCGGATAACAAAAAAATTAGGGCAGCATGTCGTTAAACACATTATTATGAGCATCTTTTGCTCAATATTGCTTTTCAAAATTTTTCTTCATTTTGAGATATTGATGATCACAATTTTGGACTTCTGGCCCCTTAAAATCCCTTATTACGTAACAGAGGAGCAAACACTTATCATGTATAGATAACCAACGCTACGATGAACATAATTGCTTCTATAACATATCACAAAATATTTCACAGTTAAAAGTTATAAATCAAAGACTTTAGAGCCCTCTCGGCCCCTAATTTGAAGGGCCAGCCCCTTTTTCTTGATGTCAAATAAAAGCTCTTGTCATTTTAAACACATTTGGTTCAATATGTGTTCACAAATTATGTACTGTTCTCGAGATATCTGGAAAAGATCGATTTAGGGGTTAACGCTATAAATCCTTTTAGGGGCCGGATACCAAAGAAATTAGGGTTTCATATCGTTAAACACATTATTTTGAGCATCTTTTGTTCAATATTGCTTTTCAAAAATTTTCTTCATTTTGAGATATTGATGATCACAATTTTGGACTTCTGGCCCCTAAAAATCCCTTATTACGTAACAGAAGAGCAAACACTTATCATGTATAGATAACCAACGCTACAATGAACATAATTGCTTCTATAACATATCACAAAATATTTTACAGTTAAAAGTTATAAATCAAAGACTTTAGAGCCCTCTCGGCCCCTAATTTGAAGGGCCAGCCCCTTTTTCTTGATGTCAAATAAAAGCTCTTGATTTAATTAAGTTTTTTTGTTCTACATGTTTTAACAAAATGCTTCTGAGAAAAGAGATATTCAAAGAAAACCAACAAAAATCATGACGCCTTTTTAATCTTAATTTTCGGGCTCGGGCGAGCTTCGGCGCTTTTTGAGATAAAGATGATTAAAGACCATTAGACACTATTTCAATCTTTCGTCTATCAGCCCTGAAAAGTTCAACATCATATCTTAAATGGTAAAAGAGGAGTTCTCCCGACAAAATACCCCTATAAAAAACGATAAATTCAGGATATCTCAGGACAGGAAGTGACGTCATCAACAAAAAAAATTTCCAACAAGGTTCAGATCAATACCTATCAGATCTGAAAATTTGACGTAAATCGGTTGAGCTGTTTCTGAGAAATCGCGTGCACAAAATCGGTAAGAAAAAAAATAATAATAACT
Organism: Magallana ariakensis; assembly: GCA_020458035.1. NCBI lineage: Eukaryota > Metazoa > Mollusca > Bivalvia > Ostreida > Ostreidae > Magallana > Magallana ariakensis. The sequence goes on from CM035818.1 coordinate 32,456,962, forward strand.
AGACACGATCTCGTTGCGAGCAACGAGGAGGTCTTCCGTCCGATTTTCATCGACTTTGATTTTCGACAAAAAAAACATTGAAAAAAGAGTTGAGAACTAATGCTTTTTTGTATCGCATTTTATAAGTTCTCTTATATTGCTTTTTCAAATACTTGCATTTCTTCCAATTAAGATAGAAAAGATTAAACTTGTTTACCTCTGGCTCCTAAAAACCCTAATTAGGTAATGCAAGAGAAAATCATTATATTGTAAGGATATATACACGTATTATACCTAATTCAGCTTAAATAACCTTTCACAAAATAGTTATTAGTAAAACGCTATAGATAAAATACTTTAGAGCCCTTTGATCTCCTAATTTAAGGGGCCAGCCCCTTTTTCTTGATATCAAATGAAAGAACATTTAATTCTGAAAACATTTTGTCAACAAATGTTTAGAAATTCGTTACCGTTTTTTGAGATATATGGGAAAGAAGGTTTTAGGGGCCGATCCCTAATCTCCTTATAGGGGCCGTTAAACGAAATTTTGATGGTAGCATATTGTTAAGAACATCATTTTGAACAACTTTTCTTCTGTACTGCATTTCAAAATATGTTTCCTTTCTGAGATATGGGTGATCCAAATTTTGGACTTTTGGCCCCTAAAAACCCCTAATTACATAACACATGATAAAATTATTACATTTCTTGGATACATAACTGTGAGATAAACATATTTGCTTCTATAACATTTCACAAAATATCTCTCAGTAAACGGCTTCAGATAAAAGACTTTAGAGCCCTTTGATCCCCTAATTTAAGGGGCCAGCCCCTTTTTCTTGATATCAAATGAAAGGACATTTAATTCTGAAAACATTTTGTCAACAAATGTTTAGAAATTCGTTACCGTTTTTGAGATATATGGGAAAGAAGGTTTTAGGGGACGATCCCTAATCTCCTTATAGGGGCCGTTAAACGAAATTTTGATGGTTGCATATTGTTAAGAACATCATTTTGAACAACTTTTCTTCTGTACTGCATTTCAAAATATTTTTGCTTTCAGAGATATGGGTGATCCAAATTTTAGACTTTTGGCCCCTAAAAACCCCTAATTACATAACACATGATAAAATTATTACATTGCTTGGATACATAACTGTGAGATAAACATATTTGCTTCTATAACATTTCACAAAATATCCCTCAGTAAAGCGCTATAGATAAAAGAATTTAGAGCCCTTTGGTTCCCTAATTTAAGGGGCCAGCCCCTTTTTCTTAATATCAAATAAAAGGTCACTTAATTCTAAACACATTTTGTTCAACAAGTGTTTAGAAATTTGTTACCGTTCTGGAGATATATGAGAAAGAAGGTTTTAGGGGCCGATCCCTTATCTCCTTTTAGGGGCCGTTTAACGAAATTTTGAAGGTTGCATATTGTTAAGAACATCATTTTGAACAACTTTTCTTCTATACTGCATTTCAAAATATTTTTGCTTTCTGAGATATGGGTGATCGAAATTTTGGACTTTCGGCCCCTAAAAACCCTTAATTACGTAACACATGATAAAATCATTACATTGCTTGGATTCATAACTGTGAGATAAACATATTTGCTTCTATAACCTTTCACAAAATATCTCTCAGTAAAGAAATACAGATTAAAGACTTTAGAGCCCTTTGGTCCCCTAATTTAAGGGGCCAGCCCCTTTTTCTTGATATCAAATGAAAGGTCTTGTAAATAAAAACTTTTTTTACATTACATGTTTTAACAAAATATTTTTCAGAAAAGAGATAAACAAAGAAAACCAGAAAAAATTACGACGTTTTTTTAATCTCAATTTTCGGGTCCAGGCGAGCTTCGACGCCTTTTAAACCAGACAACTATAAATGCCTTTAGACACATCTACAATCTTTGGTCTACCATCCCTGAAAATTTGAATTCAATATCTCTGTTCGTTTAGGAGGAGATAACAGGACAATCAGACCCTCTGAAAATCGCTAAAACGTCAATATCTCACGAACGGAAATGACGTCATTAAAATAAAAAAATATATATCAAGCTTTGATCAATATATACAAGATCTGAAAATTTCACGAAAATCGGTTGAGTCGTTTTCAAGAAAACGCTTGTACAAAAAAGCGTAAGAAAAAAAAAAAATAATAAAAGGGAAAAAGAAACAAAGCAATAACAATAAGGTCTTCCGTTGGAAACGGAAGACCTTAATAACTAGACACGATCTCGTTGCGAGCAACGAGGAGGTCTTCCGTCCGATTTTAAGAAGGTGATATGACATCATCGACTTTGATTTTCGACAAGAAAACATGATTTGTAAAAAGGAGTGGAGTACTACTGCTTTTCTGCATCGCACTTTATAAGTTCTCTTATGTTGCTTTTTTAAATACTAGCATTTCTTCCAATTGAGATACATACGATTAAACGTTTTACTTCTGGCCCCTAAAACCCCTAATTAGGTAACGCATAAGTAAATCATTATATTGTTAGGATATATAAACGTATTATACCTAATTTTGCTTTTATAACCCTCATAAAATATCCCTCAGTAAACGGCTACACATAAAAGACATTAGGGCCCTCTGGTCCCCTAAATTTAGGGGCCAGCCCCTTTTTCTTGATATCAAATGAAAGGTCATTTAACTCTAAACACATTATGTTCAACAAGTGTTTAGAAATTCGTTACAGTTTTTTAATATATATGGGAAAAACATTTTAGGGGCCGAACCCTTATCTCCTTAAAGGGGCCGTTTAACGAAATTTTGAATGTTGCATTTTGTAAAGTACATCATTTTGAGCATCTTTCCTTCTATAATGCATTTCAAAATATTTTTCTTTTGTGAGATATGGGTGATCAAAATTTTGGACTTTTGGCCCCTAAAAACCCCTAATTACGTAACACATGATAAAATCATTACATTGCTTGGATAAATACCTGTGAGATAAACATATTTGCTTTTATAACCTTTCACAAAATATCCCTCAGTAAAGGACTACAGATAAAAGACTTTAGAGCCCCCCGATCCCCTAATTGAAGGGGCCAGCCCCTTTTTCTTGATATCAATTAAAAGGTCCTTTAATTTCAAACACATTTTATTAAACAAGTGTTTAGAAATTCGTTACCGTTCTTGAGATATATGGGAAAAAATATTTTAGGGGCCGACCCCTGATCTCCTTATAGGGGCCTTTTAACGAAATTTTGAAGGTTGCGATTTGTTAAGTACATCATTTTGAGCAACTTTCCTTCTATAATGCATTTCAAAATATTTGTGCATTTTGTGATATAAGTGATCGAAATTTTGGACTTCTGGCCCCTTAAAACCCCTAATTACGTAACACATGATAAAATCATTACATTGCTTGGATAAATACTTGTGAGATAAACATATTTGCCTCTATAACCTTTCACAAAATATCCCTCAGTAAAGGGCTACAGATAAAAGACTTCAGAGCCCTCTGGTCCCCTAATTTTAGGGGCCAGCCCCTTTTTCTTGGTATCAAATGAAAGCTCTTGTAAAAATAAACTTTATTTACATAACATGTTGAAGCAAAATATTTTTCAGAAAAGAGATAAACAAAGAAAACCAGAAAAAACTACGACGTTTTTTTAATCTCAATTTTCGGGTCCAGGCGAGCTTCGGCGCATTTTGCGCCAGACATTAATGGCTCACTTTAGACAAAACTACAATCATTCGTCTACAATTCCTGAAAATTTGAATTTGATATCTTTTATCGTTTAGGAGGAGTTCGACGGACAAGCTGACCCTCTAAAAATCGCTAAAACGTCAATATCTCTGAAACGGAAATGACGTCATCAAAATAAAAAAATTCCAATAAGGTTCAGATCAATATCTATTAGATCTGAAAGTTTCATGAAAATCGGACGAGCCATTTCCGAGAACTCGCGTGCACAAAATTTGTAAGAAAAAAAAAGAAAAATAATAATAGGGAAGAAGAACCGAAGAATAACAATAAGGTCTTCCGTTGGAAACGGAAGACCTTAACTAGACACGATCTCGTTGCGAGCAACGAGGAGGTCTTCCGTCCGATTTTTAGAAGAAAATATGACATCATCGACTTTGATTTTCGACAAAAAAACATTGAAAAAAGAGTTGAGAACTAATGCTTCTTTGTATCGCATTTTATAAGTTCTCTTATATTGCTTTTCAAATACTTGCATTTCTTCCAATTAAGATAGAAAAGATTAAACTTGTTTACCTCTGGCTCCTAAAAACCCTAATTAGGTAATGCAAGAGAAAATCATTATATTGTAAGGATATATACACGTATTATACCTAATTCAGCTTAAATAACCTTTCACAAAATAGTTATTAGTAAAACGCTATAGATAAAATACTTTAGAGCCCTTTGATCCCCTAATTTAAGGGGCCAGCCCCTTTTTCTTGATATCAAATGAAAGGACATTTAATTCTAAAAACATTTTGTCAACAAATGTTAAGAAATTCGTAACCGTTTTTGAGATATATGGGAAAGATGGTTTTAGGGGCCGATCCCTAATCTCCTTATAGGGGCCGTTAAACGAAATTTTGATGGTTGCATATTGTTAAGAACATCATTTTGAACAACTTTTCTTCTGTACTGCATTTCAAAATATGTTTCCTTTCTGAGATATGGGTGATCCAAATTTTGGACTTTTGGCCCCTAATTTAAAAAAACCCCTAATTACATAACACATGATAAAATCATTACATTGCTTGGATACATAACTGTGAGATAAACATATTTGCTTCTATAACATTTCACAAAATATCTCTCAGTAAACAGCTTCAGATAAAAGACTTTAGAGCCCTTTGATCCCCTAATTTAAGGGGCCAGCCCCTTTTTCTTGATATCAAATGAAAGGACATTTAATTCTGAAAACATTTTGTCAACAAATGTTTAGAAATTCGTTACCGTTTTTGAGATATATGGGAAAGAAGGTTTTAGGGGCCGATCCCTAATCTCCTTATAGGGGCCGTTAAACGAAATTTTGATGGTTGCATATTGTTAAGAACATCATTTTGAACAACTTTTCTTCTGTACTGCATTTCAAAATATTTTTGCTTTCAGAGATATGGGTGATCCAAATTTTGGACTTTTGGCCCCTAAAAACCCCTTATTACATAACACATGATAAAATTATTACATTGCTTGGATACATAACTGTGAGATAAACATATTTGCTTCTATAACATTTCACAAAATATCCCTAAGTAAAGCGCTATAGATAAAAGAATTTAGAGCCCTTTGGTTCCCTAATTTAAGGGGCCAGCCCCTTTTTCTTGATATCAAATAAAAGGTCACTTAATTCTAAACACATTTTGTTCAACAAGTGTTTAGAAATTTGTTACCGTTCTGGAGATATATGAGAAAGAAGGTTTTAGGGGCCGATCCCTTATCTCCTTTTAGGGGCCGTTTAACGAAATTTTGATGGTTGCATATTGTTAAGAACATCATTTTGAACAACTTTTCTTCTATACTGCATTTCAAAATATTTTTGCTTTCTGAGATATGGGTGATCGAAATTTTGGACTTTCGGCCCCTAAAAACCCTTAATTACATAACACATTATAAAATCATTACATTGCTTGGATTCATAACTGTGAGATAAACATATTTGCTTCTATAACCTTTCACAAAATATCTCTCAGTAAAGAAATACAGATTAAAGACTTTAGAGCCCTTTGGTCCCCTAATTTAAGGGGCCAGCCCCTTTTTCTTGATATCAAATGAAAGGTCTTGTAAATAAAAACTTTTTTTACATTACATGTTTTAACAAAATATTTTTCAGAAAAGAGATAAACAAAGAAAACCAGAAAAAATTACGACGTTTTTTTAATCTCAATTTTCGGGTCCAGGCGAGCTTAGACGCCTTTTAAACCAGACAACTATAAATGCCTTTAGACACATCTACAATCTTTGGTCTACCATCCCTGAAAATTTGAATTCAATATCTCTGTTCGTTTAGGAGGAGATAACAGGACAATCAGACCCTCTGAAAATCGCTAAAACGTCAATATCTCACGAACGGAAATGACGTCATTAAAATAAAAAAATATATATCAAGCTTTGATCAATATATACAAGATCTAAAAATTTCACGAAAATCGGTTGAGTCGTTTTCAAGAAAACGCTTGTACAAAAAAGCGTAAGAAAAAAAAAAATAATAAAAGGGAAAAAGAAACAAAGCAATAACAATAAGGTCTTCCGTTGGAAACGGAAGACCTTAATAATAATAATAATAGGGAAAAAGAAACCTAAGAAAAACAATAAGGTCTTCCGTTGGAAACGGAAGACCTTAATTACACCATCTTCGCTAGCCAAGGGTTTCTGATCTGCACCTCACGTTCGTGGGGAGCGGTGCGGATCATAAACCCTTGGCTAGCGAAGATGGTATTTACACCTCTTCAGCAAATATAGATATATGAAAAAAATGTATTTCTGGACGAAATACTAGTAATACGTGTATTTTATGTAACCATGTAAACCAATTAAAATTTATTCTGATGAGGCGGACTTTTCTAATTCAGAAAACCGCCGAAACACTCTACAACTACCATTATAACTATATTGTTATTATTATCATAACCAACAAAGGAATATAAAGAATATGATATGGCTAGGAGTGTCGGGTCCTAGTACATTTACGGTAAGTTTGGTTGATTGATGTCGCCGTTTTTACAAAGACATTATGTTTAAAATAATTATAAAAATCACAAAACACAGCGATTATACGCTAAATGTTCGATATATTTAAAATACATGTGTAGTTACATACATGAAATGGTTAATCGGATAAAATGAGAACTAATCATTAATTAAAATGTGACATGTCTCATGTTTATTTAATATTGAAGATCCTTATGTTAAAACATACAAATCAAAAAAATAACTATGAACAAAAAATGTGGGTTTTTTTTTTATCAAGCTGATTAAATCAAAGATATAATTTGAAAAATTCATTCATTCATATGTATTTATTAGCTGTTGAATATAGGTTTCAAAATTCCATGATGCAGGTCAATTTTCAATGGACTAGGGTCTTATTTAAACACCTTTTGGTCTCAATATTCAACGCGTGTCAATTTTCAACCCGGGTCAAAATTCTTCGTTACATCGGGAAACGAGGCCATGAAACATCGAGCAACATGATTGTGTAAATCAACGATGTCGATAGAAAGATCCGCTGGCAGATTGGTGCACTGTACCGTGTGGCAAACATTTGAAGAGCAAATTGTCATTTATAGTAGTACATATATCGATATTTTGAGCTGTATGTTTGAAGCAGGATCGGAATATATCGGTATTAGTTAGATAATCCTACCTGAATCATGTTGAATATTTTTTGCATTTTCACAGAGCATACATGAATCGATCGAAAATATGTTTCTTATGCATCTTTGCTGGATTCGATACTAACAATATTCTTTATATTATAGCATCTCAGTGTTTGCTGAGGAAAAGCAAGGTGCAGAAAAGTGTTGCTATGCAATTGAATGAATACACACCTCTCCATGTGGCGTGTTTACACTCAACAATTGAGGTAAATTGTATATGTAATATTGCATGAATATTTTTCGCTTTCTATCTATCTGCCATCTATCTATCTATATAATTATCTATCTATCTATTAATCTATCTATCTAATTTTAATTACATATCAGGTAATAAAGTTGCTGTTAGAAAACAAGGCGGACGTGAATATGATAGATTCAACCAAACGCACTGCTCTACACTATGCCACCCTGGCAAACCGTCCAGATGTTGTCAATATTTGCATAGAACATGGTGAGTCTCTCTCTCTCTCTCTCTCTCTCTCTCTCTCTCTCTCTCTCTCTCATTGATTTTTCCATTTCTGCACTCCATTGCTATAGGTGCAGACGTTAACCAACAGACGTCGAGCGGGAAGACGGCTCTGATGTACGCCGTGCAGGAGAAGAACATGACCATTGCGAAGGCTCTGCTGACGGCCGGTGCTGACGTCACATTGAAAGACCTCAAAGGCGGCACGGCCATTGAGATTTGTCTGCTTTCCGCAGGGAGAAAAAGCAACGCACAGATTGTCAAGGCTCTCTTAGAAGGTTGTTATATGTGTGTTTTTGTTACAAGTCAAAGTCAAAGTTGTCGCGAATCCAAAAATTACTAAAGTTAAAATCGTATGGTATAGTAATCAGTGCAGAGTGCAAGAAAGCTTTGGGAATTATTATGGTATCTATCACGACGTTTTGAAAGGTTGAAAATTCAAGTGCATATAGACATTGTATTTTTAAAGAGTATACTTAACTTTATCATGCCAATACAATAAATAAATCAAGATTCATCTAATGTTTCGAGACTTTCCCCTAATGAATGTTTTTAATCATGTATCTTGTATGCCTATAATGAAATTAGTACATTTTAGCCGGAAGTGATCCTAATGCTGAGAATCACTCCAAAGCCACACCCCTAATGCTGGCCGCGGGAACAGGGCAATTAGACGTCATCAACCTCTTGTTGGACGCGGGAGTCAATATCAACCATGTGAGGGGGCTTTCCCTATTCCTATTCTTTTATGCCGTAATTGAGTGCAAAGTTGTCTTTAGACCCTTTAATTAATAAACTCAAAGAATAGAAAGATAGACTGTATTTTTAGTAACCAGTTACCTTTAAAACAATGTTTTATCCAGCATTCTTTAGTGTCAATTAAAGATTTCTCTTCGCTCGTTAGGAAGACAACAAGGGAAAGACGGCGTTCCACATCTGTTGTGAACATACCCGTATGACCAGAGCAGGTCGTCTGCTTTTATCCCGGGGAGCGGACATCAATCATAAAGACCATTCAGGTCAGTAGCAATTCTATTGTACATTTGGTTCCCGGTTCATTTGCCAAATGTTCTATTTTTAATATTTTATTTTTTCATATTTGATTTTGTACTTTTTACAGGAAAAACTCCATTAGACAAAGCCCTGCAGTTCAGTAAGATCGGGACCGTCTTGTTTCTATTACAAGCAGACTGTCAGAGAAGTCCAGATTTGGTGAAGACCGAGAAGATCCGAGAACTATGTGGCATGTATCCGCCATTGACTCTATTTTTGGAACACGAGTTCAATCAACCGTGGAACCTGCTGAGATTATGCAGATTCAACATCAGAAACTCGGTAAAACCCAGTAAACTTAAGGACATTCCACACCAACTTCTGCTTCCAAGGACTCTTCTCAATTATTTGACCTTTAGTGATGTAGATTTATACCTTCTTTAGAATTATGCAATAAGTTGATGTTTATGAACCATTTTTGTGTGTTATCTAGTATTTTAGTATTCTTCAATTATTAATTATTTAAGTAAATGAGTAACTTTAGTGCAATTATCATGCAATAGTGGTTACTGTTGCCTTTTTCTAAATTACATTTTTTATTCATTGAACATTGCTATCATTAATATGATAATAAAAACTTAAATAAACAGAAAGAGATACAAGTGCAGTACGTTATTCACAATTATTTTTTTTTTGTTTAACTGCTTTCTCCAGCCATTCACAGCCACACCCTCAAAATGTAGTTAATATATACCAAATTGTATCAGTGTAAACGAGCCTTATAGATATTTACTCGAATGTCATCTGCTCCTGATATATAAAATGTTTTCAGTATAATGATAAAACATATAATAGTTTTAAATCAACTTGATCAAGATCTGATTTCTTAATCTGCATGGGGATTTGACATCTTCGCAAGCCAAAGGTCCGATTTGTTTAATCTGTGTTTGGGGACGAAGAAGTGAAAAAAAAAAAAGAATCCGTCCATCGCCTAACAAAATTGAGGGTTTGATGAAGCAAGTGAGAGTAGCAGAAATGGGAAGCGAAAGTATTTCTGCTGTTCTCACTTTTCAATTACATTTCGACGCATCTCTACCTGGACCGATCCATGTTATTTTGTGTTATTGCTATCCATTCATCGATCTCTGTGGCTACTAGTATTACCTTCCTTGCCCCTAACTTCACCCTGCAACTAAGTATTATTTAATTAAGTTAAAGTTAAATTCTTCTATGTGCCAGAAATGCGCATAAGGCCGGTGCTTATCCCTGGTTTTCGTGGTGCTATGCGGATGAGAGTCATTGATTCCCTTTTGGATGGGACTACAGTCCATCGCAGGTCAACTCCCAGCGTAAGCCATTATATAAATAGTGCCTGTTCGCGTCGGTTGACAATGGTTTTCTCGGGGTGTCAATTTCAACGGTTACCCTCCCAAACAGGCACTATTTATTTTATTAATACTGAATGTCTTAATTTTAGAGAAAATTTTACTGCTTTTATATAGAAATGACGTGAATTTAACGGCGAACCGTACGCGCATAATTTACGCGCATGTAACAATTCGTTCTATCGGCCCGTTGCCAAGCGTGTTGCTAACGCTGAGGGTAAGGGAACGGGTTGTCAACTGCGTCTAAACCAATCAGATTTCAGTATTTAACATGAAAGTATAATAATACAAATTCCAGCTGGATGAATTTAGACAATGTAGATAAAGTGCCTTGTCTAAGTGCACAATACGCTGACAACATCGTGCTCACAACGGGGTTTGAACCAGCAACTTTTGGTTACTGGCCTAACGCCCAAGACCACTAAGCCATGTCCTCCATGCACCAAAAAGTATTATTTAAGGGGATGTGCGGCCATCTTTTACATTTGAGAATAAAAATGTAAACATTTCTTGAACTGGCTTGTTTCTGCACAAAACTGTTGTCTGAAGATGAAAAAGCAATAAATATGATAATGCTTCTTTAATCACTTAGAACAGCTGTAGAACTGCGCAGCTGCAGACTTATTTTGAAGATTAAAAAATCTGAAAAATAACAAATTAATTTAATTTTTTATTAAAAATTTAAAAATCATTTTTTTTTGCACTTTAAATTTATATCCCATTTGGACTATTATATCCCAAACGGGCTAGTATATCCCATTTGGGCTATTGGTCGATCCCAACCTGTCCAACGCGTTTAACAGACATCAACGGAAGCAGACCACTGGTAAAGGAAACGAACCGCATGTGATAAGTTTAAATCAAAGTACTGAAGTACTGAAAGCCGGACTCTTTTGATGTGTTAATGCACATTGTGCAGTAAAGACTGACAATCTCTCTCTCTCTCTCTCTCTCTCTCTCTCTCTCTCTCTCTCTCTCTCTCTCTCTCTCTCATGCTTTTAATGTCGGCAAAGCGTCAGATAGTGACTAAATTTTGAAAGCGGCTATTAGCAAAAATATGTCCGTCTAGTAGAATAAAAGCAACGGTGCAGTGCACTTTGAAACAAGCTTTATAAACTTAATCCCCTATTTCTTCGATGTGAAGCCGAATATCACTGTTTTGAAAAGTAGTTCATGGAAATTCATGCGCATTGTATGTGTCAAAAATGCATACTATTAGTCTTGTTTTTAAAACTTGTAATTAATAAGAAAACAGCCACTCTTTGCTAAATTTATTCGCAAAAAAACCAAAAAACAATACATTTCACAAAACATGGGTCTCTGTGTAACTATTTGGTATAGCGGAAGCTTTGACTTTGACATTGTTCGGTTTTTTGTTTACTTTTGAAGCTGTGCTATTTATAGTAACTTTGGCGATTTGCCTGCCTACAGCCAGGACTCTGCTTTCAGCAGAGCCCGGCTAAAAACAAATCTTTCCTAGATCTAATCATATTTGTCTTCGGAAACAAGTAACTATAAAGAAATGCACTATCTGACAACCGAGCCCCTGTGGGGGATGGGTGAGTGACAAACTTACACCCTTCCTAACCAAAGAAAATGTTATGACAAACAAACTATATAGTATTCTGGCAGCTAAGTATTCTCCTTTGAGAAGTGGACGAGCATATCCTACATACATGGATGTAGGCTATGCCTGTCCTCTTCTCAAAAGAGAATAGCAGCTAAGTGGGTGACCTTTTAATGAAACCGGAGGATCGCTGCCCTCCTCTGCCCTACCTCATATTACATGCTTGGGTACTTTGAAATATGTTTAAAATATGTGATCCCGAACCAGTATACTCAATGCGTTAACTGGTTGAATGTTCTCTCCATCCAAACTGATGTTGAAATTGGATTAAGAATTCCGGAATTTGGTTTGAATATTATACTTTACAAGAACTCTTCTGTAGTTGAAAACAACAAATGGCCGGTGTGGACAGTTTCGAGTTTCTTCTGCGAGAAATTAACAAATTATGTTCTTACTATCGAGATGCATTAGCTTTACTCGGCGCTTTATATGCATCTAGACAAGCATTACGTATTGTCTGTTGTGTATTGAAAACAGGGAATGATCACGTGCTGACCAAGCTATCTGGCTTGGTTGACCTACAGAAAAACTTCGGGAAATGGGCAGGTGCGATAATTTTCATTTAATGCAAGGATATTGAATATATGACATTATTATTTGATTCGTCTGAGAAAATTCTCTCTCTCTCTCTCTCTCTCTCTCTCCTCTCTCTCTCTCTCTCTCTCTCTCTCTCTCTCTCTCTCTCTCTCTCTCTCTCTCGTACTTGGTTTGGCCATTCCCATTTCTTCTATACACTTATGCATCTACATATGCAAATTTTAAATCAAACAAAACAATATTTTAAATGTATGGTGATTTCAAAGTAATTGTAGTTTAATTTTAAGTTCAATTATTATGTAAAATCATATTTCAAAAGTTGTGACTGGGAGCAGCGAAGGGATTGGGAAGGCCTATGCCAGAGAGCTGGCCAAGCGAGGTGTAAACGTTGTTCTCATCAGCAGAGGGGAGAACCGTCTGTATAGAACAGCTAAAGATATTGGTATGTTTGATAAATTAAAAAAGACATTTCTATAAGGATAATTTGGATGTTAGACTTTGAAACAACGTTGCAAGTTTATTCCAAATTAATATTATAATACTAGTATTACATTTAAAAACTTAGTTGATTTCAATGATTTCTTAAAAATTAATTCAACTTACTCTGATAAAAATTGGAATTTTTATTAACTTAAGATTAAATAAATGAAAGAAAAAAATGACTAAAAATTGGCCAGTGTCGTCAATATCCACAAATAATAATAATTCATTTTGGTATGAGTAGATTAATTATTTTTTCTTCAGAAAAGGATTTTAATGTTCAAACTTGCACCATAGCACTTGACTTTAACTCTGGGAAAGATGTATATTCAGTTATATGGGAGAAAATAAAGGACAAAGAGGTTGGTATTTTAGGTAAGTCACACAGAAATGTGGAATGAAATTTCATTTAAACATTTTGGTATGTTACAAATATGCCGTCAAAATAAGTCATGTACTTTTACAGGACGGTTCAAACATTTCTATTGTAGTCTATAGTACTGTTTTGCATCCATACTGTATATTTAAGGTGTATTGGTAGTATACTGAGCACTCACTTGCCAGTTATTTCTATATTAATTATCATTTCAAACAGTGAACAATGTAGGAGTGATGTACGACTACCCACAGTATTTTTTGGACGTCCCTGAAGAGAGGCTCTGGCAGCTGATCAATGTCAACGTGGCAGCTGCAACAATGGTTCGTGAATTTGGATAATTTATGAAATTCTATTAATTTTAATGATACTCACAGTATGGTTTTGAAAGCATTATGAAGATTGAAGAATTTTGGTGCAGTATGCATAAATGTACCTGGTAGTTCAAGAATATTGTTTGATAATTTGTGATTTATTTAATTGTGTAGTGTTTTGTTTTCAGATGACACATATGATCATGCCACAAATGGTAGAAAGGTAAACCAAACATAATTACTTGTATGTAATATATTTAAAACTAAGCATTAACCCTTTTCTAAACTTTGCACCCCATATTATAGCTGTCTAATCTCTTACATCTACTGATAGATTTCAGTTCAGTCTAGTTTGTTTTCATAAATTTTGACATCACTAATGTAATATAAAAGTGAGCATAGGCCCAAAGCAAGAAGTGTTCTAAAATATCCTCATAAAACATATAGGCTTCATATAAAACATGTTCACTGATACAAAATATTTCAGAGGAAAAGGAGCTGTGGTGATGGTCTCATCGGGAGCTTGTTCACAGATCACACCTCAGATGACTGTTTATGCAGCCACAAAGGTACTATTCCTAAATCTCAATTACCTAATCAAGTTTCCTAATTAAACTTGAGGAATTAATATCAGCAAAAAATCTTAAGAACCTTCCATTGCAGATTCTAAAATCTTGCATTTATTTTGTTAATGTACCGGAATACTATATTGAATCATTACAAAAATTCATTAGTTGCAATTTTATGTTCTCGCATTTTGATAAAAAAAAAAAAATGACAGGATCACCAAATTAAGTAATCCTGTAAAAATAAGGAATCTACAGAATTTGGATGTCAATCAAGCTGTGTTAAACGTAGTGAGCCACCTTAAATGTCATTCATATGTTCATACTTTTGATTGGCTTGTACACTATTCTATTTGTATGTATTGTATGATCTCTTTTTCAGAGTTTTTTAGACTACTTCGCCAGAGCCTTAGATTTTGAATATCGGAGTAAAGGAATCATTGTACAGTCCCTGATGCCGTTTTATGTAGCCACGAAAATGACCCGCTTCAGTCACACCCTATCAAATCCCGGTCTGCTTATCCCCTCTGCTGAGAGATACGCAGAGAGTGCAGTGGCAACCCTAGGGTATACTAGCAGGACTTCAGGGCACTGGCCTCACACAGTACAGGTACAGTGATATTATTCCTAGTAGGATGAATTAACTGTGTAAGGTTCTATTAATATTTATATTGGATCAAGATTAAGAAGTAAAGATGGAAGAAGTACTGGTATATGACCACTGTATGAAATATACTGGTACTGTTGTTTCAGCAGTATTTGAAGAACATCAAATTTCATGGATTTCATTGCAAAGTTCACCCATGAAATAGAATAATCATTCAATTACAATATCTCATTGTCCAGGAAATAGGTAACCTTGAAAAAATGAATTTCGCCATATCCATGAAGGTTGATCTATGGATATGAATTTCAGGCTTGGTTTACCAATTGGATTCCAGAATGGTTGTGGATGAGAGGAGCCACCAGACTCAATAATGCTCTGCGGAGGCAAGCGGAGCACAGAAGGGTACGGGAAAGTCGGATAAGACGAGACTCCAGCGAGTTGGATATATCCAAGTTTTCATGATACAGTTAATACAAGCATACTTTTAAACATCATGCACAAGAGAGAAATCAAAGTAACTTGTGATAAAATTGAAGAGCATCTGTTCCCTGTGATTAGTGAATTTGTTCATTCTGGTTCAAAACTGTTTTGAATATCTTCACATCCCTTTTTTTTACATGTTTGAACAAGTCTGGTCAACAAGTGAAATGGTACATGTATTCTGCTATTCAGGTGCAGTTACTGTATTTATTTCCAAGTACTGTCAAATTACCTATGCTTTCATTCTATTGCATTGTATTTTATTTTCAGTGGAACTGAGTTTTAAGGCAATAAAATATGTGTCAACATCCTTCTTTTCTTGTCACTGGAAAATCAAAAGTTGAACACTTCTCAATACATTTTATTTTTTCTGTACCATTTTAGGACATAACAAATTATGCATTTTTACTTAACAGATATTAGCAATAGATTGGATTTTTTTCTCTTAAAGATGTACCAGTATACATGTAAATATATATAAATTTTAATATTAAAATCATTGTCAATTTACCCTTTTTTATACATGTTGACCAAATATTGGACAATTTAAAGAAAAAACACAAAATCCATTTAATTTAAAATAATCAGCAAAACCCTGTACCAAAGCACTAGAATTGAAATACATTCCAAGAATGAACACATTAGAATTTCACAACCTTCTGTTTGAAAAAAAAAAAAGTTTACTTCAGACATAGTTTTAAAGAATATATTAAAGGCACAAATTAAGTAATACTTTTGAAATTCTGAATTGAATTTGGCTTATGGTGTACAAATTAAAAAAAAAAATCTCAAAGACCTTCAGAATTTAAAGACAACTGGGTTATAGGTCTTGACTCTGTATTTGCATATTAATTAAAATTGTCAATAGCTTTCACTCTTAATCTTTAATCTGCACATAGCTCAAACAACAAAACTTAACTTTAAGTACAATTAACTATTTTAACTATTTTTAACCTGGCTTGCTAGAACTTTAAGGTGTAGACAAAAACCTCTTTAAAATCAAAATCTGTTGTGAGAATTGAAAAAAGAAGGAAAAGTAGCTCAAAAATTGCTAAATTATAAGCAACATTAAGCTTTACAAACACAGAAAAAGGATCTGCAAACTGGTGAAATATAGCACAAAAAAAAACCCTCAATACTGTAAGGTCTCTAATATCAATGGAGCATTTAATGAAGCTATATATATTTTCCACAGTGCCAATACCCAATGAAACATAGTTACTTAATGTATGGCTGTCTGTGGCAAGACCAAATCAACTCATGCAATGAAACATAAACTCATGAATGAGATAGTTAACCACATATGTATCCCCTGCTAGATATATAATATGTTTACATGTACAGTATCTATATAAACAATGGCTGAGACAGAGACATGGAATGTATGCATGGAACAAACATTTGTAACAGTAAAACTTTTTTCAAAACAAATACCAGTACATGTAGTATAACAGCTAGCTAAGATGATATTACAGTAAATGAAGTTTGGAGATAAAACAGCTACATGTAGTTAAGATGATATTAATTATATGAAGCTAGGAGATGAAATTTTGGAATTAAATCCAATGAGATGGATTGAGGAAAATTCACGTACGAGGTCAATACGAGTACTGTGAATTAGAGGTGTCTCAGTTTTCATTAATTTTTTTTTCATCCTTAATGAATAAAAGATCATTTTAACTGTGTTCACTAACTGCATCTATGTCTCTATTTTAAGATGTTTTAGTTTTCAAATAAAGAAATTTTGCAATAATCCATGAAATTACAACCCCATGAATCTAAAAAATATAACCCACAAAAATTTGTCAAATGAACTCAGATGATTCCATAGGATACAGAACTATATACATGTATTGTAGCATGGTAGAAACATAATGATACTGTAAGATTTTCAAATGCATGCACAATTTTAAAATGATATGCCATGAAATTAAAATAACAGATAAAAGATGATGCAAACTCTTAATTAAAAACATTTGTGCTCAAATGATTAAAAAAAAAAAATAGCAAAATAAAAAATGTATCACAGATGGTATGGTATAATAAATCTAATAAATAATGTGAAAATCGTTCATCAAAAACGTGTACAGTTAACAGTTATTCATAATAACAATAATAAATCATCATAGTTCAATTCCAATATTAACAATTTTCCCACATAACATGTAAATATTCCAATGTAAGCTTACAGACTCTGTCTGTCAATCAGATATCCCACCGCCACTGACGTTCGACGGTTTATAGCCGGGAGAATTCCGCTGACGCGATCGAAGGTTCCAGCAGAGAAGTGGGAGGAGGACGGCATTATGGTGGGGGTCAGTGGGTGGGGGGAGGTAGCGGGGGTGGAGCTGGTCAGGGTGGACGGATATCGTGGCCTGAGTGGGTGGAATGGAATCGTTTTCACTTTTTTGGAAATCGCCCTCACAAGGTCTCTTGAGTGCTTCAGATTGTATGCTGTATGGAATGAAAGTACAATAAATGCATGCAAATATTAAATGACATTGAATGTATAGTTTGAAGATGGAAAACATTTTAAGGCTGTTTTTGTGAGAGGTAGGAAGGGGTCTTTGTTTTTCTTTACCTTTTAGTCTGGCTTTGATTTCATCATCAAAATATCCACATTCTATCCACTCCTCATAATCTATGATGTAATCAAAGGCTGTTTGACCTGTCATGGTAAAATAATTATTTATTAATATTTCTTGCTTAAAATCTTTGTCATCAAAACTAAGATTCTAGAAAATAGTTAATTTTCAATGATAAAAACAATGTATAAGAGATTAAGTATTTGGGGATGAAATAACTAACAATTTTATTGCCACTACCTTCGTAATGTGTTGCCAAATGATCACAATTAATAAAGAAAAATTCACATGTCAAAATAATTTTGGAAATGTATAAATATAAGTACATCTTTTCTTCTGATAAAGTGTATTAGTATTGTAACAGTCTACTCGTAAATTGCAGGTACTATTGCATGGTGTAAAATTAACTTTGAGAGCTTCTAATGGGAATTAATGATGCAATAATGTATATGAAACACAGTTTTACACAAAATATGTTCATTTTGTCTTGGAACACTGTGTACTTGTACAGGTACATGTATAAAAACACTATAATCTTCCAGTTTGCCCCTCATCAATGTTGTCAGTGTCACCTACCCATGTTATTTTTGTGCCTGTAGTTTGCCTTCCTGTCAATAAGAGTGGAAGCTGCGAACTTGTTGTTGGACTTGGTGGCAAAGAACAATGGCGTCTCGCCGTCATCATTCAAAGCATCAACATTGGCATCGTATCTCAGCAGCAGTTCCAAGATGTCTGCCTCTCCACTCAAACCGGCTGCATAATGCAGGGAACTACAAAAACAAAAGGGTTAAAGGTACATGAATTTCTTTATTGATTCAGTTTCCATGAATTTACTTTTTTCCAGAAATTTTTAAATTTGAAGCTGTTCAAAGTCACACTAAAATTTTAAAAGATTTTCAGAAAAATAATTGTTAATTAAGAGATATTTACGAGTTGTTTCCAGGGTGATATTTGGGATTTGCATCTGCTCCATTGTCCAACAGAAACTTCACTGCATCTTGGCTGTCTTTACTACAAAAAAAAAGAAAAAGGAAAGAGGATATCAATCACAATATCTTCACTAATATCATCCATTAACAATTTGTGTACCGGTAATCAGTTGAAATTTTGCAATAGTTATGCATACAGTGTAATTTGTTCTGTTAGAATTCTTCTCATCAAGATATCTTGTTCTTTCTCCTTGAAAAAGAATCCATTTGCCAAGAGCCTACAATAAAAATCAAGAATCAATCCGTTGAAACAACTGAACTTTGAATAAGATATACTGATCTGAACCATTCCTCAAATAAACAGAAGAATATGCTTTGAAGAACAAGTCTTCTTAATGTCATTTTTCAAAAGCTCATTTTTTTTAACATCAGGTCACAAACTGAAAACGAAACTGCTAAATTTAAGATTTAAACAATCTAAAAAACTTGCACAAGAAACAAACTTGGATTGATCAGCCCCATTGCATAAATGTTATCAGAACACATGTCAATCTGCAATCTCTCACCATTGAGCGCACTCGGTGAAGTCATTAGCTATGGCCAGGTTGAGCAGGCTCGGTGGAGGTTTGTTGGTTTCCTCTCCAGCAATGGCCTTCGCCATGAAACCATCATGGTCATATCTCATCATCATTCTCATCACATCGATACGACCTTGCATTGCACAGCAGTGAATTGGCAAAAGTCCCTGAATACAAGTACCGGTAAATGCAGGTATTTAGATCACATTATATCAAAAGTCATAAAATATTGGTCATAATTAATATTGTTTATTTGAAAATGTACATGTACATGGTACCAATTTATTTTATATGTTCATGACTGTGATTGTTTTGTTAAAAATGATAATTTCTTTTAAAGGAAAATGACATAATTAAAAAAAATTCTCTCAGTAATTATTATGAAACTTAAACTTTTATTCAAATATCAATAATAAAACAAATAGCCCCTCTTCCACAAATACATCTAGTATAACATGTAAAGTTATTGAATAAAAATTCATCCCTTTTACATTCAATTCTTGATATTCAAAATCTTTTATCCTGATAAGGCACCAAATCAACCTGGCCAGAAGTTCAACTAATACAATACATTACATGCAATGTTTACCCTAGTGTTTCTTTTACTGAGACTGGCATTTTTGTTTAGAAGAAGTTCTATGCTAGTTAGATCAGATGGCTTGTTGCTTTCACCATAGCACTTGACATGAAGGGGAGTGTTTCCTTCGACGTCTTCTGCATCAACCATGGCTCCAGCATCTAGTAACATCTGCAAGGAAATCAAACCATTAAACATATTTTTTTCCAATCCACTTAAACAAGAACTGAATAATATGTGAATGATAATTTACAAAATACTTAAAATTCTTAAAGCTTGTTGTTAAAGAAGTATAATAAGTTAATTTTTCATCTTTGTGACGAACCTCCATGATGTCTGTGCTTTTGGCTCTATGGAGTGGTGTAGCCCCCTTGTAATCTCTAACATTGATTTCTACTCTTAGTCGCAGAAGTTCTCTAATGGCATCCTTATGTCCATAGTAGGCTGCTGTGTGGAGCAGAGTGCTCCCATTTATACACCTAGATAATCAAATTAAGAACCTTTGAACTACATCATTTTAAAACTTTGCAGAATAAATTGATATTTCAATTAAATGGAGTATAAAAACTTTTCTATCTTGTACTCTAACACTATATTTTTGTGATCATTGACATTAATACACACTGACCTGCTTCTGAGACAGCACAGTTCCTTGACCCCAGTAGAGTGATCCTTGATGACCCGGTCCATTAGTTTCATGTCCCCGCTCATAATCTTTGGAACAATCACAGAGTAATACTCATACAGCTCTGAAATAAGACCAGTTTTCATTCAGCTCTTAATAATATGATAAAAAAAATTATCAACAAGATTTATGAATTACAATGTGGATGTTGAAAATAATAAATTTCTCTCATAAATTACAGTCATGTACAAGTTTATTACACTCTATAAGATGTGGCAGTCTTTATACATGTAGATTGCAAGAGCATGCAGTTTAACTCAAGTTGTAGATATCATTATTCTTTGATTCCACACCACATTGCTACTTGATTTTTAAAAGTATTTGTACGTACCAATGAGATATCTCTTGAAATCATCATTTTTCACCGTTTCAAATGGTGTAAGATTCTTGACATTCTTACAATGGACATCACACCCCCACTCTATTAGGTACTACAATTATAAGAACAGAACATTCATGTACATAAAAATGTATATTTTTTCTACATACAATGCATTATTCTACTCAATCAGAAACTATAATTATGATAACAGTACATGCATATACATGAAAATTATATTTTTTTTATGTATACAATGCAAAATTAATCTATTAGATACTAGAGTAGATGCCTGTGCAATTAAAGTTAAAACATCAGTTATACAATTTGGAATGGCGCATATAAAAGTCAACCTACGTGACAGATTTTCCTCTGCAGTCCCTCTATCCCAGAATTCAGTGGGGTGTTTTTAAGGATATTTTTGCTGTCAATGTTTGCTCCATTCTCCATCAACAGTCTTGCAACTTCCTACATGAAGGATACAGACAAGACTTATTAGTAGTTAGTAATTATCACATTTATAAATCATTGCCAAAAGGATGAAGATTAGGAATCAATGGATTTTTAAATCCTTCTCTGACGTCATCTGAGATATTATTAATTTATTTATTTTATTATACCATAAGTATATTATTCAAGATATATCATATTAAGAGTATTAATATAATAACTGTTAACATATTAAATTTGTGGAAATCATATTTCTAAGCACCTTTCACAACAAACAATATATATAACGTTATAGGATCAAAACAAATACATGTACATGCATACACTACAGAGACTTTGTTCTGAATGTGCTTCATGTAATTTATGATAATACACTAATTAGGTTATGAGGAAAAAATGTATTGCTCTAATTCATGTACCCTAACACTATATATTTTAACTGATACTATAAAATAATTTACTTCTTGCACTTAAATTATATACACATTTAACATTACTTTCACACTATTTTTTTTTAATAACAAAAAACACTTGATTCTGTACCGAAAAGCTAAAAACACAAAACAGAAACCACTAGCCACTTTTGCTTTTCCAAGTAAATCGCTACACTCCATGCCATTTGATTTTTTCTTTTTGGCTATATAGCAAAAGATTTAAAATACCCAAATACATGTATATCATATCTACATGTACAAGTATAGCTGCTAAATTCAACATCAAATTCTAACTTGTGGTGCATATACCAGCCACCCTACAAGTCTTTCTTACAAAATGGCCGTTTTTGCAGGCCCAATGGAGGGCAGTGTATCCCAAAGAATCTTTGGCTGTTAGCAGCCAGCGATTGTGAGTCATCCACCTCTGATATAAAGTGAGTCAAAATTCACAATACAGAATAAAATCATAATAAATGATTTCCAATTCTTATATTTTATTTTAGAACTGTCATAGTTATACTTAATGTGCAGACTTTTAGTTTTCCTGAAAAAATGACTATGGTACACAACACACAAATGAATTATCTCAAACGACCTAATACAGTGATGGTTTTTATACATGTATAACGCAGGTACTTGATTCTACTCTTAAAGGAAGATGTGAACGTTGATTTTAAATTGTTTAATGTGATTGGGTGATTTTCTGTTTTGTACATTAATTTGGGTCTAAATCTAAATTTGAAATTCAAAATACTTTTTACTTTAAAAAGTCACATTTTCCACTGAAGAAAATAATTTTTGTTTTAATCTATTATAATGTTTTCTCTTATCACAGATTCTCAGAAATATCATATTTAAAAAGAACAAATAGTCAACAACACAATTATAGATACGAAATACAACATACATAGAAAACAAGAGTTAAAACTTTATTTGAATCTAAGTTGATAAAAATATGGTTTTCATTTAAAACAGCATCTAGCAAACTTACAAAGTGTCCGTTCCTGCATGCCCAGTGTAGCGCAGTGTTTCCAGATTTTGGCTCCTTGGCATTGATGAACTGGGGATGACTCTGAAAAAACACAATCATTTTCTCCACGGTCTCAAACTCGTTGTCTCGAGCCGACTTGATGAACAGTCGCTGCCATGACCCAGTGTTCCCTGGGAATACTTGGTACAGGAACTTAGCCCCGGCCTTCAGCTGTTTGTTACGACTAGGTGCTTCCATATAAATCTGGAAAATGAAAAATGTTCTTGAAGAATTGGCACACTAATAAAATTGTTTGTTTGTAAAATTAATAAAATTTTCTATCTGGTCTACACAATTTGAATGAAAAATGAAAATAAAAGTGAGAGAAAGACCTTTTACTTTGTTACATACTCTTATAAAGAATCTACCGGTATCTAAGGGACCTCTTAAAAAAAATATCAATTGAAAAACTACATTCCATTTACTGGACCAATACTGTCAATAATGATAACAAATACAAGATTTTTACCTCATAATCAGGATGGTCTCCTGGCATAATTTCCAGTAGTCCTGCCTCTGGTAATCGTAGCATTTCCCGCACTCCTGGACCTGTTATACAGCAGGAAACACTTATTTACATTTCAAAATTTACCATGACAATTAGGAATCATTGATATATCTTAGCAAATTAGAGTTATCTATTAATATCTTTCTAATTTTTTATTATTTACATGATTAAAATCATTTAACTTTAATAACGGTACCTGCATGTAATTTAAAATCTTTTTTTTTTATTTCCATACAAATACATATACTTTTTATGGTAAAGAGAGATTATCTAAGGTATTCCAAAATAGGAAATTTATTTTTGAAAAGGATTACAAAATGAATTACCCTTACATGAATGCCTCCTTCTACCCACCTTTAGAGACCCCACTAAAATCATCAAAATATTCCTCTGTGTCTTTGTTTTTGATGACAATTTTCCTTCCTTCTGTCCAAAGCTCCTTCGATGTTGCTTCATAAAATCCTGATCCATTTGTAAGGCTCTAGAAAGAAAAAACAAAATCAAAACTAAATATGTGTACTACATCGCAGCATATAACAGAATGACCTTCATTTTGAATTAACGTCATATTTTGGTTTAAACAGTTTCTTACCAAGTTAATGACAAAAGCCAGACAGAAGTCATTGACAGTGATGTTCCGTGGAATGGTGATGACATCAAAGCGGCTTCTCATTTTGTCGCGAATTGCTCGTCGAACCTAAAAAGGAGCAAGTACCGTACTTTCTTTTAATTAAAAGAATTAATTTGTATAAGCATATCAATCATTAACTGTCTCCTTTATCCAAAAAATTTAGAAATTAAAAATTGCGTACAATTGTGATAAGTATGTGTATGTACCTCACTCTTGCAATTTTCAATATGCTGCATCCATCTTTTACAATAATCAACATCAAACTTCTTCTTGATCTTCTCTTGGGCTATTCAAGATAACATTCAATAGAATATTTAGCAAAAGCATTATCAACATTATTTATGTTCCTTTTCCTTAAATTGATATTCAATTACATGTACTATTTACATAGTGTTTCAATTTGTACCTATAGTGGTGCATAGTAGTAATCTACATATGTCCAGAATAATGCATATAAAACACATTTGATGAACTATTTATGAAGTTATACAAGGATTTTCTGTTTACCTTGTCTGTGCATTTCAATCTCATTCTTAAGTTCTTTTCTCCTCTGCAGTTCCTGCATGTTGGCAACAATTGGCGCAAATTTATCAATCTCATGTTGAGCCTCTCGAATGAGCATGGCAATGAATTCCTACAATTGGTTGACTCTTAAAGGGGCATGGTCACGATTTTGGTAAAAAATTATTTTCCCGATTTTAGTGTTTACAATGCTTCAGTAAGGCATTTTTAATAGGCAACCAAAATTTAAGTGTCATTCGTTGAGATATAAGCGAGTTACAGAGCTAACAATTCTTTGCTATGTAAACAAAGCTTTTGTTTACATTTTGAACGTTGAAGTGAAAACTCCAGTTTTAGACCGAAACTGAATGTGGTAAACGTTAAGATCTCATTTGTTATGCTTAAAATGAATAAGAAGATGGAAAAATCAGCTTGAAAAAGAATTTTTACCTGTATATTGAACTAATGTAAACAAAAACAGGGCATGAGCCTTGTTTACATGAAAAAGACTTGTGAGCCCTGTATCTTGCTTATAACTTCACTACTGACTCTCTTATTTCATTTGGTCATTGGAAATGCATTCCTAAAGCATTGTAAATAATAAAAACAGAAAAATAGAATTTGACCAAAATCGTGACCATGCCCCTTTAATGAACATATTCTAATTATCTCAAATTTTATCACAGGAGTTTATGTTTTAACTGCCTAGACTTTCTAAATGAACAAAGACCCTCAATAATGTTATCCTAGCAAATGTTTGTAATATATTATAATTGAAAGTTTAATATCAATTATATATACATGTATTTTAGAAACCCCGACAGTATGAATTTATATACTTTGAGTCAAATGCATAATTTTAATAGATTTTCACAGACACACATTCACGAAAACCATACAGATTTGAAAAGTTAGAACATGTGCTACCACTTACAAATCTGTTGACAACCGCTCGGCATTGGCGGAATTTGTATGCCATCATGAAGAAAAAACAGAAATATGAACACACTGCCATAGCATCAGCCTGCAAGTTTCAAAATAAAAATTAAGCATTTAGGAAAATAAAATTCAAAATGTTAAAAAAAAGATTTGAACAGATACACTCTAAACATAGGTAATCACAGATTACAAAGCTCACCGAGACAAGGCATCACCTTTATGAGGAATCACCTTTATGAAACCACCTTTATCATATTATATGAAAATCATAATTAATAATGATCTTGGATATACATTGATACTGTTTTGACACAATATCTTATAACTATATCATATGTTAAAAAATTGTATAATAATCATATGTTCATTTCATACGGTATAATATGATACGATGTTTATCAATACAATAAAATATGATATTGCATCCTATGATACCTACAATATATATCATATAATACAATTAAATACGGTATTATATGATACGATGTTTATCAATACAATAAAATATGATATTGCATCCTATGATACCTACAATATATATCATATAATACAATAAAATACTGTAATAAATAATGATGAAATATGATATTGTAACATATGATATGACATTGTATCGTGTTATACATAATTGTATTTGATCACATAATACAATATCATTAATAAATAATATATGATACAATATAGTATGATACATTATATATCATATCACATAATACATCGCAATATTGTAACAAATAATATTATATTTTATAATATTATAGTATGATAATGTATTGTATGATATTGTATCATATTTGAAACATAATAGGATATTGTTTATATGATACAATATAATTAGATACAACATCGTATCATATCAATTGATACAATATCATGTGATATAGTACTATATTATATCATACAATATTATATTATATCGTATACTTATAGAAAATATACCCTTTTCCGCCCTGTGCGATATAAACAGAAAATTTGCCTATCCGTGTGATATAAACCCTAGGGGTGTGATATAAGATTTATATCACACCCCTCTCCGGCAATCTTCTGATGTTATATCACACCCCTTTCCGTGAATCATCGGCTATTATGACGTAGAGTTCGGTATGCGTCGTTCAACTCCGATCTCCGAGTTTGACGTCATAATAATTACGTCGACGTCAACTCGGTATTCAAACAGCTGGCGCAAAAAATTCAGGGAAGTTTATTAGAGATGGTATATATAGACACGGAGCGTTTTGTTAACAATAGATATTCATCAAATGATGTTTTTTACTATTTCTTTGATATTTTCTATAAGTATATGATATAAAAATCATAACATGGCAATTTTTATATCGCATCCTATATTAGCCCGAGGTTGCTGTATATCAGCCCAAGAGCCGTCAGTGTGATATTGTACTATATTATATCATACAATATTATATTATACTATATTGTATTATATGATACAATATCACATTATACAATATCATTTAATACATTTTCATGTGATATAATAAAATATTATATAAACCAATATCATATTATACAATATCGTATCATATGATATGATATATATTAAACAATATCATATCATATGATACAATATGTTGCAATATCATATGAAACAATAGCATGTAATAAAATAGTATATAATACAATATCATATTATACAATATTGTATGATAATATACAATACTATACATAACAATATCATGATACAATATCCTATCATTATGTACAAAACAATTGATACAGTATCATATCGTATCATATAACTTTTTACAATATAATATATGATATAATTTTGTATTATATAAAACAATAGTGTATCATATCATACAATACTATATCATAGGAAACATATTATATCATTTAACAACAAACACATCTATCAAGCAGGTTTGAGTGAGGTAGGAGATCTTTTTCAGCATCCTTGATAATGGAGATCAGGCTCTGCATCTGAAGCTACCTCTGCAGCTCATTTATATTATAGTAAAATCATCTATGCAAGCTATTATCTATAAAATATGTGACCTGTTCCAAAAAACCAAATCTCATCCAGCATCTGAAACCTATGGCTCAGATTCAGCATTCAAGCCTGCCAGTTGCATCAGTATCTTAAGACGCATCATCCATGCAAATTTTATGAAGTTAGGACCAGTAATAACTAAGATATAATCATCAGAGGGCACCTGCTCCAAAAACACCAGCTCTTAAAACCTTAACCTCCCTCCAGCATCCGAAACCTATGGGTCAAATTCAGCATTCATGCTTGTCAGGTGCATCAGTATCATAAGACGCACCATCCATGCAAGTTTAGTAAAGTTAGGACCAGTGATCTAAGATATATTTTTTAGCATTTTTGATAATGGAGTTCAGGCTCTGCATCTGAAGCTACCTCTGCGATTCATTTATATTATAGTTAAATCAACTATGCAAGTTTGAAATAGTACTAATATTTATTAAACATGTGACCTGTTCCAAAAAACTTAACCTAATCCAGCATCCGAAACCTATGGCTCATATCCAGCATTCAAGCCTGTCAGGTGCATCAGTATCATAAGATGCATCATCCATGCAAATTTTATGAAGTTAGGACCAGTAATAACTAAGATATAATCATCAGAGGGCACCTGCTCCAAAAAATTTAACCAGCTCTAAAAACCTTAACCTCATCCAGCATCTGAAACCTATGGCTCAGATTCAGCAGTAAAGCATGTATGGTGCATCAGTATCATAAGATGCACCATCCATGCAAGTTTGGTAAAGTTAGGACCAGTAGTAACTTAGAAATTGCTATCAAAGGGCACCTGCACCAAAAACTTTAACCTGCTCCAAAAACCTTAACCTCCTCCAGCATCTGAAACTCATGGCCCTGATTCAGCATCCAAGTCTTTCAAATCAATAAGTAGGTCCAGATGCATCATCCATGCAAGTTTGGTGACGATAGAACAAGTAATAACTTAGATACAGGACCTGCAACAAAAACCATAATCAGTTCCGGACGCCGACGCCGACAACTGGGGTATAGCATAAGCTCCCCCCGACTTCGTCTTGGTGAGCTAAAAAGATGTCTGTATAATATCAATTACCTCAACTAAATCTTCTGACTCAAATGGAGTATCAGCATAAAACATGTTCTCTGCAGTCTTCAGGGCCAAGTTGATTGTCCATCTAAAGAGTAGTTCATTTGTACAGATCTTAATACATGTAACTGCATTTATTTTACACAGAAAAGACATGCATGAATAAAATGTTTGCATGTGTATATAAATACAGGAACTTCTGTGCTTCTATTAGCTTCGCACAAATTTTGTTCAAAATTCATCTCAAGAACATCAGTTTGTCATAGCATAGCAGGAAACTACATTCAATCTAGTTTTATTGAATAATAAGCACACATATCTACTCAAACCTATCAAACTACTTTGTAAACTCCTTTCTTCAAAAATTAGTATGTGTACATAGTTTTGTTTAAATCATAAATAATGCTGCTAAAAACTGAAAATAATTATATCCCTATAGTATCTCTATATATGTGATCAAAGACCTGATTTTTTCAAATTTTCAAAGAGGATTCATTCCTGAAGATTTACACTGGTGTGCTTTGATGATATATTTTTCAAAATTCTTATATCTATTCTGAAAACTTTCAAATAAATTTTAGTACGGTATGAGATTCTTAAATTAGACACCTTTATACATCAAATAGGTTTGCATTGTGCATCAAACTTCAATAAATAAGAGAGAGAGAGAAAAAGAGAGAAAGAGAGACAGAGATAACAAAATTAACATACCATAAATCAAATATGAGGTATTTAGGTGATGCATAATATGTGTTGTTTTGCTTTCATCTTAAAACAAGAGAGAGAGAGAGAGAGAGAGAGAGAGAGAGAAAGAGAGATATGAAGCAATAGAAATAACAAAATAAATGACTTTACATGGTCGATGAACACGTACATCATATGCTGACTGATAAAAACTACATCTAGCACTGGTACATCAAACTCACCGATCATTCAGAAGCAGGTCAGAGGTAAATGTGTTAGGGACGAAGGAGTTGACTAGAGCACACAGGACTCGGCTATCTACTAGGTCATCTATGGACTGAAAAAGTCAACAACCTGTCAAACCCAACCTCTAGTCTCTGGGTACACTATATCATCTGGTGCCTGATAGATTCTGTTGGGTTGTCATTAACTTCAAATCTACCATTCATGTCAATATGATTTTAATTTTAAAGCTAGCTGGGTGGCTAACTGCTTAATTGATACATGTACTCTGTTTGCATTGTCTACAGGATTAAGGGGACAATCTAAGGAATAGCTAAAACACAAACATACTTCTATTTTTGTTATTTTCTTTCTCTTAATTCATACTTTTTGAAAGTAAATTATTGTTTAATTTTCTATTAATTCAATTTAAATAAGTTTTTATTTAAATTACTTGTCATAATTTCAAGTAAAACTGAACCAATAGTAATCAAGTTTAACAAAAGTATAAATTTTACAACTTTCTGTGATCTTTAAACTTATTTTTTCAAAATAATGGTTTAACCTTTTTAAAATTGTTGCAGCTTGAATATGGTTTTAACTATACCCAGTATTGTATATAAAAGGCAAACTCACATAACAGGAAAGGTTCTTCCCATCTTTTACAGTCTGGAATTTACAAAATAAAAAAAAAACAAATAAAACTTCTCCAAGTTAATAATGAATTACTTCAGTACATAGTAAGAGTATCGTACTCTCATTAAAGTAAAATTGTTTAGCTTTATACATGTATATACAGTAGTCCTAGGAAATTTTCATTTCAATTTCATAATTCACATATACCGGTAAGCAATTCATGTTTCGATAAAAAAAAAACTACTTAATGTCATGTCCACAAATATTATGCCTCTTCTTAAGAAGAGGAAGTGGTAATCATTTCTCAATGGAACTCCTTGTGAACATTACATTTTCTAGAACATATTGTACAGACCTTGAGTTGAAAGTTCACCATTTCCAAAATACAGTCATCTGGGCTAGGATAATCCCCAAATTCTCGTTTCTTCTTTTTAAAGTTTTTGACATAGTCAGCATTGGGCCATTTAATCCAGTCTGCAAAGTCATCCTCCTAGAGACAAAGATGGATAAAAAAATTCATTTATATCTCATATTTTTATGCTCATAAATACAGGTACCGGTAATGTTAATTTAATTGACCTATTCCTAAATTCATAGCTAAACTATTCCATGCATCAACATGAATGATCCTTGGTTTTTCTGTCAAGATTATGATATTGATGTTCCAAAAAGTAACGGTAACAAATTTACTACTTTGTACAATGTACATAGATTATTACTTTTTTAAGATGAATATTCCTATTTTGACTGCTTTTGCAACACCTGACATCATGCATTCACAATTTGACATCATGTGATATAATATGCTCCCACAGTCTAGTCTATGCTTGAGTAGGAATGGTCAATGATGTTCATTTACTTTCAGGTAAATTCTAAAAACACTTATGTGCACTGCTTTCAGTCAATATGAAACTACAAAACATGTGATGTAGACGTATCACCAGACTCACGGGCCATCAAACATAATTAATGAGCTCACCTTTGATCTAATTTAGTCCCACCTAAATCTCACTTTTACAAATTTAAAGGAACATATGACTGAAAAGTGGAAAGGGGATCAAAAGTAAGCTTGTCTAAGCCTGAGCCAGGAACGATAACTCACATCATGTTCCTCCTGAGCCCCCGCTGCCCCAAACCCAGACAGTAAGGACTTTTTCTGCTGCTTCTTCTTTTTCTTGGCAGGAGGAGGTTCTGGGGTCCACTGCAAGATCAACACATTTGCATTGTATTAAATTATGTATCACACTGACTTGCAATCAAGTAGAGACATAAAATACATATACATGTATAAGCTTTAAAACTGTTGCTCTTTTATCATAGGCGCTTCGGTCAAGGATGCAGCACCAGTTTATATGGTATAAACAATGTTGGGAATTTGAATACCATACAGTATTTTTATACTCTGGATTTTTTTTAACCCCTTCATTAACTTTATGTCTTATGGAGGTTCTAAACATAATTTTGGGTATTACCACAGAACACTCATTTGGATAAGTTTTAAAAATTGTCTTATCCCACTCATTTTCTAAATACACTTAGTATAATCCATGGGATAAGACAAGTTGTGTTGTGTTGCAATATAGTTAAGAAGGCTTGATGGTCGTGTCATTTTAAAACTGATCTCCTTTAGAAGAAGAGCTCTATATAAACATATACGAACATACCCTTTAAAATAAAATATATGAATTTGTTCTTCACTAAATAAGAGTCTTTAGCTTAACAAATTATAGAACCAATTTATCAAGACCTTGGACTTTCGGTAGGACTATTTCTGCTATTTCTTTCATCAAAACAAGTTAAAAATGACTCTGGATTCAAGCGAAATATGCACCAATTGCGTAGTCTTAGCTCAAAAGCCAGACAAATCGTGTTGATTTCAAAGAGCCATGGCTGAGTGGCCAACAGTGATAAAGACATGCAGGCCTACGTCTGTCTATGCTGTTTGACACAACTATCTAAAGTCCAAGCTCTTGTTAAAATGGTTCTATCTTAAAATTTTAGGTAGATCTGGTTAATTTGTTGACCATCCAGCCTCCTTAATTGGTGTAGCCTACATGAGGGTTACATACCTTGAATGGTACTTGACATAGAACGTCTTCATCTAACTGCTGGAGGTATTCGGCCCTCTCCCACACAAACCAAATGTCATGACAGATCAGTCTCCACAGTAGGTCAAACACCTGGTGACACAATTAAATTTCCCTCTTATTATTTTTTTTAATATATACTACATTTGCTCACATTGGAACACAAACTGATAAAAAAGGTGAATGGGGGGGGTCCATTCTCCATTACATTTAATACATTAATGTATATTACTTGGGTGTTTGCTTTTTTCATATTTTTTTTAATCTCTCATACCATCTAACAATATATGTACATAGGTATACTATACCAGAATGACATACATACAAAATGCATTTTTTCCATTTTGTAAGCTAAGATGTATCATCATCAAGTTTATAATCTATATTTTCAGGAAGAATTCAACTTTTTTCTGGTTAAGAGTGCAATCATGTAAACTTCCAATATACATACTAAGTAAGTAAAATAACAAAAATTAAATTAAATTCAGACCTGATCAGCACTTCTCATGGCAAACATTCGTGTGTCTACAGATACATCTGCAGGTAATACTGAAGATTTTTTTAGTTCATCGACAATCCAGTCCACCCTAGTCTGCTTCTGTTGCTGAGATAGGCTAAAAAATTAATTTTGTAGTTTCAACAAATAATCATTATTCCATCATTAAACAATTTGAAACTTATAAAGCTGCTCACAAACCAAATTTTATATAATCTTTCTTGTATCATGTGTATAAGAGGTCTTGAAAAGTAATTGATCATGCATGAGTAAAAACACTTTCTATGATCTGAAAACTTGTTAGAGAATCAATGGATGTATAAAAAAAATGACATACTAATATAAACCAATAGTTCTGAAATTAAAATTATAGCTTAACATTTTCATGTTTCCTAATAATGTATAAATAGACACATATGAAGAAATTAAAAGATTAATTATAAAATCATAAAAACCACAGTGGAATATAATATATAATCGGGAATTTTTTGCATGATGCATCTTTTTTAAACAAAAAATTCTTAATCTATGTTGTATTTTCTTTGAAAACCTACTTGAACATGAAAATTATTTATATTATACCTGTATTTTTTTAAAACAGTAATTTCTTATATCATGAATATAACGCAAGTTTCTTACTCGTCCATGCTTTCAAGTCGTTTGATGTCATAGCCTGTAATGCTTTCCACCAGGTACTTCATGTGCGTTCCAGAGAGTAGATCCATGAGCACATTGTTTAACAAATGGTCATAGGGCATGAGCCGCAGGTTGACCCACGCCGTAAAACCCTTGATTCTTGTCCTCAGCGACATGGCGGGACCACTTAGTAAGGAGGTCTGGTGCTACATTATTTTTACCAAGGAATCTGAAAATTTTATAGATAATAATAAAATCACTTATGACAAAATTGTCGGATAAATATTATTGTTTTAAATAACGGTAAATAAGGGTTAAGCGAATTTATCGAACTGTTGAAATGTTTTGAATCGTCAATTTTTGGAAAGATTGGTATTGCTGGCATGAAAATCGCATTGCATATATGGACAGAAGCTTCTGTCGGCATATTACTCGTAGAGTAAATATATCTGTGTGTAACTTACGTATTAATCGTTCACCTTTATTTAGATTTCTGATAATCTGATATTTCCGCCATTTGTAAACAACCTTGATGTTTCTAATGATTTAACTTTTCGGAACCGTGCACTGGTAATATTTTTTGAAAAGTCCAGAGAGATTCGAAAATGTTGGTGACACGCGAACCCGATTAAAATAAAAGTCCCGAACTTTTCCCATGTGGTATTACTTAAAGTCCATTTGTATTTCGTTGAGTTTTAAAACATATAAAAATAAAATAAAACGAAGTTGAAATTTTAATAGACACCTCCTTTTTAAATTTTACCATATTTTTTAGTTATCTCTTTTATCGTCAAATGAAGAAACTTGAATCATGGACAATAATACTTCTGAGGCCTCATCGAGTTCATCATGTGAATAAAATTGATGGGACATCACTCCATCAATTTGTTCATATCTATTGCACAGTTATGAAAATAAAGTTAAGAAGAAAAAATGTTTCTTTTTAAAATATTTTTAGAAAATATTGTATTACTATTTACTACCATATAGAATTCCATACAATTTAACCGTCCGTCAGATATGCTCTAAAAAGTGGAGGGGGTGCAGCTGCTTAAAGATTTAATTTTTCATATGTACATTTAATAAAAATGTCTATTGCGGGAAATAGTAGGGGCCAGGCCCCCAGGCCCCCTGCCCCTTCCCCCACCCACCCACCCCCTTGATATGCTACTTGCCTTAATATAACAACAGATATCTTAATGTCTAGAACATACTTTTTGATCATCGGATAATTCTCCTTTTTTCTGCCATAATTGTTATCTCCATATCATATATAACCCACCAAAGAAAAACAATTTTATACCCCTGCAAACAAAGTATGCAAACGCTGGAATCCTATTGTCTGTCTGTTGTTATGTATTTAGACACAACTACATGTGTATGTCCTGACTGGAACTTAACACACCTTTTGAAACATGTAGCAGTCTGAATAATCTCCACACAAAGCCATGGAAGACACGCCAATTTTCAATTTTGAACCATTATAAAATTTGGATGAAACGCATCTTGACAAGATGGTTGAAAAGTTAAATATTGGCATTTTCCCTTTGTTAAAAACACTAGATTACATGTATGTTTTACTTAGTAATTGATTCTAAAAAGCCAAAAATACTATCATCTATGTCATGCAGGTCTTGGGGCATATGTGTAACAACGCACTTTGAAAAATAACGCACTTTGAAAACTTTTTTCAAAGTGCGTTAAAATTAGGACCAAGTCAACGCACTTTGAAAAAAAATAATTTTGTTTCAAAGTGCGTTGATATCGATCGTTAACACTTTTATATACAATAAATGGTTATTTTAACCATGTTAAGCTTCATGGGATAAATACATTAAACAGAGAACATAAGGGATTCTATAAGCTAACTTGATAAAAAAAAAATATTTCGATTAAAGCGTTATCTCATAAGCTCATATAGTTCAACAATTTACACATAAAGAACAACTCGTGAGATTTGTGTTGTTATCCGAAAAGGACATAAACTGCATCGCTTAGAAACTTTCCGTCCTTTCTTTCATGTTTTTTACCTTATTTAAAATATGTTTGCAGCAAATTAATTCCGTTAAAAGGCAGCAAATATTTTTCTTAAATTTACATATAAAAAGGTGAATTAGCATGGAGTTGAACCCCCCCCCCCCCCACACACACACTTTTTTTTACCATGTGAAAAATTAAATTGAAAATAAAGGGAATGAACAGTGAAATTGAAGTTATAGGTTAGGTATACTACGCTATCCCCACCTCCACGGATTATGATTTTCATGATTTCGGGAAGATCCCTTTTTTTTCCTTCTTTTTTTTTTTGGCTTGTTAAGATCAGTCTGGATGAGTCTGCCCCCTTTCAAAAACGAGCTACGTTCCTGAACGGATCTTTAATTTGGTATAAATCATTGGGTAATTCCAGAACCGAAAAGGATCAATGCATAACATGTTTCAAATAGCTTAAATTCCATGTGCTTATAAATAAACATGATGAGAATTATATATATCAAACTGAAGATGACCTTTTAGAATATCAATTTAATCAAAATTCAATTAAAAACATACCCTTATGCATGCTTATATTTAAGTTGATATATAGTGTTTTAATGTTTGTACAAAGTACTTCTCTATTTATAAATGAAGTGATCTATTTGGTTTGAATTTGAAAAGAGGGTTCATGTTTAGACACATACACATATTAACAGAGCAATTGGGAGAAACCATTGTTTGCCCAGCTGGCTTTTTTCAATATCACATACCCTGGTATCATATGGGTTAATAACAAAAATGCCGGTTGCAATCAATTTAGTGTTCCATTTAGTTTTAAAATCAACTCTCACAAAATTGTATAAGAAAATTCTTCGTTATAGCTCGATCCTTTTTTTGCCTTTAAGCCACTCTGATATATGAAACTAGATGATCCATTTTATGAAGATTTTTTGTCAAGACCAACTTTACACAAATATCATATCATTTTACATGGAATGTCTATAAGGTTTAAGAATATTTGAAGACATTGTCTCCTGTACAGGGTTTGTCTTTGTTTCAGTTGTCAAAGAAATTGACATTGCTATTAGCGTTATTATATGATCAGCAGAAACAAGGTTTACATCTTCTTGATTTTAGAAATATTGCTGTACGGGAAAACATATTGATAATAAGATATGGTGATTTGTTGAAGCAATCAAGACCAAGGTATCATTTAGATGAAATTTCTATTGCTGCTTATACAAATACACGTAATATAGATCCAATGATACATGTATTGATTTATGTGCAGTGCATGTGTATTAGAAATATACTTGTATAACTAAAACACTAAGAGGATCAAAATTTAATTTTGTGTCAGTTAAGTCAGTTATGATTAATGCTGACCTAGATATGCATCGTTTTTCGCTTAATAGTACACAATCAGCGACAACTAGTGCTACAGCAAAAGCTAAACGTTTCTGTGCATACAATCCTTAAAACAGCAGGATGGACGAGAGAACAACTTCAGAAAAATTTATTAAAAACCCATCAAAATGTGTCGTGAATTCAGTCATGCTATACTGGATAGTTTTCGTGATAACTAGTTTTATATACCAGGTATTGTGTATGTAGATATGTTCCATGGTCTCTTTTGGACGGAATGAAGTTAATTCAAACATTTGTTTGGTAATTATTTTATAGCACTTTAATCAAGTTTTTGCGATGTGTTTTTTTTTTTGGTCATCAATTCTGAAGTTTCATTTGAGACTGAGTCTTTCAATGGAAGTTTGACTGATTTTCCTCCATTGTGAGACGTAGGGCTCAAATGCCCATCCACATCCCCATGAATTTTATTTTTTAAGTCCACCCGTGATTCCACTACCGTTTTAGAAGTGGTTGTTGGGTAGAATCATCTTTAGAGTTATCAATCTAATTAAAATTAGATCTTTGATCCGCTCCTATTAGATCGCTACTTTGTGTAGCAATCTAATAGGAGCGGATCAAAGATCTAATTTTAATTAGATTGTAGAGTTATATACTGAAATTAATACGGACAAGGACACAAAAACGATGTTCCGAAAGTCCAAAAGATTTACCTTAAATATCACGCATATAAATGCCCATGTTCTAGCTAGTTTGTTATATTGTTTATTCAACTCATCACAGTACTTGGTCATAGCTGTTGTATCTATTGCATTAAGGCGGCTGGATAGTCTACAAATTACCCATCAGATCTCCCTTAAAATTTTAAATATGATATTTTTGGTCATAAACTATTTTAGTAAAGAAAAAGTCCGAAATATTTACTTTTAAAATTCAAACTGTATCTTTGTACAAAACTCTTTATCTAATAAAGATTAATATAGTCTTAAAAAAAGGGGGGGGGCACGACCATGCATCCCTCTTAATACTAGTATGTACTTACATACCATTATATATATCATCTTCGCAAACTTAGGGCTACTCTACGGATCTAACACTCCGGCTTGCGAAGATGCATATACAAAACATATACAATATTATATGTATAAGCAATATCATTCGGAGAGCATGCTTTGGTTTAATACACGGTAATCTATAGTTGTGTCAGTGAATTCATTTCTATGGCGACATAGAATTGTACATTGATATTTTATTTAGAAATTTTGAATGAAAGAAATATACCGATTTATTGTAGTCTTTACTTTGTGTCATACGACATACCTGTACATGTAGAACAACCAGAACATGAACGCGTATACATGTGTATGCGCGCGTGTGTGTGTGTGGGTGGGGGGGGGGGGGGGCTCAAGTTTAGTAAATGTTTGCTTGCAAAGTCGACAGTTTTACATCACAGTAAATAACTAATTAATGCTGTGATATTTAAGTCCGGACACGAGAAAGTCCGGACATTCAGGTACCCTTTCGGTTAGACATAATTTACTTTTGTCTAAATATTTTGATGGGACTTTTTTTTTTTAACTCTGATCCTATCATGAAAAAACTGAATGTACTCATTGCTCTAATCCTCTAGCTTATAACTCAAAATGTCCCATGGGAGAATGGTAGGATTTTTCGTCCCACCTAAAATCCCATCAAAATTCAACGGGATAAAAAACCTTTGTGTGATTTTAACTCCCGCTGGATTTTTTCTACCATCATGGAGTTCATAGGATAAATAATCCTCTATAAAGCATTTCTAGGATGTAAAATCCTATGAATCACTATTTTGGGATATTGTATCCCATGCAGTGGATAAAAAACTGTAAACATCATCTTGATAGATTGTATGTTAGAGTTAACTGAATACTTGAGATTCAATTGTCTGATCACATAGTTTAGGAATAGCAATTTTCGAACAACCAATGTAATGATCTCATATATAATGTCAATATATCCATCTTATGAATTACTAAAAGTCACAATTCAAATAAATTTCAGTTAGAGCATATTTTATTGTATATATAATATACAATGGGTTTGAACACAAGTTCTAGCAACTTACTAGTACTTGTTTCTCACCCTAACACAAATAATTTACAATTGTCATAAAACATGTACGGAGGCGTATTAGTGCCACATTGTAGGTTTTTTCTTTAAAATTCTAACTTTAAAGTTGGAATTTCCAACTTTAATCTTGGAATTTCCAATTTTAATCTTGGAATTTTCAATTTTAATCTTGGATTTTCTAACTTTAAAATTGATTTTTCCAATTTTAAAGTTGGAATTTCCAACTTTAATCTGGTTTTTTGTTTGAAGTTATTTCTTGTAAATAGAACACTATACATTATATGACAGGCAAACTGTGCATAAACATATTGTTGTATATGCCTGAACTAGAAGATATCATATAAATATATAAGATTTAAACGTTTATCAGATTTCAAATAATTTTGAATCAAATAAATGTTACCTTAATATGTAAAACAAGAGGGTGTTGTTTATTAAATACAGGATTAGAAAGAAGCACACTAAAAGACAATTAAGATCAAAACAAAGCCTTGAAATTTGTAACAACATGGCGTTAATAAATATCTATGGTGGCATAGTTCTGCCCCCACTTGTCAGATAATTATGTCGACTTGTCAGATCTTGATGTCGATTTGTCAGATAATTATGTTGACTTGTCAGATATTTATGTCGACTTATCACTTATTAACGTGTTATAAAACTTTACACTAAAACGTTTCGACGCCCAATTTGTGCCATTTAGTTTACATAATATTTTCTGACAAGTCGACATAAGGATCTGACAAGTCGACATGATCATCTTTTATGTCGACATCATTATCTGACAAGTTGACAGAATTATCTGACAAGTCGACATACTTATTTGATAAGACAACATAACATCTGAAAAGTCAACATCATGATCTGACAAGTCGACTTATAATATGAATGATAATTTTCTTCAAACTGGTGGCCATTTTGTTTTTTCTTTCAGATAATTATGTCAACTTGTCAGAGCTTAATGTCGACTTGTCAGATAATTATGTCGACTTGTCAGATAATTATATTAACTT
Source organism: Magallana ariakensis (assembly GCA_020458035.1). NCBI lineage: Eukaryota > Metazoa > Mollusca > Bivalvia > Ostreida > Ostreidae > Magallana > Magallana ariakensis. The sequence goes on from CM035818.1 coordinate 32,496,575, forward strand.
GTTAGATCTTTATGTCGACTTGTCAGATATTATGATGAAATGCAAATGGCAGTTAGTGGTACTAACACGCTTTGACAACAAAATATTGAGTTTATAGTCAATATGATTATTTTCTGACAAGTCAACATAAAGATCTGACAAGTTGAAATAAATATATGACAAGTCGACATAATTATCTGACAAGTCGACATAATTATCTGACAAGTGGTGGCAGATCTATGCCACCATAAATATCACTTATAAAGGTTCTCCGATCCTTAGCTTCAAAGTTGGGGGGGGGGGTTCATCATAAAAATGTTATTTATCCTTCAAACTTTATTAATGAAATAAAATAAACAGATTTTTTTAAGGTATCCATGCATTTTATGGAGTTATTGCAATTTTGGCCACTATGAATATAATGGAATAAACAACGTATACAAGTTGCGATCAAATTAGAACAACCACCCCCACCCCACCCCCCCCCCCACCCCCCCAAAAAACAACGGTTGTAGCGGTGCATCAGTGGCTCGAACTCCTTTACCTTTAGGTAGTAGGCCTCCGTGGAGCCACTAAGCCAAGCAGTCCGTTGAATAGCTTTCCGTGATATTAACACTTCAAGACTAATTAAATTTGTCTATATAAAAGGCAGATTTATGGTACGAATATAAAAAAAAATCGGGATAAGTTAGAGTTATCAAACATTGCTGGGGATCGGAGATCGTTAAATGAAATTCGTCTGAAATTGTAAAAAAAAAAAAAACTTATTTAATAACAACAGAAGATTAAAGTTGGAAATTACAACTTAAAAGTTGGACAATTCAACTTTAAAGTTGGAAAAATCAACTTTAAAGTTGGAAATTCCAAGGTTAAAGTTGGAAATTACACTTGATTAAAGTTGAAAAAAATTTTATTAATGCGTTAAATTTTTTTATATAATATTAATTTTTGTACAGCAGTAATTTTATGTATTTAGAAGTTCTTAGCATGGTTAACTTTCACTACCTTCGTATTAAAGTAAGCATGAAAGTCAAAAAAAGATAGTTCATATGAACGTAATTATATGTATCAAACATAATATTTATCACAGATACATTTTTTTTACAAATGAAGAAAAAGTCCCGATAAGCATATTCTTGTTTTCCACGTGAACAGTTGGGTGAGCATACAATAATTTCTCGATATCAATCACGATTTATAGTAAACAGTTATGCCTTTAACTTTGTGTGAATAATATTCGCTACACGTTGTTGGACATTACAAAATATAAAATCATTTCATTACTTCCAGTATTTGATATGTTTTTGATAAATTGATTGAGAGTGGGTGCTTTTTTTTTTTTTACAATCAACTGGTAATATATATCCGAACAAACCGACTTTAAGCATGTTTAGGATGAAATTAAGACATCTAAACAAAAGGTCAGATAAGCGTGTATAAAAACAGATGCTATACTACAGATACGTATATAAATTGCACAGACGTGAATTTCTAATAACACATAATGGATACGAGTAAAATCTACTGGACTTAGAACGTATAAGCGAATAGATAAACATAAATGAAGTCAAAAGTGGGGGTCTGGAACAGACCCCCCCCCCCCTCCCCCCAGAAAACTAAAATTTATTAAATTCAGATAGATAAGTTACCGAAATAGACATTGAACCCCTCTGGCAAACACAATTATCCTTCGGTTCGCCGTTTTTCCGGGAAGATTTTCTTTCATTCGCGCATGGGTTTAGAAAACGTGTTTAACCTGCATTTGTACGTGTACCTAGGCAGATTATTTTTGTTCAGTTCTTTTAAAGATATTAATTGAAATTCTATCTTATCAATGATCTACAGCTAGGGTTTGGAAACCAGTAACAACCACGCAGTTATGTTATGAAAACACCTTTTCTGTAGTAATTTGATAAATGCGAGGCAATAAGTGGCATGTAATGTAAGACATCGGAGGGTTTTTTTGAAGATTACATTCTTAAACCCGAAAAATTGGACAGATTTTTTCCCCCATTTTACACTGTTACTGAGTAATAATTTCCTATTTCTTCATTGTATGAATGGAAAAAAATTAATGTCTTAACGCAAGTTTAAGACAAGGTATATTTTACGGACCACGCCAACGCAGGTTTCTTTTACAAATATATGTTGCTGTTATTTTTTTTTTTTTCGACAATGCCTGCTTATACCCTCATGCACAAAATAAGGAGGCTGGGTGGTCAACAAAAAATTTATAATACCAATCAGATCTACCTCAAATGAAGGTGTTGCAGTTCCTATGCTAATTTTCCCTAAAGGAGTTGCAGATAAAATGGAAAAATCAAAGTTACAGAATTCGATGCAAATCTTTTTTCGTGCAACGTTGTACATAAAGCAGTGAAGAATTTTATTTGGAAAGTTTGTACTAACTTATATAAGACCATGAAATAAATTTGAAAATGGTTACACAGACAAATGTGGCAGAGTTCACGCTATATGAAAGGGGAATCCTCATCATTGTAAAAAACTGCCTCCTTGAAACAAAATTAATTTAATCTAAGACAATTTCTTGAAAACTGCCATTTCCGATTTTTGTTTCAAAGAGGCATATTTCTAATAAATCTGACTTTTGGAAAAAATCATTAATACCTTTGAAATCTAAAAACGATGTGTTAAATCTCCCCTGTTTAATTCAAGTCTAGATTAGTCGAGTGGTATGATGATTACCGTGTCTTACATTTTTAACTGGGTTCGAATCCCGAAAAAGTTGGAATTTTTTAAATTTTATTTCTTTTAACCGCATGGAAAGGTAATGTATACGTATATATAATTAAGAATATCATAATGAATTATTTAAACTCTTGTTAATGCAATATTTTGCATGCATGCTTATTTTTTTCAACATTACTGTGTGAAGTCCCCGTTATAAACTTGATAAACATTTTCTACTGTCAGAACAAGAGATTTTAAAATAATGTATTCAGTATGCATCAATGTAGAAAGCTGATTTTTTTTATGCTGGGTATGCTGTTTTCAAAGATACATGTAGAGGTTGTTAAAAGCAAACAAAATCATTTTTTAAAAATTGAATCGGTGATGAAGCAATAGGTTAATGAAAATATGTATGGATAAATTTGTTCTACCTTTTTATCAAGACTTAGCGTTTATTTAGATACTTTGGAAACATAGGATGATTACAATTACAACTCTGACGGTTTTGAAGAGCCAGAATCAGATTTATTCATGTATCTCAAGAATGATATTTTAAACACGCTGGACAGTAGAAATTAAATTAATATATGTTAACACTCGAATATGTGGTTCTCTTTCTAACTGTATTTGGTGGTTGCCGTGTTCGATAGAAATGCGCGTAAAATGTTTGGGTTTTTTTTTTTTGCCTACCCGCTATGTAAATATAGTCGTCTACGTAATGTGTCTATATTTAGATATGGCTCTCAAGCGATGCGGATATTTAAAGGTTCTTTCCACGTTAGGGAATAGTCCCGCTGTTTTGCAACACCTTCTTTGTAAAATTATTTGTCTCGCTATAAACTATTATAAAGTAAAGAGAAATTCGATTTATTTCAACATTAAAATTTGGATGTTTCCTTATATCTTTATACAGAGCTCTTCTTTAAGGAGATTTATATTTAAAATGGTCATGACCACCCAGCCCTCCAAAAGACATAGAAAACCTATAGTTATATCAGTTCGCTGTCTAATCTCTTTAACCACCTCCCCTTCCCCCTTTTTCTTACAAACGGAAAAGGGAAATAGAAAGACATACATATATACATACAGACGGACGGACGCCGAACAAAACATGATCAAAAACGTTAAATTACATGATCTTTTATCTCAGGTGAACTTTAAAGGTTAAAATTTGATTGAAGAATATATCCATATTCTTAATATTATGTAGATACATGTATCTATATATTGGTGTAGATCCATAGCTTACTGTGGCCAAGGTGTGGGGGACATTCACCTTTTAGTGGTTAAAGGATTTTTCGCCAAAGTTGCGAAAAAACCATTCCTTCGACCACGATAAAAAAATCTATTTGTGTTAAAACTATATTATTTCTCAGAAGGTGACAATCAATATCACACCCTCCGGTCGAGATGTCGTCGTAAGTGGAGTCCAATGGAACACATACAGGTGCTTTAAAAGGGGAACTGGATTAAAAATCAGATGAAAGTTTTGGTTTCTTTGAACGACAAAGGACATTAGAGACATTGGAAGGAAAAAATTAATAGGTTTGTGCGTTTTATTATTTCAATGGTCAATGTTATCGAAATAACATTTAAACAAAAAGTTAATTTAAATAGGGTGTTGTGCAGTTGGATATCTCATAGGTGCGAATCTTAAAGAGAAATAAGGGGATTGGGGAAAAGAATTCTTATTCATATTTTAATTATTAACTAGTTTTTTGAATTGCTGATATTTATAATCGGTCGGTATATAAGAAGAGAAACTAGAAGACAAACTGACATTCTTTTCAAGCAGAGGCACCTGACATTATATATTTTTCTTATATATTCAAAATAATTATATAGTATTATATACCGCCTATCTAATACTATAGTAATGCATTAGTGTATCATTAAGAAGGGGGTATATTTTTTTATCATAATATATAACGTCAGGCGCCTGTGATTTTAAGTATCATGTTGCAGGGTCTTGTAAATGAAACAATGAACGTATTTATCATGCAGACAATTTACATGGTTATTCTATTTAAGGATTATACACAACTCCAAATAAGAAAAAAAAAAAGATACAAGAACACACAAATGTACATAATACAACTGTCATAACTGTTACTAAGTATATTATATAATTTGACTAAGCTTTTCCCCCTTGGTTTCAGGTCCCACCAACATGCAGCTACTAATTCTTCTAGCCTCTACAATTGCAATATGTTCCAGTTTTCTCGAGCCACGGAAGTCTAACGATTCGCTGCTCATCTCTAACATCGTCATGAAAGAAGTGAGCGATTCTAACTCCCCGGATGTCAAGCGCACCAAAGTCTTGTCCATTTGGAACGACCTTAGCGTGCTCTCTAAGGTTCTCTCCCAGACCAGAAAGACCTCCAACAAACTTGCCGGAGTTTCCACGCTGTTTCAGCAGAAATACGAAAATTATATCAAAGATAAATACTCTAAATTCAGTAAGGAGCAAATTAGAAGCATGCTCTTTCGTTTTGGATGAAGTTTTTTTAAATTTACCTAAAGGTAGTAATAAATATATTGCAGCAAAATGATATTTAAAAAAAAAAGCCTTTTAATTGGTTTTTTATTTCATATTTATTTCATTTACTTTATATTTAATTATTTATGTGCATGGAGTTCAATTTATGTCAATAGTGATTAAATTTGTTTTATTTTCTGTGTAACTGTTTTTAAAAGAGGAGTTGCGCCGAAAAGAAAAAAACAGGTGACTGGCTAATTTGCGTCCCCTTCTTGGTTTTCTCTTCGGTTCATTCGGGTGTTAACCGAAACGGAGAACGGGACTGTATGGAAAAATCAAGTCGCTTACTTGATAAACTTGTAAAATTAATGAAGTCATTCATTAAAGGGACCTTGACACGATTTCAGATGAAAATTTTATTTTTGATTCTATGTATTAAATAGTTTACTTGACGTGTATTTTGAATGATTTACCAAAATTTGAATGTTAGAAGTCGTGTTACAAGCGAGATACAGAGGAAAGAAGTCGTTGTTATGTAAACAAAGCTCGAGTCTTATATTTGTTTACAAATAATGTAAAGTAAAGAAATTACCATTTCTTTGACAAAATAACTTGTGGAAACAAGATAAACTTATTAAATGTGTTCATAAATAAGTTTATCAACAACAAAATGCAACATTAGATTGAAACTTTTACCAATTCAAGACATATGTAAACAATAACAAGACTCGAGCTTTGTTTACGAAACAAAGAATTTTAACCTCTGAAACTCGCTTGTAACTCGATATTTGACTTTCAAATTTTGATAGAGCATTAAAAACATACAAATTGACCATTCTAGACATTAAAAATGAAAAAATAAATTTTGAAAAAATTGAGCTCAAATCGTGTCCAAGTCCCTTTAAAATTATTGATTAAAATTAATCAATTTACTTGGTTTACTATGGAATATTTAAATCTTTAGAAAAATATTAACAATTTACTTAATGAGTATTTAAATATTTCGATCAAGTAAATTGACATCAGAATGGCATACCATTATGGATTATCTTAGCCCCTCTTCAAAACAGATGTACTAAATATTTGAATTACTCTGATTTTCATTGAAAAGACAACAACATATCTATGTGGCAAGGTTTGACATTTAAGGCGGGAAACTAGTTTGAAATTCTCAGGGCAGTATATATGATGTTGACCATCAAAACTTCTTGACCGCTCAGGAATAACCTGATAACTTTATAAACCTGAAACTTTATCTTTTCCACTGTTTGGAGCTTACATTATAAATTATCATTATAATCAGCTTTTGCAATGTTTCCTAAATATTTTATACTCAATTCTCAATTGTAGCTCTTTTCTGACCCATGGAGGTCATTGTTTGGATACAACTTAATCTACCATAAATTAGAGAGCTTTAAAAATAAATTTGTTATATTTCTTCAGAACAGAACGTTTAGAATTTAGCTCTGGAGAAGAATATAATTTATAACACCCCAGGTTATTGGCAATATTTTCTAAGTACCATATACCCCTGAAGGAAAATAAGCCCTTCACTTGCACAAACTTGAAAGCCCTCCTCTAAAGAATGCTTTGTGCCAAATTTTCTTAAAACTGGCCAAGTGGCTCTATAGAACTAGAAATTAATTGACAATGCTGACCACAACGTGCACTAGACAAAATTTCATAGATGGGTTACTTGAGCCTGACATTCTATACCCAAACTAAAACTAACAAAATAAAGCAAAGCTATTTCAAGTTTTAATTTCATAGTAAATATGAAGTAAGAAACGTTATGTTTTCATATATTTATCATGATATTATGTACAATTAAAGAAAAATTCTTAATTACTTCATTGATGATTGTAATGGCAATTAAATGAATGATGAACACATTGATCCTTATGAATGAGAGAGACTTCAAACTTCTACTACATGCCTGTAAGCTGTAAAACCTTGAAGTTTCTTGTATTTATCATTAAAACAGTTTTTCAAACAGTGCTCTTGTCTCACAATATCTTACAATACCTTTCCAAAAATTTTCTCCATGTTTTTCTATAGGTACACTCACCAAAGACGTTTCCCCACTCTCTAAATATAACAATTCTTTTTCCAATGACACTTGCTTTCATTACAGTGCATTTCTAAAGTACCAGCCACACAAAACTACAACAACATTTTCCTTTCACACTCCACTGAATTTTCGAACTTGCTTTCACTTTCGCTTTGACTTGGCTGCCGGCCTACTGAAGACCTGTTTCATTCCACCTCCCTTGGTCATGTGGGTCTTGAGATTCTGGGCGGTGTCTGCTATCCAGGGCGAGTCAAACTGGGTGGTGTCCTGGTCCACCAAGTGGGTGTATTTGGTGCGTCCAGATCGTCCAAAGTTCTTGACCTGAAAAAACAAATGATTTAACACATTTAAAATCGTATTTCTTTATTTCATGGAAAAGGCCTGCCTTCATGCTACATGTATATCAAATTACAGCATGCCCAGTCTTTAATTCTTCAGAACTATCTACAGAATTACAAAATATATTTTAAAAACTCCATACGGTTCTTTATTTCCAAATTTATTTTGTCAGAGAGCGAAAGCTGCCAATATTGTTCCAAAAATAATTAAAAGAAAAAACCCAAATGAAAATCCTACAAATGAATATCCTAAGAAGGTACTTGAATGATCAACAAGTTTTTGAAATACCTATGGAGAGATGGAGAGTTTGTATTTGTACCAGAACTAAGTCTAAATACTATTCTAATCACCTGCATGACTTTGGGAAGAATTGTCTTATCAAAATGATCCTCCAGTGTAGGTGCTGAGAAGTCCTGTTTGTACATATTGTCTTCATCATTTTGCTGCAAAAGAAAAGTAGATTTGATTTGAACATAATATTATACAAGCTGATGTCCAAGTAAGTTTCCAAAAATCAGAACAAAAAAGATTCAATTACAATGTATTTACCATTTATTTTTAAATTGTAGTAAAACATTCTTTACGTTTATCATGATGTCACAAGTTCATGCCATTATCTTACTTAAATTTCAAATATATCGCAAAAATGACTGTTTTCAACAACTAAAAGTTTGGTCCTTTGCTTTGGCTTTACTATCAAACTTACCACAAAGAAGGCACCTCTGTGATAATATTTCTGTAGAAACTTGTATTTGCCTTTCGGTGCTTTGTTTGTGACAAGTTTAGGATTCTGTGCAAATTCCTGTCGTCTCTCTGCCTCACTCATGTTTCGCACTCTTTCTATCTCCATCTTTTCTTTTTCAATGCTATAAAGTTAATTTATTTTTTAAATGATTTTTTTTTAAATACATATGGGAACATGCACTGTTAAACATGTATAAAGCACATGTACATGTAACTTTACCATGAGCACAAATAAGTTTCCCACATGAAAATCCCAAATTGTTCATAAATACATTTTCTTCAACAAATGTATCATGACCAAAAAATCAACAATGTATAATTTTTTTTAATCCTCTCTCACTATGTTAAAGGGACTTGGACACGATTTGAGCTCAAAATTTTCAAAATTTATTTTTCCATTTTTAATGTATAGAATGGTTAATATGGATATTGGTAATGCTTCCTCAAAATTTGAAAGTCAAATATCGAGTTACAAGCAAGATACAGAGTTTGAAATTCTTTGTTTTGTAAACAAAGCTCGAGTCTTGTTATTGTTTGAATATGTGTTGTATTGGTATAAGTTTCAATGAAAAGGTGCTTTCTTTTGTTGATAATATTATTTATGAACACATTGAATCAGTTTATCTTGTTTGCCACATGTCATTTTGTCAAATAAATGGTAATTTCTTTACTTTACATTATTTGTAAACAAATATTAGACTCGAGCTTTGTTTACATAACAATGAATTCTTAAGTCTATATCTCGCTACACACTTGACATCTAACATTCAAATTTTGGCCAATCATTCAAAATGCACAGGTAAACCATTTTATACATAAAACTAAAAAATAATAATTTGATCTCAAATCGTGTCAAAGTCCCTTTAACCTTATTAACAAATAAACTAGAATGGCCTACTTTTCACGCTCCTCCTTGTCTCTCTTTAGTCGCCTCAGCTCTCGGACTTTCCAAGCCTCATACTCTTCTTCATCGTTTTCATCACCAGAGTCGAGAGCGTCACAGGCATCCTCCACAGTTTTCTCCTCTTCAGCTGCCTTGCGAGCATCATCTTTGATAATCTAAAAATGTAGATATTAAAAGTTCTGGAGTAAAATACTGGTACATGTACATAAAAAATTCAGTTCCTTCAAGTATTTTTGATGATTTTCAATAGGTTTAAACAAAAAAGAAGGCTTTTTTGGGGGGTCTAGTTTAGTTTCTGTAAAATAAATAAGTCTTTTCCAAAAATACTTGTTGTGGTATTCCAATGTGGGTACCTTTAATGTGTGTGACCTTCTTTCCTCTGCTATTTTCTTTGCCTCCATTTCCATTTCTCGTTTCTTTGCTTCTTCTTTCTCCTTCTCCTGAATGGTGATTCTGTCTCGTCTGAAAAATACACCAGCACCATACAGATAATAGAACATCTACTACACATCTTAGGAAACCAATACATGTTTGTGCTGCATGGTCAAGTAACACAATGAATTTATTTAGCCTGGTGATTTTAGAATCTAAAAATCTTACATGTTTAGTATAACTGTTCATAAGAAATTTTCTACATGGATTTCATCAATAAATAAATTATATCTTATACTGTTTGTTTACAGTTTACAATCAAATGGTAAATAATGCATGTTCTTTTACAGTCAAATGGTAAATACCGCATACTTCACATGTCTTCACATTTTTCATAGCATTCTTTTAAATACATCTCCTTTATTTTTAAGTTTAAGTTTTAAGAGTGCACAGTGGAATACTCAATGAACCTACTTCCTGACAAACACAGGTTTAAGTCTGGGACCAGTTTCTTCCTCAGAATCAGAATATTCTTCATATTCAGAGGATTCCTCCTCACTCTCCCCCTCCACTTTTTCTTCCTCAACTTCTAAAACTTCCTGTAAAATACAAATATGTTAATACCCCGGTATTAAAAACTCTCTCTCTCTCTCTCTCTCTCTCTCTCTCTCTCTCTCTACGTCTCATCCCATAGAACAGCAAATTCTAACCTTGTTCCTCATAAGATGCATGTTTATACTTATTGTTAAACATTACAAACTTTATCCTATATGAACGAACAAAGTTCATGTACAAATATTTCATTTACACACCTCCTCCTCTTGTCTCTGTTGCATCCGCTGGCGAAGGAGAATTCTTCTTCTTTCAATTTCCTAAATATACAAAATATCTCTTTAAACAGCTTACTTCTTGTGAAAAACATGCATGCAATAACGACATGGTGCAAACATTTTTTTTATACAGGCATTGTTACAATCAACATAATCATTGTACTTCTTCATCCAACTCCTCTTCCTCTTCACTGCTCTCTTCCTCTTCTCCAAATCTCTTCCTGTGTCTTTCATCTTCAGAATCGGATTTCTCCTGAATAAGTTCTGGTTCTACTACCTCTCTTCTGTGCCTTGCAATCCTGTAACCAAAATAAATCATTTTAAGGTTTCAGGGCTCATTTTCTCTCTCTCTCTCTCTATCAAATCAAAGATGTGTTGTTAAAAACTTACACTTTGTACTCTAGTCAACATGCATTACTGTACAAATGATCAAGCTTAAATACCATATTGTATATCAACTGTATAGTGATTTTTAATTTTAGATATATTCTGATAAACAAACCTGACTTATTAAATAAATGTATTTCACTTTTTCATGAAAAACATTTTCTTTCATTTTTCAAAATGTTCAATTACAAAAACATAAAAAATATTAATGTGTTTAAACCATATCACAACATTATCCACTTAGCTATAGAATGTACCTGTCATCGTCATCACTATCGTAACCAACATCTCCGCGGTTTTGTAATCGCCTGAGTCGTCGGTCTTGTGTGTCCAAAGGAATCTCTTCTTCCTCTGGAGCACTGTCTTCATTTGCCTGTTGCTGCTTCTTTTTTCTGTTGAACTCGAATTCTTCATCACTTTCTTCACCTCCACTGCTGTCTGGTGCAAAATCTGGTCTACAAATTCCAATGTGCATTATGATTAATACAATGACTGAAAACATTTCAAGCCAATGAAATTCATGGATATGGGGGAACATGAATAGTGCTCTCATCCTGTGTTATGATAATCGTAACAACAGAAATCAAGATTTTATATGACAGTAATCAAAGATGAAAGGGGGAATAATGCGTATTATGAATGCATCATGTCAGCTTTTAATTTTGATAAATAATAAATTGTTATAAATCCCAATCTACCAGAAAAATTACATACATTTACATATTCACTTTCTAAACCTGTTGAAATAACATCTATATTGTAAAAACCAATGTTTCTTTTTTCACAATCAAATTAATAGAAAGATTTAGTATACACAAGTTTTACCGTTTTCCTGTGACGTATCTGTTAACCTTCACTTTCTGCATAACAACCTCCCCTGAAATGTAAGTTCTTATAATTATTACCACAGAAGAAATAAACATCTTCTTTCAGAATGTAGTCAATGCACAATACAGAAATTTAAATTTATTGTATAAAAATAAATGTTAAGAAATCGAGTAGTCACCACATTGCTGCACGATAATCACAATTAGAATATGGTATCGTAGTTATGAGGGATCAAAAGCATTAATTACCTTTTTCATTTTTCATGGGGATAGCACCTGCCGTGGACTGAATGGGAACGTTTGGAAATGCCTTCGACATGTTTAAAACCGAATTCTTTATTCCAAATAAGTCAGTAACACTGATCAAAGAGAAGACGTTGCTGATTTACGTTTAGCAGAATAGATCACTACATCACATTGTTAATTTGAGATACACTACAGATCGTCCACTCAGAAACACAAACTTTTCGTTTACCAGTGCCAAACACGAGCTTTTTGTAAACACTTCCTTCCCCCTTTATATCAAACGCTTGGCTGATTATCGCACTTTAGTATACTAATGTGAAAACCGTTTCAAAAGAAAATATTTATCCGGATACTCTTTTTTTTTTTATTAGCAACTGTTTGGGGGGGGGGGATACAAATTAGATGAAATAATTATGAAATAATTATGAACTATAATAACAGAAAATCTAATTAAAAATCGAAATTTCGTTTTTGCTTTATTTCGAGAATATTGTCTTCCCACAAATGTTTATTAAAAAATTTAAACGAAATTAATTACAATGCACGTTGTGTTTTAAATGAGACAAACGAATTAATCAAACAGTTGAGTGTTGCCTTGAAACGTAGCTGTGTCGTGCAGTTCAGTGCCAAACGATATGCTTTAGTATTAATGTACAAAAATACCACAAAATTTCTTCAAATAGTGCTCATAATTATTGTCTTGTGTACTGTCCCCCTATTCTATTCGTCTTTTTTAACACACACAACAAATGCGATATTTTGTCTAAAGCATATAATCGATATTTAATGCAAGAATCATCTTTATCTCTTTAGTGGACAATCAGTAAGAAAGAGACACACATCTTCTACGCTATTTAGAATTGTTACAAACACATTCCTCTGTTTCTGCATCAATCAATAGTCTTTTACCAGTACAATTTTTCACAAATTTGCGTCTATTTATAAAAGTTGATTTTATGAACATGTATTCGTTCTTCGTATCTATGTACTAAACTACAGTATAATATTAAAGACTAAGTAGATCGTGTGCTGTGTGTTCGACTGAACCGCGTTAAAACGTTACTATAAATATGCGACATTACTGATTGGTCAATGGCATTGTTAGTATGCAAAAACAATATTCCTTCATTTATCGCAAATTGCCAATCGATGATTAATGACAAATTTTAAACGTTTTTTTTTTTTATAAAATAGATTTAGTTGCTTATAAACTTAACCTAACAAATAAACAAAATTGGGTTTTCCAGCCTTTTTTTTCATTGCGTTATTGATCATGATTGTCGTGAGATATTGGCTATATCAGCACCCAATTTGGTTTCATCGTTGGATTAAATCGTTCATCCCAAATACAAATGTACATGTGGGTTTTTTTTTAAACTAAAAAATATCGCGTTACGATGTGTGAAACAAAGCTTTTATCTGTTTAATAAGGTGTGGTTTTCTAATATTTTGGTTGATGATCACCATGCTTCATTTTTGCAATGTTTTGACACAGAGTATTTTTTAAAACAGTTGGAAGAGAATGGTAGTAAGCACTTTACCACTGCCTTTGGTCTAAAAGCGAAATAATTACAGTTCACGGAAGGGTGGGGTAAGGGGGATATTCAACGGAATTCAAACTTAGATACCATGTTTAATTATCATACTGTTATGAACTTTTATTACAGAAACAAGCGATTGTGGAAAAAGGTCGGGTTTCGGCACAAACGCAATCTGTGCTTTCCAATGAAAAATTAACAATGTTTTGAAAATTGAGATTCAGAAGATAAAATTGTAAGCACTGCTTACAGTGCTTCAATGTAGCTACGCAAATGACTTTAAACCAAAGAAATTTGGTTAAAATTGTATTCTACAGGTATTGTAGTAAACGTTTACATTGAATTAGTTTTGGTTTAACGTGGTCTTCACACTGAAAATTTGACAAATAATTCAAATAGTGACTTTTCTAAAACATTCATGAATATATTGAAAAGACATTAGAAAAATGCATGGCCAAGTGGTTAGGCGTAGTTGTTTTTGATTTTGCGGTCGCTGGATCGATTCCCCCAACTAGTAATTTTTTTTCCCTTTCACATACTAGTAAACCATTTTAGAAATAGAAAGTTCTAAATTACATGTATCTAATTTGTTGGGTTTTTTTTCTCAAATCCTCTTGTATAACTCTGAGCATGAGCACACGGAATATAAACAGATCTTTTAAAAAATAACACTACAATCTGTTTACACTTTGGTTCCAGTTTGCTTGAAGTAATCACGGTTTAGAATATCAACTTACTTTATACACGTTTCCTTTCTCGAAAAAGCTTTCCTAAATTCATGACAAATCAGTGGTTACACTTACAGACACCATTATAAAATCAGTATCTAGGTTTCAAAAATGATATTGCGACAGGTACATGTACCTGTATCTATTTTCAGTAAAAGGTATCTTCGTTCAAACACTAATGTAGGCTAAATAATGGGAAAAGGTGCTATACCTCTTGTTCATCAACTTTATTTATAAACTACTAAGTTTTTAATAAAAATATATAAAAGAAAGAGAGAATGGTGTTTATGATTTTTATTGATATTTTGTTTATTTGGTACATGTTTTTTTTCAGTTACATTACAACACACTTCAAAGCACAACTTTGTTTCTCCTATACATTACATGAACACATCAATTTTACTTATGTAATCTTACTAGCATTATTTATTATATATTGAAAATGAGATATTCTCCAACATAAAATATCATCATTTTTTCAATAGTATTTCAAAAAATAATTTGAATTGTACTTGGTACCGCTTTGAGTCTTGAATTGCATGAAATAACTTTCTCTTTCAAAGTATTGTTACCAATTAACAACACTGACCACTTTTCTCTGATACTTTGCTTAACATATATATCTATGTACAAAGAAAATGCATTGGTACATCTTTGTAATTTTTGCAGCTTATAATTTTTTTCATTCTGATCAATATTCTCCTCAATATGAGAAAATAAAATACATTGCTTCCTTTTTCATTCAAAGCTCTTTCAATGCAAAATGTCTATGGTAAATAAATAGAACCCTGGCTTGCTCATTCCAAATAATTTATTCTGCATTGGTGTCATCAGAATATTTAAGGAATGTTCTATAATCGTTTTCTCTGCCTGCATCTCTATAGCCTCCAAAGACAAAACATTTCACTTCAGTTTCCCTTCAATCTGCCGTTTGATGGTCTCCCTTTCCTTGATGGCTTTCCAAGCGGAATCCCTTTCTTTCTTTGTAGGAGTTTTCTTTTTCTGTCTGGTTGCTTGTATTTTTCTGTAAGCTTCCAAAACCTGCATAAAGTACAGCAAGTACATGCATTTATTAATAAGTAGTTTTGCGCAACACCTTTATCATGAAGTAAATTTAAAAAAAATAGATATTCCTTTTAATTTTAGTGCATAGAAATAACCCTTTATTCTGATCCATTCCACTTTTTTGAGAAATAGAGCAGATCAGAAACCAATGGCCACTGACGATGTCAGAATTATTATATTTCATGGATATATCATACTGTACTGTATTGAATGAATTGCAGATATTTTACAAAAAAAATTCCACTTTAAGTACATGTATGGTCTACTAGTATTTCAGGGATAATTTGATTTTCTCCTGAAGTATCTCTAACTTAGTGGGTGTAGATTTTACCTCAGCATCTGCAGTTGCAAGCTTCTTCTTCAGTTCCTGTTTCTTCATTTCCTCCCTCGCCTTGTCTAGCAACGTTTTAGTGACAGAGACGACGTAGTTACTGACGGCCTTCAGCTCCTGCTGCTTCTGTCGGAGTTCTGTCAGAATCTCGTCGTCAGGGTTATCTTCCACTTTATCTTCACAGTCCAGTATACCTGCAAGTACATCAGTAAGATTACCGTAGCATATGTACATCCTAAGGATATTAATCTCATATCATTAAAGATTTTTTAATCAATTCTGGTTCATTGTAGTTACATTCATGCATATGTCTCTTTTGATCTTTTCAGTGTTATATAGCCAATAAACTACGGTACCAGACTTAAATTTGTTGTGCTCTGTGAAAACTATTTGCAACACTTCAATTGACTTCGAGCATTCTGTACATTTAAATGTTTTATAATATAAAGCTTAAGGATTTTTAAAGTTTGTTTCACCTTGTTCCTCCAGTTCTTTTCGAATCCTCTTCTCCAAGTGAGCTGGGTTCCCAATGTTCAGTTGTTTGGCCAACATTCTGGGAGAAATGGCTGGAGCTTCATCTGGGGACTCTGCAAATTTTTAAAAATCTTCATTTATCAGATCATCAAACTCTTATTCAAACTTTGTACTTTTGTAATGAAAATAAAGCTTTTATTTCCTTTTCTCTCTTTAAAATAGGAATTCCATATTTGATTTTGTGTTTACATCGGTAGTTTTTCAAATCTTCTAAAATTTATCCAAAAAATGTCCTTCTATTTTCAATTTAATATTTATAGCTTTGATTTCATTAGATGCATAATACATGTACCTTTTCCTCCAGTTATCTCATTCATTGTGTCATCCATCGGAGTCATTATATTTTCCTCAATCAGAGCCGATACTAATCTCTGGGTCAGTGGTCCAAATGGCGATTCCTCCATATTGCTAAAAATCAAGAAAATTTACCCTTTCAATTATCAAATGGAATGCATTAGAAATAATGTTGTTAATGAATTACATTAAAACTGTTCATGCATATAGTATATACATGTTTTCTCTTACATGTACATGTACATCTTCATTAAGTGGATTTTTCAAATAACTAATCATATACAAGTTAGAGATGGTACCTCTGTTCTGCCTTCTTTAGTAAGGTAGTGGCATCATTGGAATTACTCATGCTATTGTTATTGTTATTGTACTGGCTCCTTCTTTTTTCATTCATCTTGGAACCTGTTGATGTGAAACACAGAAAAGGAGTCATTAGGAGAACATTCAAACGTCAGCATACAGACATACCTCTACATTACAGATAGCACTTCTACATATACCAATAACAATAAATAAAGTTTTCTATAAATATAACCTTCTCTTTGCTCTTCTATAAGATCCTCTTCAGCCCATTTTTCTGCGTAGTGCTTTCCAAGGGGAGGAACTCTGAAGTAGTCTGCCTCCTCATCATGAGTCGTCAGGATGTCCTCGAGGACCTTCGCATCCTCATTCGTAATGTCTGCACAGTACGGTTCAACTGAAGCCCAGAACCTATTGACTGCATCATTCTTTGGTAAACGGGGCAAATCTAAAGGCGAGTCTGCAGAAAAGTCTAACTCTTGGGCCTTTGTCTAAAAATCAAGGACACAAGCCACATGAGTACATAAAATTTTTACATAATGTACCCACACAATCTATGTTATTGTTTTCAAAAAGTCTCATAGTAGCCCTACTCATCAGGTCTCTCTTATCTCAAAAACAGAATGGTATGTGCAGACAAAACAATCTAGAAACTGCCACTGAGCACTACACTCACCTGAGCAATTTTACTTTTGGGTCTGCCAGGACCAGGGGGTGTGGGATGAGATCCTTTACCACTCTCAGAGCCCTTAAACTTCTTGTTCGGTTTGTCCTCAATCACTTTGCCTCTCTTTCCAGAGACCGGGGTATCAGGCTACGAAAACAACAGTATCTTAACATAGGATTTAACTGGTTCTTATATTATTCAACAAATTCAATCTTTGGGGAAAATTTTTGCTACTCAAATAAAGAGTGTGTATTTGTTAATTCAAGGGAATTGTAATGTTGATCCACACCTTGTTTGATTTAAATCCTTTGATATCTTTCTTGTCTGCCCAGTTCACAAGAATTTGTTTCTCATTTTCCAGCTGTTTAAGTCTGAGACCAGCCGCTGCTAACAATGTTTCCAAATCAGTCTGAATAGCATCCAACTCTTCAATGCCGATACCATCTTCCTCCGAGCGTGAGAGAACTGCAAAAGAAAAATGTTTCACAATTAACAAATATGTATCCATCGATGTAACAATGAATGTTTGAAAATATATATGCATTAATTATGAGAGTATACATCTGTTACTTTCTTGTCTTTTTGTCTCTGTGTGAATCAAATAAGCAGAGAATTAATAGATGCTTCTCCAATCCCAATTTATTAATTATCTAAAATCAAATACATCTTTAGTCAAGGATTCCTCACTCTACATACGCCTGATAAGCCCTGCACTTACTATGGGTGTATTTTTGACACTGTGTCACATGGTCCACTGGTTCAAGATCGGGAAACTGCAATGGACAGTCTTTGTCGTTTGCAGTTTTACCCTTTCCCTTCATCTTCAAACTTGGATTGCAAAACACAAGCAGTGTAAAGAATTAAACGCGATAATCAGTGCATTTGGTTTGTTTGCCTTTTTGGTGCACAAAAAACACCATATTAGTCTTCATCAAGAAAAAGATAATGCCATTAAATCATATTTAGATTCCTAATCCTAGCCAGGCTTGGCTTCGCTGATACTAAAACAAGTCCCACGGGGAAAACAAGTCCCACGTAAGTCCCACCTAAGTCCCACGGCAAATGCGGCTATATATCAATATAATTATTATTGATTATAATTAAGTATGATAAAATAAACATAATTCACAAATTAAAATATTTTTAAAAGCTTTTATTATGGATTTATCGACGAAAAATCAAAGATGTTGGTAAAGATAGATAACTCGTACGTAGAATTCATTCGCCAGCAGAAGAAATCTACATGCATGCCCGCCGTTTAATTGATACCATTGGATAATTTTAATTTTCTCTAACAAAATAAGTTCTAATAGCAATAAAAAGTTGACTTTATATTCATTAATTAACACAAAATTAGTAAAAATCGGATAAGTAGACAACTCTTACGCAAAATGCATTCGCCCGCCGTGAAAAGTACACACTTGCCGCTTATCTGATGGGTGATTTTAATGTTTTTCTTCTATATTTTATATTTTCTAACTTAAAAAATTATCATATTTAAATTAATGAAAAAATTACCATATTTATTGATTAACACTAAATTAGTAAAACTCATGTAAGTAAAAAAAACTCTTACGCAGAATCCATAATCTGCCATTCACCTAATGGATAATTTTATTTTATTTCATATATATATATTTTTTTGTTCGTTAGTCTTTATTTCACTGTACTAAACAAAATTACATAGATAAAATTATAAATTTCTTTACGCAAATTTAGAAACAACGCGCGAATGACTTAAAAATAAAGGGAAAACTCTAATGCAGAATTCTTACGACTGCCGATTTAAAATGCAAGCCTGCCATTTAGTAAAACAAGTCCCACGGGGAAAACAAGTCCCACGTAAGTCCCACCTAAGTCCCACGACAAATGCGGCTATATATCAATATAATTATTATTGATTATAATTAAGTATGATAAAATAAACATAATTCACAAATTAAAATATTTTTAAAAGCTTTTATTATGGATTTATCGACGAAAAATCAAAGATGTTGGTAAAGATAGATAACTCGTACGTAGAATTCATTCGCCAGCAGAAGAAATCTACATGCATGCCCGCCGTTTAATTGATACCATTGGATAATTTTAATTTTCTCTAACAAAATAAGTTCTAATAGCAATAAAAAGTTGACTTTATATTCATTAATTAACACAAAATTAGTAAAAATCGGATAAGTAGACAACTCTTACGCAAAATGCATTCGCCCGCCGTGAAAAGTACACACTTGCCGCTTATCTGATGGGTGATTTTAATGTTTTTCTTCTATATTTTATATTTTCTAACTTAAAAAATTATCATATTTAAATTAATGAAAAAATTACCATATTTATTGATTAACACTAAATTAGTAAAACTCATGTAAGTAAAAAAAACTCTTACGCAGAATCCATAATCTGCCATTCACCTAATGGATAATTTTATTTTATTTCATATATATATATTTTTTTGTTCGTTAGTCTTTATTTCACTGTACTAAACAAAATTACATAGATAAAATTATAAATTTCTTTACGCAAATTTAGAAACAACGCGCGAATGACTTAAAAATAAAGGGAAAACTCTAATGCAGAATTCTTACGACTGCCGATTTAAAATGCAAGCCTGCCATTTAGTAATGTCATTTTTATTTGTATAAACTAATTTAAAAATAATTCCAGATGGCTAAAGCGTTAACATTTGGCCTTATAATTATGTTCAGAACTTTACTTATTGCTGTAATTAATTTATTTAATTACATGAAGTCGGGTGATACGAGTTTGATACAATCCGTATATCACCCCTTTTAAGTTTGATCCAGTTTTGTTTTTTATTTAAATAAACATAATATTTTGATTGCGCCTGTCACTGAGGCTTTTATGATAAATTATAATACAGTGAAAGATTTATGAAACACCCAAGGAATGTTCATGCGTACGCTGTTACCCTTGTCGAATACCTATATTAATGGATGATATGATTTTTTCATTAATTTTTTTTTCAATCAACTGTACGAGGGTTTTTAGAAAAATTCGCGGACAAAGTAATTTACGGCAAAATTACTGTGTACTTTGTAGGATGGCGAAAGTTTAATTAAATGAATACCAGTTGAAAATAAGTATGGAAAAATTATATGAATTTGATTTTTTTTTTCAAAAGATTCATCGATTTTTACTTTGCGTGAATTAGATTTACGGAGCACCATTTCATACCACGACGTCAGGTGACGTCAATCAACTGAAAGTCAAACATGTTACTCTTTTTCAAAGTAAACACCTTTCAGTTCCACACACTTTTTCAAGACATTTAATCGATTTTTAAAATGCAAGTTCATACCAATATTTGTCAAGTTTTTGTTTAATGTCTTTTGTGGCATATCGTATAGATCATTTGGGTCCAAATATTTCGGTCTACGCAGTTTCGACTTTAGATAAGAAAATAAAGCGAAATTCAGAGGTGCAAGACCCCGGCTGTAGGGGGTTGGGGGGTTGGGATGCTGCAAGGGCTAAAAAAAAATCAGTTTTTCCATCTTTAAACCTCTGTGATTCTAGTTGTAAACCTTTTTCCTATAAAAATAGCAGCATCCATATAAGAACCTTTTGGTCTCCATCGGAGATTTTCCTGCGTGCACAAAAAATTGAAGGCCCGGTGCTCCAAGATATCCATTGACGTCAACGTTTTTGACTCATTTTTCAAGCGTTGTTCGTCCAAATTCGGCGATAAAACGGTCAGAATTTTGTTCAATTTAATCGAAACTTTCACAAAACGCCCTTCATAAGTTATCGTGATGTCTTATGAAATATCGTTTATTTCTATGCACTTAAACGGTACATTTTCTTAATGAGGAAAAAATATACAAAATTAAAAAACTGACATGCTCCGTGAAGCATATCTTATCAAAATAATTAAGCTGTATATCTTTTATGGTGCATTTAAAACAAACAAATCTTAACATATTTCTTAGAAAATACGTCAAGATTAAATCTTAAAAGTTTCGCTGGTATCATGTGAATAGTCCGCTCACAATCATGTCCGCAAACTTTTCTAACAACCCTCGTATACATGAATAAGAATTCAATAAGAATTATTGTGTTTTAAAGAAGTACACTGTTAAATATTATCATAACTTTTTCGCCTGGGTGATCTTGATTTCGTTTAACTTAACCAAGTAAACGATTCAACAAATAACCATTAGATCATTAATAATATTAAAACGTAATAAGAACCATGCGTTCATCCAGAATATTTTTGAGGGGGGTATTTAGGTTTGTCGGGGGAGGGGATTGAGGAAATTTAAGAAATTTGATTTTTTCCACGGGGGCGGAACTCCAAACCCCACCCCCACCCCGAATTCCACGTAGATCAGCTCATGAAAAGTATGTGAGCGAAAATCATCTATAAAGCCGAAGAAAAATTCTTACATCTACTCCAAGTTTTTCAAGATGTAAACAGTTACTAATATTGTACAGAACTGATTGTGTACGAAAATGTTCATGCACTTTGCTTAAAACGTCTCTTCTTTCTCCATATACATTTACTAAAATTACGGATTTAGGAGAACAAATATTTATAAAATCTGGAATGCTTACACAAGTACGTAAGCCTGTTCTTTTTCATATCTAGATCTAAGACTTTCACTGCCTAGTTCATCAAACTATATGTAAATCTTCAAGTCCTGATTCTGTTTCTTAAAAACAAGTATTACACACATCATTCATAACCTATAGCAAAATTTTACATTGCATGATATCAATGTAACGGATGTAACCGGGTATATTTTGGTTACAATTTTTAATGGAGAAAAAAGCACCCGGTTCAATGTTTAACGTTGTAAAATGATTCAACTCAATGACATGGCAATATTCTTGGTTAAACGTCTGGTCTGTTTCGTAAATAATATAATGAGTTATACTTTCCTTTACATAATCAACTTTGTTTTTCTGTATTTTATAAGCTTCTCGAAGATAGTAACACAAATGTTTAAATGTTTACGGTTATGAATGTACTATATGAATTTTACGTTTTATGAAGAGACGTAAGTTTGACTACTAGTTAAAACACTGATGGCTTATAATAGTTATTGATTAAGTGTTCAGTGAAAGTGTATTTAAGATATATAAGGATAAAGTGTTATTCGTCTTCAATTTCATATAGATTACATATAAGTTTCAATTGGGTGTCAGAAACTCTGATAATTCTGTTGCATGTAGCGACCTTGCTCCATCAACGGAAATAATAAAAGTGTACTGCAAGGTTTTAATTAATAGTCCTTTTGAGCTCGAGTTAATAACTAAGTGTAAGTTCATACGCTATACACAGTATCTTGAAACATAACTTTTTGTGTTTCGTAGATCTACTCGTTCATAACCATTTTTCCTAGTCACTTAAAACATTTGAGAGAGAGAGAGAGAGAGAGAGAGAGAGAGAGAGAGAGAGAGAGAGAGAGGATGGTTGTATATACACGGTGTTCTTCACGGTCGTCTTCCAATATACAGGTAGGTAAAGGTCTATTGTTTCTTGAGGGACAAAAAACCGTTCAATTCACACAGAATATACAAGAAACTAACAAGTGTATACACGTGTATAGGTAGCGCCAACGATCACCAATCATCTTTGGATATGTAGCCCCCCCCTTCCCCCACACTATCCCAAAATATTACAGTAAAGGAAATAATGAGCAAGTTATTTTGTAATTAGTACATGATTTGTAGAGATACAATTAAATTAATCTACATGCTCGTGTTCAGATTGTGATATGGTTACGCTTCCTGTTT
Organism: Magallana ariakensis; assembly: GCA_020458035.1. Lineage (NCBI taxonomy): Eukaryota > Metazoa > Mollusca > Bivalvia > Ostreida > Ostreidae > Magallana > Magallana ariakensis. Next base: position 32,519,655 of record CM035818.1, read on the forward strand.
AATTTTTTTTTAATTTTAAAAAACTCTGCGTGTAACCATTTGAGGGAAAGTTATCAAATGTAAAACATTTCTCGACCTTCGATTCATTCTGTTTAGTGTGATTCATTAAAATTGTCGGAATGACATTTTGCTTTTCGAACATTTAGAATGTGAATGTTGCAGTGACACACTTACCGTGAACGGTAAGCTGCCGTAGACTAGAATGTTCTTGCCGACAATAACAATTTAATATCAAATACATGTATATGTTTACTTAGTATAACTCATGAACGTCCATCAAATATTTATTTCAGTCACCATTCATTATTTTTTTTTGGAGTAGATGTAAGATTTTTTTTTTTTTTTTTTGCTTTGTAAAAGATTTTTACTCGCATACTTTTCATGAGCTAATCTAGATAGGATTCGGAGAATGGGGTGGAGCCCCCCCCCCCCCCCAGTCCGAAATATCTGACGTTTTCCTGGCTTTTTAACGATTTTGCTCTTTTACATGCCATTTTCATTTATTTGTAAAATTACCAAAAATATGCCTCGACACCCTATCCCCGACAAACCTGAATATCACCTCTCAAAAATACTCTGAATGAACGCATGGTTCTTATTATGTTTTAATATTATTAAAAATCTAATGGTTATTTGTTGAATCGTTACTTGGTTTAGTTTCAATGAAATCAAGATCACCCATTTTTGCGTCAAGAGCAAAAAGTTATGATAATAATTAATAGTATATCTCTTTAATAATTCTTATTGAATTCTTATTCATGTACATACAGTTGATTGAAAAAAAAAATTAAAAAAAATCATATCATCCATTAATATAGGTTTTTGACCCATCAGATAAGCGGCAGGTGTGTACTTTTCTCGCGATCGGCGGGCGAATGCATTTTGCGTAAGAGTTGTCTACTTATCCGATTTTTACTAATTTTGTGTTAATTAATGAATATAAAGTCTTCTTTTTATTGCTAGTAGAATTTTTTTGTCAGAGAAAATTAAAATTATCCATCAATTAAACGGCGGACATGCATATAATAGATTTCTTCTGCTGGCGTATGAATTCTACGTACGAGTTATCTATCTTTACCAACATCTTTGATTTTTCGTCGATAAATCCATAATAAAAGCTTTTAAAAATATTTTAATTTGTGAATTATGTTTATTTTATCATATTTAATCACAATCAATAACTATTGTATCGATATATAGCCGCATTTGCCGTGGGACGTACGTGGGACTTACGTGGGACTTGTTTTCCCCGTGGGACTTGTTTTAGTATCATCCCTTGGCTTATTGTTTTTATTCATTGAGGTCATACAAACGTTTCTTATTATGTGACAAACGAACAATCCCTGCAAACGTTTTCATAACACGGAATGATGTATTGTCCAATAAAATTCCTCGTAACACTAGAGCGAATAATTTCAATCGTAACAAAATAGTTTAGGCTTCCTGTCCAATATGGCCGTAGCTGATGTTCTCGAAAGGAAACTTTTACTATTTGCCGTTCTAAGTCGTTGTATGTTAATAGTTCTGCAGGTAAAGTTAGTCAGTGGATGGTTCACTTTAAAAACAACGAAGGTTAATTTTGTGCATTTCCTATAACGTTATGTTGCGTACTTTTTACAATCTATCCTTCTTATTGTTTTGTTGATCTGCATTAGGCCAAAAAAAAAATATATTCCTGTTTCCTGTCACCTGACCAAAAAAATTAGGGTAGGTAGGTAGGAAAAAATTTTTATTTTTAAAAAATATTTTATTTTTAAAAACTTGGAGCATGTGTATTATAATGAGAAAGAAGTATATTTACAGTGTACGGTATGTTAATGATGATTTAAAATTTCCAAATGTCTTTGTATTATTGATGCATGTAATGTATAGAAAACAACCTTTAAAGAAAAAAAAATAGATTTTTTAAAAATAAAAAATAAAAACTAATATTATTTGCAAAATTTAATCTACATGTGTATGAATGTATTTATCCTTTTCTGGATAAATATTTCTGTTTTGTATTAGCTTAATGGCAATATCAATTAAATCAGTCTCTGTACTTCCGTGTATTTGGGGTATTAGTCCAACCCTTTGACCCACTTACTACCGTACGTTATGTAGAGGATCTGTTTAATTTTCAAGATAATATAGAAAGCAGTTTTATGATAATTCTAACATTTATTGCAGTTATTAACTAATAGCAGGTTATTAACTAACTGTAATATCAGGATTCAAAGTAATAAACATCGTTTTTGTAATTTCCAATGCACAGTATGTTGTTGCATCACCCGTATTTATAACCCCTGAAGATAAGATAGTTGCAAGTTATTAACCACAAGGTTAATTTATGCAGTAAAGATGTCTGTAGATTAGTTTACTATCATTCTTTTGCCAATGAGGTTAATTTACACGATTGTGAACTCAGAAGACAGGGCTCCTTCACTTCTCCTTCTGAGGAAATTCTGGCGAAGTTACCGATCACCACCATGATCACAAAAAAACTTTTAGGGTCGGGGGGTAAAAGATAGGGTCGGTCGGGCGACCGGAAACAGGAATAATTTTTTTTTTTGGCCTTACTTCGTGTAATATAATTATATTTTCATAAATACTTCTGTCTCACACTATTGATTAACTGAAACGAAGATATCCAAATATTCTTCTAAATCTTCTTGAGTAAATGATAATGTTGAAAGGTATTGCAAGATTATTTTGAAAATAAAATGGACCTGTCAGATTATGAGATTTTCTATTATGTGAATCAATTTGCTTTATTTTTAACGTGTCAATTATGAAATACCTATATAAATGTCAATTTTCAACTGTAATTGACTCTAGGATTTTTGTGTGTGTTGTGGTTCGGGGTTTTTTTTTGGGGGGGGGGGGTGGGGGGGTGAAAAAAGGATGCAGGAAAGTCCTTGGATGTAGTATACTCTCATTGAGATTCAGTATAATTATGGACCATCTCACTTATTTGTCATTTATTTATAAAATTTTTTCAACATGTTAGATATTCACAAGAAATTTTATAATTAATGGTTTATGTACTCATCTAGATTTTTTTTTTCCAGATTATTTTTAATAATCTTATTCCTGACCATGATGCTGATGTATTCAACCCACCCACAAAAGTTGATTCGTCTCATCCAAGTGGAGCATTTGACTATGCTGTAGAAACTACACTAAGTGGACTTAATTGTTGGGATGCTGTTTATTTCATTCATATAGCAGAGCATGGATATATCTATCAAAACAGTCTAGCATTTTTCCCTTTATTTCCATTTCTTGTCAAATTGATTGCAAACACACTTTGTTATATTCTACAATTTGTTTTGACATACAGAAATGTAATACTTGTATCGGCTGTTATTTGCAATATTACATTCTTTGCATTATCTGTGATATTGTTATTTAGACTTGGTAGAAATGTTTTAGGTAATTGTTACACTGCATATAAAGCTTGTCTCCTTTTTTGTATAAATCCTGCAAGTATTTTTATGATAGCATCTTACTCAGAAACTTTGTATTTTTTCTGGGTGGTGTATGGGCTCTATTATTTAGAAAGCAGTAGGAAGATGCAAGCAGTATTCATGTTTGCACTAAGTTCACTAACTAGATCTAATGGACTGCTTAATATTGGATTTATATTGTATGAAAGTTTTATTTTCTTGGGAATGGCTTCAAGAAGCTTCTTCTCTGGTATGTCAATCACCAAAAATGACAGCAAAAATATTTCAATGGCATTTAGAATTTTTACATTTTTTAATATAGTGTTAGCTCAATTTACATACTTATTAATATCAATAGTTTTGTTCTTAGTGCCATTTATCCTGTATCAAATCTATTATGTTAATGAACTATTTTGTAAAATTGACACCAGCACACTCTCTGCAATTCCAAATCATTTAGTGACCTATGGACTTGATAGAGGTTATCATATTATTGGTGACAGTATACCACCTTGGTGTAATTTTTCCATCCCTCTGTCGTACAGTTTTATACAGAGTTCTCATTGGGGAGTAGGATTCATGAAATATTATGAGTTCAAACAAATTCCCAACTTCCTCCTGGCAGTGCCAGTGACAGTGCTGAGTGTGGGTTGTGTGTGGTGCTATTTCAAGTGGAACCAAAGGACATGTTTGACACTGGGAATGGAGTCTGATATAACAGCAATCAAGAAAAATGACGGAGAAAGAAGGTGCTTGTGGAACAATCCTAGACTTCTTCCATATGTTGTGCATATTCTGATGTTGACACTCTTTGGATGGATGTTCATTCACATACAGGTAAAAAGCATACTATGACATTATAAGCTACTTGTAAAACCACTTTAATCTCCCCCAAAACTTTACTTTTATGTGATGTTACAATAACAGGAATTAGGAATGAGTACATGTACAGTAACTGTAATGGAAAATAAATGGTTATTGTGATAAAGTTTGCAGAATTGAACTTGAAACCCTAAACTTTCAGTAGATTGGTGTTCAACCACTGAATCACTCTGTCAAATACTAGTACATGTACTAACTTCCAGTAATACAATTTGATTAAAATCATCTTTTGATCCGCCCTGACAATTAATGTGATGTCGCTACACAAACCTTTGTGTAGCGATAGTCAGAGCGAATCAAAGATCTGATTTTTCAGCTGATCAGATTGACCAGCAATATTGGTATGGATAGTATCCATGAATGTTTATCAATCCCATCAAAAATGATACTTTTTAAAACAAAAATTTTTACTTTATTTAATGCTTTTTCCTTATTTTCCTAATCTTTGATTTGCATACTCTTATAGAATTATTATTATGCAATCAGACACTTGGCTGATGAATATGTCTTTTCTATAAAAATTTGATTAAGCTGGTGTTTTGTTTTCCTCCAGGTACTGACAAGAATGCTGTTTTCCTCCTCACCCATACTCTACTGGTTTGCTGCCTACTGCACCACAGATGAAACTAAGACACAAGTTACCATAAGAAATGAATATGATGTTATCAGACCAAGAGAGGACATTTACATGGTGGAAAAGGAGGAGAACCTTGAACATTCTCTGAGAAACATTCTTACAGACCAGATCATAAGTTTCAGCATACAAAGCTTTGTTTCTAAACTAATTTTGTGTTATTTCTTATTTTATTTTACTGTTGGTACATTTATGTTTTGTAATTTTCTGCCATGGACATAATAAATTTAAAATGATAGTTAATCACTCATTTTTCCTAATTTCTCAACTGAATACCATTAGAATATACATTTCTTGCTATTACTACCATAGACTTGTTCAGAAGTTATTTTTCTCTGTTTAAAAATTTTTCTTTTCAAATCTTCCCTTATTTTTAGAGTTGGATGGGAGGTGTGGTGTAAAATACAGTTTTTGGACAGAAATTAATTTAGATGCTCATTCAAATTATGTGTACACTTCACCTGTATGATATCACAACTGCATACATTTAAAACAGTATTTCCATTTATAGGATACACAGTTTATTCAAATCATCTTCACTAGACAATGGTCTAATTCTTTCATTCTCATCTCATAAGAATAAATGAATTGGACAATTTGTGGCTATTTTAATATTATTATACTATTATTATAATGGCTATTATATCTGATCCTGTTCTATATATTGGTGTTTGAGTGAGCAGGGATGTACCATTAAGTGATCAAATAGGTGGATGGCAGATGTCTACAGGAAAGGGGGGAGGGGTAATAATTTGTGGTTATGCATATCATCTTTAGTAAGTTATACACACAGCTTTTTTAAAATCTTGATTCCATATTGAAATTTTGACCCCTTTATTAAATCGTTTAAACATTTCTATTTATCAAGATTTGTATTCCTTCTACACAAATTTGATATTCAGAAGACTATCTATAAATATTTTTTTTGTAAATTTTTTTTTTTATATACTTGGTATACAGTTTTTATTTTCCATCATCCACCTATACAGCATTATTCTTAAACTCTCAGCAATTCCATCACTCCAAACGTTTAAACCAGCGACATAAGACAAATTAAAGGGCCTCTTATAATTTTCAAGTTCATCTATTTGAATAGGCTGTTCTAGATATTATCTGAATTGGTGAATTCTGATCATTGAATTAGGAATACTGTCAACATATTATATTTGGCATGTACCGGTACAATATTTGGCTGAAGTTGATTTTTACACAAGTTAATAGTATAGATTTAAATTAGAATATTATACCTGAACTCACCTATTCTAATACATATATGTGAGGCATTTAGCGATGTACGTACACTAAATAGAATACACAGCCAAATGTAGTATGTTTACAGTAAATCGCTTCCTAATGGAAAGCTCAAAAATAAGAATGATAATTTCTACAAAAAAGCAAAATTAAATCTGGTTATTTATTCATAAATTTTTACTTCATTTTGAATTGCATAAAATTCAAAAAAAGTAGATCATACAATAAATTCATTAGAACATAACATCAGCTTACATAATAGATTTTAAAATGATTTGTAACACTACTGTTTTTAATTTGACATAAACTATCTAAAATCTTGATTACAATAGACTTTTTAACACAAACTGGTATATGCTGTACATTTTTCAATTTGTTGCCATCACAGAAAAAGAACAGGTAAACTTTTGTAAACATATCGAGCATATGGTAATAACACACACAAACTCTAAACATTAGCAGGATTTCATTGTGTGATGTACGTCACAGCTGATATTCCAGACATGTACTTGTATTATTTTCCATGCAGTATTAGTCAAGGCATAAAATATTGGAATGTTAAATGTATAGCAATGTACATGTACATACATAAGTCATGGCATGAAGGGAAAAAAACGACTTTAATAAACATGACTTTTTCCTGCAGTATAATTGACAAGAAAAAAAATTTTTTTTTAAACTTTTAAATGTGCAAAACTAGATCCTTACACCCATTTCATGTACATGTATATACATATGAAATACCTTTTATATGCCTTTTCATGGTAACTACTTTTTATGACTATGCTCCCTTGATACCCACTAAAATAACAATAATTTGACATATAAATGGTCAAAAGAGAGCTCTCTTCACCTAAAGATAAAATATGGTAAATTTATCTTGTTTTTCTGCTTTAAATTAATATGGTTGAACACTACTTGTCTAGTAATACATCACTGAACATTGTCCTTTTTAACTACATAAAAGAAAATAAGAGACTAGGAATGCTAATTGTTCTTGTCACACTTTGCTGTAGTCCTTTTAAGACATTTCGTAACTGGCTTTAGAGTTCAATCTTTGTTGACAGCAGGAAAAAAAGAACAAGAAGACGTAAATCCCTGCCGCAATAAAACAGTTGTAGGCTGTTTGGTCAAATTTTTCGTGGATTTCTGACATGGAGTAATTACTTTTAGCCCAGTCTTCTGCTTTAAGGGGAATGTCTTCAAAGAGAGCCACACTGTGAATTTTGTAGAAAACCCCCAACAGTGCCTGCAAAAAAAAAAAAGTTATACCTGTATATACATTGTATATTTATGTATATATAATGGATGTCATGTTTCTCTTTGTTGGAGGAAGAAAATCTCAATTAAAAAATAATCGAACAAAATTTCATAAAAATTCAACATCAAAAACACTGACCATTCATAATTTAACATTTTCAAACATCGCTAAGAGCTTTAATTTGGGGATAATTAATTTCGTCCTATCTTAATTAAAGGTTCTAATTGCTGTTTTAACACCTCCAAAGTGTCTTAACTGTCCTTACTGTTGAACGAATCGGAAAGTGTTGAAATATTTAAATAAAAAGAAGCGCAAAAGGTTGATCGATCCTCTCAAATGGTGGTCTGAAAATTAAGTACTGTTTCTAAATCTTCCTGGTCTAGCAAGAAAATATTTATCAATACTAGGTGTACATCAGTGGCATCTGAAAGAATGTTTTCTACAACAGGCATCATTGTTAATTAACTTCAAAGTCAATTATCATCTTTCGTCATTGATCAGATAGTATTTTTTAACAAAAACTGTAAATGAAAGGACTGATTACAATGAAAGTGACAATGCAGCATACCTATCGAACAAATATTTGTCATCTTTTTGTTTTGTTTTATCTCTTTTATTTTTCCGAGCACTTTTATGTCATTCCCAAAGGAATTTATTTATATTTTTAGCCTATCCTTCAACCCAACAATATGGAGGGGGAATTTCATAGTCGAGATCTTGAGATTTTTTCTTTCTAGTCAGTAGTAAATTGCTTTTGATTGAACCCTAACTTTTTAAGAAAAATAATAAAGCTAAAAGTGATCATGTAATGCAAAAATATCTCGATGCAGATTTATGACAACAGCAAAAATAGTTTTTGAAACCTTGAGCATAGAGCTTTAACATAAAATGCATATAACATTTTTATAAGTTCAAGTTGATAAATGATGTCTTATATATACTAGCGGAAAAAAGAAACTGTGCATTATAAAATTTAGTATAATTTTTCTATATCTATTGTTTGTATTTATAAAATTTAAACAATCGATAATGGTATTGTTTTTGACAATATCGGATGGTAACCGTCCGGGTGCACAGACTTTTTCATGGTTAGTGAGCACCTGTTGTTTATTGAAAAATTTGTACGCACGAGTTTTACGGGCCAATACTGTTTGGGATAAGAACTGTAAAGGATTTGTTTAAACTTTTTTTGTTAAGGAAATCACTTTAGTTTCAACAAAATTTACCCCTATGTCATGCCACGACTCAACAAAAACCAACGTAATTGTGCTGTTGGGATGCTGCAAATTGGAATGGCACAAAATACTGTAGCAAGACACTTTGGAGTTCATCGGAACACCATCCAGTCATTATGGAGACGTTTTCAACAGTCTGGCAACACCCAGGATTGACCGCGTTTTGGGCTACCTCGTGTGACGTCACGTCAACAGGACAACCACATTAGACTTGTGCATCTGAGAAATCGTTTCCCGACAGCAAGTTTGACTGCCCATAGCATTCCAGGGCTTCGAACAATTAGTCCAAGAACTGTGCGTAATTGTCTGCGCGAGCAAAACATCAGACCAAGACGTCCAGCAGTGCGCCCAGTACTGCTTCAACGTCATCGTATCGTCAGACTAGCGTGGTGCACACGACATCTGCGATTCAGAATACAGGACTGGGCCAATATTCTGTTCACTGATGAATCCAGATTTCATTTGGATAGCAGTGACAGCCGTTGTAGGGTGGATCGTCTCGTTGGGGAGCGTTACCAGGATGCTTGTGTTGTGCAACGTCCACAATTTGGTGGAGGTAGCGTTATGGTGTGGGGTTGAATATCAGCACGTGGAAGGACCCCTCTACAAATTGTCAATGGATATCTCACTGGCGTATGGTATCGAGATGAAATTATTCAGCGTCATGTGATACCCTTCATACAGAGACATCAAAATCACATTACTCTGCAGCAAGACAACGCAAGGCCACATGTTGCACGTGTAGTTAGGAACTTGTTTGTTCAACAGAATGTCAATGTCTAATGGCAAAGAAGACTCGGGACGAAATTCGAAGTTTGGGTGAGTTTTAGCTGAAAGCATTGTCAATGCCCTGGATTTAAACTTGAGGATGAAATGAATATTGAGAAATATCATATTTGAACCCAATGCTACACGCAAACCAGTAGGCAAATCCGATTTATGTGGTAAATTGAAGCCTGACGAGGGGGTCAAAATGGCGTTGCACACCTTGTGTATTTATATATAGAGGAGGTAAAATTTTGTTTATATTTGGCTTATTGAGCGACTGATTGGTAAAAATTCAGGTGCCTGTGATAAGACAAAATGGCGTTGCACACCTTGTGTATTTATATATAGAGGAGGTAGAATTTTGTTTATATTTGGCTTATTGAGCGAGTGATTGGTAAAAATTCAGGTGCCTGTGATCTAGTAAATAACATTACTTCGATGACATTTTAATTGGTTTATTAATTATTAACCCGATACATTGTTCAGACTGGTACAGAAACTTACCAACATGACAACACCCCAAAGGCTCAAAATGGAGCAACATATCGAGAGTTTTGGACCACAAATTTTCATCTTGATCGTTTTCAGATTCCTGTGACTCCTAGTCTGAAATGGCCTTGACCTTCTGTCACATGATAATTTGTGAAATTCACATCTCGAACCCGATTAATGTCGTTTTTAAAGAAAAAAAACTTCCTAAATATGGATATATAATTTTATTCTTAAACAATAATTAGGACTTTTGTGATGATATAAAAAGGTTTGAGATATATCCTGAAGAGCCCTAGTTTGTCAAACAACATAAACTTAATATCTCATCGGGATCGATATTCATTAAACTTAAAAGATGGTGGATCGATTGGGTGGGTGATTAATTTTTAACTACTAAATAGGCTTATGTATTTTGACAATATTGTCTTGATTTATGTGTTTTACTTGCCTAACTCATTTTATTGTTTGAGTTTATTTTGTGTATATATTTTTCAGTAATGTTATAGGTGTTTGTCTGTTTTGATTAAATATTTTTGACAAGTGATTAAGGCAAAGACACCTGATGTAGGAAACTTGTGCTTGTTTACCATTATCTTATTTTATGTGTATATGTTAGATGGCATGTTCTGTAAATTATGAGACACGAGTATAAATCAGGAATATATTAATTCACTTCAGGTTTATCAGGGTGAATATGATATTAAGATCACTGGTGTTGTGATGTCAAAATACAATCTAACCTCGTTATATCTGACTTCATTTGACTAAAAACTCAGAGATTCAAAGTTCGTTATATTGAGTATTGATGCTTAAAGAATAAGTGGTTGGGACTTCAAATCACTTAAACATACCCATGGTTTTCGAGAGAAGGTTGTTTGAGGTACCAAAATTCAACAGTGTATCACCTTTTTGGAACTTTCTCATTTCAAAAAACAATCAAATATGACATGTTAACTGTTCACACATCAAATATGAAGTATGATAGTATGTCTTCCAAAATCAATAGAAATCTGTAACAGTGACTGGGAAGGACAAACCAAAGTATTGGATATTGGCTGAAAACAATTTTGTCTGAAAATATAACAGACAGTTTGAGGTCCTAACTTGAAAGCTGGCCTTTAAATTTCATTTGTTGTTCATTTGAGATATTCAAATTTTGAAGTAGTCTGATGTTACTTTTATCCTTAAGTAAATTTAAAGACCACAAGAATAAAAGAATGACACCACAGCAATGTTTTATAGAAATATTTATTTGGTATCTTGTCATCATACATGTAAACATACATATTGTACATAGTGTGCATCAATAATGGTATTTATTTAAAAGACATGGTATTTAAAAAAAAAAAAACAATAAATATGATAGCAGAATAACCTATGAAAGTTCAAAAACCTATTTCCAGTGGGGTCCTTTTAACAAACAACATTGTTATTAGAAATACCTGAATAAATCATTCTAACTCCAATCTATAAATCCCATTTCTCATTTAATATAATTATTGGGATATTTTGTACAGTTACTGGCTCATACTGATTTAATATTTATTGTGGAATGAAAAAAGGGGGAAATCTTTCCAATACTGTAAAAGTAACAAATTTAAAGTATCTTGATATTTCTTGATTTTTTGTCAAATTGAAGAAAGATGGTAATTCCAATCTAGGGTTGAGGGTTGCCCTATGGCAACAGTGGGTCAAGGACAGTCCTATAGCTGGGTTGGGTGCAGTGCCATTGTTCCTTAATTTAGGTCTATGAAGCCCTATAGCAATAAGTCTGTCTGTCGGACATCACTTGTCTGGAATATATTACGCACAGTCAGGCTCCAATTTCACTCACATATTACTTTTGGGTATAGAATAGAAAGTGGCTTTGAACCAAGTTTATAGGTCAAGATCATAGCATATTTAAGAGATATCTGTGTAAAATTTTTGTCCGGAGCTTTCCTCTCACTCTGTTTCCTTTGCCCCATCTGGTTTAATACCTTAACTCTAGAATGCTCATGAGTAAAAGCATATGTTAAAGATAAAAGTCAAAGTTTTTGTAGATCTCTATGTATAATCCTTGCATTTCTCTTATTCTCTTTGTCTTGTCTCCTTTAAACTTCAACTAGTGTGCCCGTAAGTAAAGTATACAGACCCTCCCAGACCATTTGTCATATGGGCGTACACATCAAACTTAGGCTAGCTAGCAATTAAATATTCCAATTTTCCAAAGAAGACAATGCATGTCACTTTCAAGATACCACAATATAATTGTAAAGAAAATATTTTTTTCATTGAAATTTGTAAACATATTTTCTGTTTATTTTAATTAGTTCATTCGGAGGCCAACAGCAGGCGCATAGCCTATGTGGAGCAGTGTTTTGGTGCATCTGGACAGGTAGTTTTAGGCTTTTTCTCTCTACTTCAATATTTGGACATGTTCAATAAATATGAACCCAGAATGGTTACTTCACAGTTCTGATTCATGGTCATCGCAAAACAGTCTTTTCACAAATTTGTCATTTATCACAAATTACTCATGTAGTACTACATGACATTGTATGATTTGAATTGAGTCACTATGTGCTGGGATAGGTTGAAAATTGTCATTACACATATCGGTACTTCTGATCAATGTTATATTATAATTATTTAAAGCTATCTTTTATTTATGGATAACATTGAATATAGGAAAATTGGCATTGTCTTATTTTCCATGAGTATGTTATATGAAAATTTGTGGCAGAGTATGTCACTAAATCAGTGACATAATAACCCCCCCCCCCTCTTGTTCTGTGTGTTGAGTTTCCAAGAACAATTTGACCTTGAGACAAAAATTTTGACACTGAGACAATCATAAAAACAACATTCTAATTCTTAAATTAAAGTTGTTATATTTCTGTGGTATAAAAACCATAGCTTCATTCTGTCTTTAATATGATTCAAAATATGATAGAAAGAAAAACTTCTTAATTAGGGATTAGGCTGTTGAACGATATAAGTAGCAGTAAGCTGTGAATCACACAGTAATTGTTGAGTAATATACAGAGAGTTACTGACACATTCCTTCGGCATTTCTGTCAATTCGGAAATGTATTCGTTAGCAGGAAGTAAGTAAACAAAGCTGAAATTAGTTGCAAGCAGGGATCATTGTTTTTTATGCAGGCCGGTGCAAAGTCAGTAGTAGCTCTGCTTCCTGTATCATCTAAAATGTCAATATAAAGGGCATCTCCGGATCAAATAGCAATATATCAGTATATAGATTGTGAAGTATTAATGAAAATCAGTTTATTTACTAGTATGTGTCTAGGGACATAGATTTCCATGTAGCTGAAAATAAAATCTATTTCAGATTCACAGATCCTTTATTGTTATTTTATCCTAACACACACTATAGACCTGCTCAAGTCTCTATGTTGTTTTTATAATTCTTGCATTTAACTGTGTTTCAGAAATTTTAATTCCTGCTCTGTACTATTCTAAAATTTTATCAAACGTCTATGTTTGGCATCATTTAAAGGTATTAAAGAGAGCACAAAATAAACACAGAGACTTGAGCAAGTCTACACACACTGTTCAAAACTTCATTTTGAAAATAAATATATTGAAAAATTTGTTGTGTGTAATGACCTATGGACTGTGAAAGGATACAGAATTGGAATGATCAGTGGAAGTGTAAAAATTTGGTGTACTGTCATTAATTGATCACTAAAAACATACCCATTTATATTATCTCCTTTCATTGCAGCCATTAAATGTAACCGGTCGAGCATTAGTTGGAGAAGGTGTCCTAACCAAAATGTGTCGGAAAAAACCCAAACCTCGGCAGTTTTTCCTGTTTAACGATATTCTTGTGTATGGCAATATTGTCATAAACCGAAAAAAGGTGTGTAGAATAAAACTTCAAATTTCAATGAAAATTTTTAGATTTAATACTAATACATGTATCAAGTATTTCCATAACAAAGGTTCCATTGTATTATACATATTCATGCAACTTAATAATGAATTAAAAACAAATGAAGATTTTTTTCTGTGAAATTAAATTACATGTATTCCTATAACTAATCTAGTAGACATATATTTATTGCAGGAGGCAAGTTTGTTTAATGACAAGATTTTTGCATTTTTATGACTTTATAACTAAATTATTAGTACTACACTCAATACATATTTTTTATTTTGCAGTATAATCAGCAACATGTGATATCATTAGAAGATGTTAAATTAGAGGATGTTCAAGATGAAGGAAGTATGTATATCTTAGATATAACTATCTTGAGAGAGAGAGAGAGAGAGAGAGAGAGAGAGAGAGAGAGAGAGAGAGAGAGAGAGAGAGAGAGAGAGAGAGAGAGAGACAGACAGACAGACAGACAGACCATATTTTGTGATAATGAATAAGGTTGGATTTCTTCTTTTAATTTTTGATTTTAACATATGTATTACAATAATGTGAATACTATGTATGTGTTGAATTGATAATCTGATAATCCTGTTTGGAATTAACTGATGGCAGAACTGTGTTGTTTGTCCCTTTAAGGTTCTTTTTACACAACAGATGGTAAACGAGGTATTGAGTGATTGCTGTGTAGTGTTTCTCTTAGTATGCTATCTTTATTACTAAATATTGCAGCTACATTTGCCCCAGTAAGCAACATCTTTCGCTCTCCTTTTACACATTATAAACATTTTATAAGAAATAAGTTTTATACATGTACATGATATATGTTGATATAAGAAGATATTTTTGGTACATGTACAGTATTACTGGAAAATAACCAGAAAAGAAACCTACTGTAATTATAACAGTATATCAGAATTAGTTTTGGATTCATGATTTATATTTAAATGTACTTATGTAATGTATAACAGCACAATAATCATTTTAATTATAAGAAAAAAGACCATACCAAAAAAAAAAATGGTTAAAGTCAATTACTACCTGTTATAGATTGATTTCACCAACTTTGCTTGTGTACAGAACAAATGAAAAATTCTGTCATGAAAGTGTTGAAATGTGAGAGAAAATTATAAAAGTAAAATATATTTACCTATATTACATGAATAAATGTAATTTTAAACAAATGCAAATCGGCTACGGTGGTCACAAGGGTCTTTTAAATTCATAGGATGAGTGTTTATAGGGGCAAATATTGTGTACTGATTGATACATTAATCTGGTTTTTGGTCTGTCATGATCTTCATCACACACAAAAAAAGTTTACTCATAGTTTCAATTTTATGTTCAAAATGTAAAAGAAAATATAAAACTGTATTTCTATATATAATATATTGTATCATGCATTGCATCTGAAGGGTGTTTAAGGTACATCATGTACTTTACAAAATCATATATATTTATTAAGTATATCATGGTATATAGCATTGGTGGTAAATATATGTATTGCAGCTGTCATTAGAACGGCTATAATGACAGAATATTTGTTATAAACCGGATTTTTATCAAAATGAACACTATAATGGTAGATCAATTGCTGATTTTACAAGACGAAGACATGAACATTGGGAAGTTTAAAAAACTTTATGACACCAGATCATATGCATAAAATTCATATTCACCTCAAGATAATTATATTGCCAAATTTTTTTCACTGACAATTTGTAAATATATTTTGATGAAAAAGAAAAATTCAGTATTAATTAAATAAAAGTAAAGGGATTTCCTAAATGTAACAAGTTTATACATGTATGTGAAAATGGGCCACTGCATGTAGTCATTACTTAGCTGAGTGACACACAGTGACACAACATGATAGCTGAAAGCCCAACAATGATTGTTAACAGGAAACCTCCTGCTTTTTATAAGTGGTTTATTTTCATCATTTTATTTTTTTTATTGAAGTTTCATCATATTCTAGAATTATTTTTGTTCCGAACTGGCTTTGTAATAATAGGAATACATTGTGTTTTTAAGTACCAAACTTTATTATAATCTATCCAGAGCTCAAACAATTAGTGCATTGTTTAAATTTATTGTAAGAATTTCCGTGATGCCGAAGCTTAATTTTGATGAAGCAACTTGCAAAACACAGATTCTTAACATGGTACAGTGTGATAGCAAGGGTGACTTATAGATAATATAGGTTTCACAGCTTTTTTTTATAGGAGTATGAAACATTTACCTGAGGGTTAATTTGAGTGGTCTGTTTTCTTTATTTGATATTGACTGTACATAGGGATTTAAGACCTATATATATATATATGCTAGAATTCCTTGGGCTTGGTGCTCTCTCCACTATTTTGTAGCTTAGATCTTGAAACTGCTATTGGAAATGTCAGAACCTCCACAGTTTATAGAAATTCTTAAATATAATATAAAAGAAATATAATTTTCTTAAATTTAAATATATTTGAGGTAGCTTTCCTTAGTATTTCATAACTTGCACTAGCTATCTGGGTCACATATTTGTAGTTTTTAAAAATTAAAAGCAGGTAAATGAGAAGTGTTCTTGTCTCTCAATCTCTTTATTTTTCATCGAATAAGAAAATTTAAATGAATGAATGCCATTAATTTGGTTGTCATCTTTGCAGACAACGTTCTTCATGTGATAATTATGGAAATGATTGGTTTTATAGTATTCAGGTACAAAGATGAGAGTAAGAACCAATTTTCTTATAGAATCACGTGTCAACAGCAACTAACACCAGCAAAATAATTAAAGAACAGCAAATGTTTTAAATGCAGCAATATTATGAAATAAAATTTCAGGAAATTAAATCATGTCCCCTTTTATGCAATCTTTATTTTTCATTTTTGGTTAATAATTGTTAAATATCATTATAGCTTTTACTGTCCATAGATTTTATTTCTAGCTTCACCATTGCCCATAATACACATTTTATGAACATTAACAAAAGAATGTTTTCAGCTGCCTTATAGATATTATACATATTAAAGAAATCTATTGGTAAGAATGAATATAAGGTTGTTATTTTCCTTCTGCTTTCAAAAAAAAAAATGTACTAACCAGGAACCATTTCAGTACTGGATAATACTTCGTATGTTGATACATGATTTACAATACAGATCTTATCAATGGTTAATTTAGATGTGTTACGTTTTACATACGCTATCAAACTAATTATGTTTAGGTTATATACTAGGGACATATCCCAATTTAAATGTAAATGTAATGGAAAAAATGTTCCCAGAATTTAAAGGTTGTTTGTTCTTTTAACTCTATTCTTTATGCCATGATTTTTTACAGGTCCATTGAAACAATATTCTCAATTTTATAATATATATAATTTTTTGTTATATTTAAAAAAATTTAAATAATTTTTTTCTTTGTTTTATACTGTACTAAGTTAACTTTGAATATAGAAAATTAATAATAATTGAAAGTAAAATGGCAAAAACGTATCTGCTGAGTTTTATAATATAACTATGTACCGGACCCGGTGTGAAAAATGATTAAAGTTATGAAATTGGGAGTTGCATGTAATATTAAAAGTACTTCCTGATGGCAATTGACCATCTGTTACTTGTCTGGTGATTTGTATTAATCGTAACTGTCATTTGATTTCAGCCCTACGGAATGGCTGGAAACTAATAAGTCCCAGCAAATCCTTTGTTGTATATGCAGCTACTTCTACTGAGAAACACCAGTGGATGTCACATATCAAAAAGTGTGTGGATGATCTCCTTATTAAACGTATGTGCTGGCAAACATGCCTCTCTGGTTCTTTCCACCAAAATATAAGAAGCCCATTCTTCTGCAATGTCAAGGTCATTGTTAAAGGTCAAGGTCATTCATTAAGGCCAATGTTATATTTTCCATTGGATAGACAACTACGATCAAATTAAATCATGAGGATGGCCTCTACAATATCAAGACAGATCTGTTTTGCTATCAGAGGTCAAGGCTATCCAGCAATGACATGGTCTTTTGACAGCTCTTAATTGTCATACTGATTCAAGCATTTTCTTCAAAAAGTGAAGTTTGTATTAATCTGCTTTATAATGTGTTAAGGTACATGTACTTTTGGAACAGATGTTAAGAGCAGTTTCAATCAATCAAGACATTTTTTTCAAAGCCAGACTGACTGGTCCATTTTTGGAAAACAAATTTTTACTGTCATTGAATGGTTGGGGAGGGAAACTTGAAAGCTTTATTAGGGAAAGATGGTTTTTGAATAAGTGGTTCAGACATTGTGACTGTTAGCAGCTGACACCATTGAACTATTAGATGAAGATTAGAGAGGGATGTTTTGTCTTATTCAAATAGTTTGATGTAGGAGTACTAGGAAATAATGTAGATGTTCCTGCTTTTATGGTCACATAATATATGTTTATAAAGGAAACAATTGTCATTTTGTAGAGGGAAAAACCCAGAACACAGAAAATGATTCCCCTGTGTGGGTTCCTGATTCAGAGGCCACTCTCTGCATGCATTGCAAAAAGTCCCAATTTACACTGATCAATCGGCGGGTAAGTAAGCACATCCAAGGGAGATGGATTGATGAAATGTCAAACTTGGTAATTTTGAAATTGAATGGGGACTGAGAAAAATACTTTGAGATATCGAAGCATTCCAGGTATTGGGGTTAAAATACAGAAAGAAATGGTGGTTTGAGATGTATAATTCACTTGGATACATTATATCCATAATTGTTCAAAGTTCAACTGTACATGATTTGCAGTGAGCAGCACAAAGTACAAAAAGTTTTGAAAGATACACATTGAAAACTCTAGAATTGGTCCACTGGTTGTGAATATTGAGTTGACATAAACTCTACAAGTCTCATTCATAACCAGAAATACTTTGCAAATAGTTTTTGAGTAATCACCCTGTTTGAGTCATCCTTGATTATTTTTCACAAAAGAGTCAAGTTTGATTATTTCTTTATAGTGATTGAAATATATGTAATGTTGAACACACAAATTGTTGCTGCTTGAAATAATTTTCATTAATAGGTCAACATGTAAGTTTGCATAAGTACAATAATGCAAACTCAAATTAAGTTTTTCATCATTTTTTTGCATACAATTAGGAGCAGTGGCGTCAGAAGCAAATGAAAGGGGGGGGGGGGCTAGACTTATCAAAAATCTTGACATGTCAAGCAAAAATAAGGTCTTTGGTATGTATAAATTTGCAAAAATAGTGGGGGGGGGGGGGGGGGGCAAAACCCCCCCCCCCCCCCCCCCTGTTCTGATGCCTATGAGGAGTATGGTTGATAACAATAAAAAAAAAAACGACCTTGAAATTTTCAAACAGTTGTGTTCATTCAAGCTTTAAAATGTCTGCAACTAATCAAAACTTTGTTGTATCCTCTTGTACTGTCAGTGAATAGTTTTGTATGATGTTGATTATATGTGTATTCTACAGAATGTTTGAATTTTCAGCACCATTGTAGAAAGTGTGGGATAGTTGTATGTAAGGACTGTTCCAGCAACAAATGGCTCCTCCCCCAGCAGTCATCTAAACCCCTCCGTGTGTGTCTGACATGTTACCAAGGCCTGTCACACACCAAGGCAACAGTACCAGTGACTAGTGAGTACAATATAGTACAATATGTACTGTATACCGGTATATGTATAGTGTGTGAGAATGTTCTCTGAAGGATATTTTAAGTTGATTTAAAAGCTTTCATTTTGCACTAGCTATTTCATTCTTACAGATTGATGATTTGTTGGAAATGAAGTTATGTTGTGAACATTAGGTTTTCCTTATTACCGGTATATATTGGATATATAATGAGCTAGAAGGTTAAGTTCAGGCCTCAAATTCAAAGCCATATCTGATGGAGATAAGCATCTAAACAGAAAAAAAATCTAATACTCTTATAAAATGAATGTTAGTTATAATAAAATAATGTAAACATTCAAATTTTTAGTGCAACATGACAGGCAAACCTGTTTTGTAATTTTGTGTGCATATTCTATAAAAATACTTAGAGGCAGAGTACAAGTTATTGAGGCCCAAGACTGCCTCATGATCTTGGACCCATAGTAAGAGCCTCTTTCACATTTATATCAATAATTATAGTCAATGTGTAATTTGTAGATACTCATGCTACAGACGATTCCTCTGGTGATTCATCATCTGATGATGACGAAGAACCAACCAATCAAGATGTCAATGAGGTTAGTGTCGTTACTTCACAGCCAGGAAGCATTCCAGCCGTTGATTTACATGTAAATTGTTTGCTCCTTATACATGGGTGGATCTAAAGGAGGGATGGGGTCAGGGGCGGTCCAGAACGCGCCCTCCCCCTGGAAAAATTTTTAATTTATTAAATTCACATAGTTAATTTCCAGAAAATATGCATATGCCTTGCCCCCCCCCCCCAGGAAAACAAAATTATCCCTTGGACCCCCCCCCCCCCCCAAATAATTTTTCTGGATCTCCACATGTTATAGCCTGATGGGTTAATTTGGTTTCTGTCATAGTCAACTTGCAATTGTAGGGAAGGAAATGTAGCTTTGAAGTACTCAATCAAATAAATCAATGTGGTTGTTGTTTTTATTTCAGGAGAATAGCATTCCCCCAGAGGTACATATGTCCATATAAACTATCTGTATAATGGCATCTTAGCTTTATCTAGAATAATGCTGTCAATGCTGTGATGAGCATGCTGCATGAATTTCATGCTTTTTAAAATTTGTATCAAGTAGACATGAAATTTGATCAGAATACCACTAATCTAAACCTCCTTTATTGAAATTATTACATATATTCTTAAAATTATTCTTTGTATATGAAAAAGGTCTTCATACTATACTTCTGTTTTTAAAAATAAGTTTCAAAACAAAGGATGTTTTGAAAACCTGTTCTGAAGACTCAATGAGCTTTTCTGGTCAAAATATGGCCAGGATATGGTGTCCCCATTGTCCTTTACTTTTCTCCTTTTCATCCTTTTAACATGAACTAATGAAGAGAGTGGCAGCTTCAACTTGTAATGATAATGAGACAGCTAGGAAAGGTCAATCAAATTTTTCTACTGAAAAGCATTCTGGGGAAAGAGTGGGGAGGGTGTTGGGCAATAATATGTTTTATTCTTTCTGGTACGGTCATTGTGCGTCTTACTAGAGAAAAGAAAAATACAGGTTGTAATATAATATGTGTCTAATAAACATGGTACGGAATACTGAATGAGATATTATCATATTTGTTGACAAGCAGTGATGGCTGAAATGATAAGGAGTTTAACTTTTTAAGTTATTATTTCATTAATCTTTCACCTCAATTCAAGAGCCATCCTTACCCCATATTTGTTTTACATTTATAAAATTTGAAGAGAATGGGAATGGCCATGTATGATCATAAAAGCTTTTGTTATTTCTAAAGAGAAGTGACCAAAGTAAAATCTTTGATATGCTATATTTGCATGACAGTCATCCAGGTAACTTCACTCAGTGCATGAGCACACCTGTCTATTACATTATTAATTTTTCATTTTTTTTAGATGCTTTTTACTTTATCTTTCATTACCGTAATATTAATACTCTGAAATATTAAGCAATTGCGGTATACTGGGAAATATTTGCCCCCGTTTTATTTTCGAACCATTTGCCCTTATTGTCTGGGCAAATTTAAAACTGGGCGAATTCAAAACAAATTAATTTTAAATAGCTGTTTTAATTAGAAAGAGTATTTATTTCAATCTTTGGTCAAATTTAAGATGGGGTGAAATAGAAGGCCGAAACAAACACAAAGAATAACCCTGTATATTTACATTTTCAACTGTCTTTGACTGTGATAACATTATGCAATTTTGAAGCCTATAGCCCAATAACTTCATAAAAGATGAGTGACAGAAAATGGGCGTGACTTATAGCATAACCAAAAAGTGGTATTGGCTGCGCCGCATAGTAATACATAGCATGTGCTACATGAACAAATTGTGGTTTTAAAATGTTGTTTTTAAAGTGTACAAATTGGAAATGTTATAAATATAAGTAATAAGGAATCATTCTTTGAATATTATGAGGTGATAATTTCGATCAGAGCGTGGTCAAATCTATCATAAAGCCCTTCGGGCTTTATTGGATTTGACCAAGCCCTGACTGAAATTACCACCTCAAAATATTCAAAGAATGATTCCTTATTCCTTAAATACAGTATTAAAATTTTGTAGTTCATGCATCTTATATAGTTTGAATTATTTTTTAGGGACAGTTCCAGTCTTATGAGTGATAGTAAAAGGGAAGTGTATTGGATATTCTGCAGGAAAGAACCATCCTTCAGCCAATTGAATCAACCATTATAGTGCTAAAGGGAAACAATAAATTCACATGGAAAACAGATATATATTGTTGTGGCTTAAAATTCTTCTACTAGCAGCACAATCTTGCTTTGTTGACCATCTGTTTCACTTGAATATAGCCTTGAAAATGTCTTTAAATATGCCATTTCAGGTCTGTGATGATGTAAACATGCTTTTTGACATTTATTTTTTTTTTTGTCATTGTTAAGTGATGGTGGTATATTTCTGTGGTTTAAAACTTTTCATTAAAAAAACGCTTATGCAATTCCTTAACTCATGATCTTATACATGTACTAGCTAGTATATGTACTGTTGTATGAAACAATGTACATTAGGGCAAAAAATAAAAAAAAAAAGTTTCAATGTACTTATGTAGGCATATTTGAAGATGATATTTTTAAAAAAAATTTCTTTTAAAGCTGATGTATTAGAACTATACCACCATTTAATTCTATTCCAATTTACAGTCATCCCTTCAGTGTGAAGCTACTCATATTCACCGTGATATTTATTAGCAAATATTTGTACATATTTTTCTGTAACAAATTCATATATTATATGCAAAAAACCAAGTTTACATCTAGTGTACACGTATATCAATAGTGAAATGTATTTTTAAAAGATGATGCAAAATTCAGTCTGAATTCAATATCATAACATATAAAAATTGTGTAGCATGATCATACACTCCGAATTACATATATATTATTTGTAATGCATATACATGTAAAAAAAAAATTGTGTTTTGACAATAGCAGCTAGTCCATCATAAAAAACAGAATTTAGTTTTAAGCCTACAAGGTCTTATTTGATGAATTGTTATCAAGAGAAAATTTTATTTTGATATCATGGCATGAGTTTTAGCATTACTCTACAGTCATGTACCAGTATATATGAAAGTTCTGAAAATTAAATTTTTATAATCTCCCTTTCTTATATTATAGTGGCAAAACCATTCTTTTGGTATGCAATTTAAATTAGACCATGTAACCTTGAACCATTTACATATATATTTGCAACTATAGTATAAGTCTTATTTTCTTTTTTCTAAACCCCAGTTCAAAGTTGACTTAGAGAATCCAATGGCAAAAGTTAAATTACCGATATCTTTGATTTGCGTGGTTTTTGTAACTTTTAAAGTGTCTGTTTCTTTATAAATACTGTACATTTAATCAAAAGATTTCCTTTTATATTTGAAAGATTTTTTAAAACTGTTAAAAAAGTGATTTATTTTGGTTTTTTTTTTATTTTTTGAGAAATCAAAAATTATATAATTAGATTTCTCAAACTTATCTTTGTAGTACGTATATAATTTTTAAGAAAAGACTCCATTGTAACATTAAACCTGTATACTAGAAGCAATGTACGCTTGTATTAAACTCATAGTATTCACATAAATCAGTTTATGTAACTCAGGTTTTTAATCTTCATAATTATATCATTGACGGGGTTGTTATTAAAACAAGACTTGGATCCATGCGTGCTGAAAAACTGATACCAATTTTGTTGTACGACCTATTTGCAAATGCTGATTGTTTATTTTGCTGGTTTTTTTTTCTTTGTGTGTATATGTAATTGTTATTGATCATTCCATTTCCAGTACATTGTACTGCTGATTGTTTTCCCATGGAAAGTTTGAAAGGAATGGATAAAATAAAATAGAATGGAATAGAGTAGGATGATCTATTTTATTGAATTAAGATTTATAGTTGAATAATTTTACTTCCATATATGTGTACCGGTAGTTAGTTGCAAGGCTATATTTAGATATATTCAGATGAGCATTTTTCTATGACTGTAAAAGGAGATTGCCAAAATTGTCAAGTTTTTTTTTAGAACAAGTAGCTGGGTTGGATCACATGTACTTTGTCCATCACCATAGAGCAGTATTTTTGTACAGGTGTTTAAAAAGGACCCTTTTCATGATTAAATTCACGGTGCATTTCATGCTATGACATTTTTAATTCTGTTAAATTTGTACCTATATAACACAATAAAACTATGGTATAAAAATGTATTGTTTTAATTACTTGTATGTTATAGGGTACATCATTCATTTTCGTACCAGGGTTGTTAAAGCTGAACACTGCTCGTAAATACCTGTAGGTACCGTCTGCCATATTTCTCTTTCATCACTGCTGTTCCTACAACCTTTATATAAAGGGCAGACCTCTAAACAGTTCGTATTACAAAGTACATGTACTTCATTGTAAAGGTCTCACCTGTGTGGACTTGCATCGCCGTGTTACTCAGTTGCGATGAAATTATCAGATTTTAAGCATTTTATAAAGTCATGAGAATACTAACATCAAATAAATTGGTCAATGCATTATTTACAAACACATAAAATAAGAAATAAATGCATAAAATCAAAAGACCACGAAAGGAATACTACATATCCGCCACGAGTTTCAGGTGTGCAAACGAAATCGAAGGGTTTATTTACCAGGTACCTGTGTGACGGTGCCTATTTATGAGCAGTGTTCAGCTTTAAAAATTGTATTCGGAAAAATCCTGTTGTATGTGTGCACTATTCACATTTTAAAACCAATCAAACTATCCAGATAAAGGACTATATTTGGTATGGATAAATATCTACCACCAATTTTTAAAGTGTCATATAAAAATCAAATCTTCATTCATCATTGTACAGAGGATGCCCATCACTTTTATCTTGGTTTTTAGTCATCATTATTCATTTGCTGTTTATCTATGACATCACCTAAATGACCCAATTCCCGCAATTTTGCAAAAAACTGAAAATATCTTTATATTTTGCATTCAGAATGTTAGAGCACAGGTCTGCTCAAATACGATTTTAACGCATGTTTTTCTTCCGATAATTATACACATCATACTAAAAAATGGTACTTGAGCAAGCCTGCGCTCAATGTTTCCTAGTCAAAAATCCATCGGAAAACACCCATATTTTGCTGCAAAACATCAATTTATCAAAATAAGACAATTTTCATGACGTCATTTCTACATCAAGACGTCACTGTGGTGAAAACCTTTTACACATTTATTTTCAACATTATTTCAACTATCTGCTGCCTTATTTTTAAAGCTCTTCAAAAAACTTTAAATTTTGGGGGGGGGGGGGGGGGGAAATGCAAAATACCCACAAACTGACATAGTCCTTTACATATTTTATAATTGCATGCAATATGCAAGATTGGATGTGTTTTTCAATTGAAAAATACATATATCATTAGACTTTTATTTGCATTGATGAATTGCAGTCTTCAAAGCGCACACATTTTCCTATATTGTTGTCTGCGAAATTTTATAACGGGTCAACATACATGTAACTATTCAGTTATCCGCGACTCGGGAAGTTGGAGACATGCTCCATCTAATGTTAATCTCTGTAGAGATCTTAAATTCATTTATTCACCATGATGAACAATTGCCAAGAATGATAAAAGTGGAAAGAACAGCAATATGTGTAATGGTCATCAGGATGTACTGAAATTCTACCTGTATACTACCGGTACTTGGCAATTCAAAACCTGTCTTACTAAATCAATTAGAAAATTTTAGATACACTCCCAATTTGTTCATTCTCCATCTAATTCTAATCCTACTATTCCGTGTTAACAAACAAGTAAAAAAAACAATTTGAGGAGTTTTTTTTTTTTATTTTAAATAATGGCATCACATGTTTACTTTCCCTTCTTAGTTTTAAGTTTTCTCTGGTAGAACTCGAGTTCTTTTCCCTCCAAAATGTAACCGTCACAACGACCACATTGTCCTGGGCGGGATGCCACTTTAGCTGTTGAAAAAGAAGAGAAAAACATTACTGGTATAATCACTATGTTACTGTTTCGGGCAATCTAAATCCTACAGACATATGGAAATCAGAATCCGGTAATTGTCCTGCATTTTGTGACAAGCACTTCTCAGGATAATTCATAAAATTCATCATGTAACCACATCATATTCCACAAAAAGTACTTAAGATACTTCTTTATTTTGAAGCCTTAAATTAATTCTATGTTCACTGCATTGAAGTCACTTTAGGTGTAATTTTTTTTTTTTTTTTTTTTTTTAGCAAAATATATCTAGTATGAACACTTTATGCAACTGACTCTGGTAATCTTAATCCTACAGACATGAATGGAAATCAGAATCCGGTAATTGTCCTGCATTTTGTGACTAGCACTTCAGGATATGTTTTAAAATTCATCATTTAACCACATTATATTGCAAAAGAACTAGTTAACTTAAAATTTTTATATAGTACAATATAGCCAGTCTCATCTAAAAGTCTACGTAAATTATGGGTTTTTTTTTCTTCTGAATAACGATTTCCTTCACTTATTCTTTTAATAAATCTCACCACCTTCTTCACACCAAAATAAATTACCTATACTTTTTGATAAGAACAGTTTTTTGTACATGGTCTATCTTAAATTGTATCAGTTTTAACTTCAAGTCCTGTGTCAAAAGATTACACGAACAGCGACAAACTGATTTTGATATCGGCACATAGTTTAGGTTCATCAAGTCATTTACAGACACTAGGAACCAAGCAAGATGTGCTCATACACTTGGTACAATTAATACATTAATGATAATGATCAGACAGGGGTCAGAATTTTTGTTTTAATTGGAAGATGTATCTGCATCAGCAGGGGGTATCAGTCATAGTGAACTGTACTCTCCAAATACAGACTCTGTGTTTCACTCTGGGAAGGTTACACATGTCAGAAAAACACTGCAACAGCAAAGAGTGATGTCTTCATCAATGTTAAAAGAACAATGCTGGCTCATACTATTATCTTTCAGGAACAAAACAAAAAAATATTCTAAGATCAAAATGATCAGCACAATTTATACAACTCCTAGCAAAAAAGTAAAGACCCTTGATGATAGCCTCTTTCAAATGTTCATGTTCTCAATCACAGACTCGTGCAGGGGAATCCAAACAAACCCATAACTAGAGATCATAAACAGAACAAATTAAGTGTGGTAGTAAGCAACACGTTTCTAGCAACAACTTAGCCCCATGGCAGCAAATTTGACTCTCAAGTTTACTATTATTGACACTAGACCAAATATGACTTCTATATTTTGTAAATATGCCAGTCCAGTCTTAAAATAAATCCTGTTAATTTGATTTTATTTTACGAAAGGAATGTTAATTAGCATTAAAATCTTTCATTTAAAATGTATCTGCATCAGCAGGGGGTATCAGTCATAGTGAACTGTACTCTCCAAATACAGACTTCGTGTTCCACTCTGGGAAGGTTACACATGTCAGAAAAACACTGCAACAGCAAAGAGTGACATTAATTCATTGATATATTAATTATAAAATGATCATATTTCAGTGCCTCCATCTCTAAAAGCTCTAAGCTCCCACCCCTTCAAAACATAAAGCTAATACAGTAAAACACGCTTATAACGAAGTGCCAGGGACGGGCGATTTTACTTCGTTATAAACGTAATTCGTTATATCCGTTAAGTTTACAGCATGTTATAAAGTCAAGGGGAATGAGAAGTACTTCGCTGTAAGCGTCAATTCTTTATAAGCGTGTTCACTGTAACCGTGTTTTATTGTATTCAAGTCAGATTGAAGTATCTCTACTTTGATAAAAAATATTCACATTCCCATTTATTCAACAATATCCTATAACAACATTCAAAAATTTCTTTGTGATCAAAATTATATATACATGTATATATAGAGGGAGGGGGTATTTTCTGCTTGCCTTCCTAGAAAAGTCAAGTTTTCCCCCCTGGTAGGAAAAATAAAATAATTTATATATAACTAAATGATAATCTCTCTCAGATGTTCGTTTTGTCAATCACAGATTCATGAAGGGGAATCCGAACAAACTCATCA
The DNA here is from genome assembly GCA_020458035.1 of Magallana ariakensis. Classification (NCBI taxonomy): domain Eukaryota; kingdom Metazoa; phylum Mollusca; class Bivalvia; order Ostreida; family Ostreidae; genus Magallana; species Magallana ariakensis. Next base: position 32,547,667 of record CM035818.1, read on the forward strand.
TTAGAGATAATCAAAAGAGCACCAGATTCTCTTGAATGGTTGCAATAGCAGGTGAAAGTCTATCTGACACGGTACTACCTATCCCACAGGATCCAACACATCATACTACCTGCTGAAAGCCTAAACTATACCAAGTACTACTTATCTAACACATGGCACTAATTAGTGAAAACTTATCTAGCCAGGGTATTGAAGGAAAGCCATTTTAAATTTTGCCATACCACCTTATATATAAAAATACAACAGTAATCCAACTCTTTTTTGGTCCAATTTGTTAAACGAAATGTTATTTACACAAAGAAAACCCCCCACAACAAATCATTCAAGGATCTTTAATGAGCTCTATACCTCATATGCCATAGTGAAATCCAAAGATATTCCAAGATTTTGTGTGAACCAAGATGTGTTGTAAATCAAAATTTGTCAAAGCATTCAACAGAATGATTCAACTCTGATCTCTGACCCAGAATAATAGAATGGTTGCAAGAAGAGTGTCCTATGAGGCTTATCATTAATGCAAATTTACTACACAAAAGCTGTGCAAACAGTTTTCATAACTAAATACCATGATAGCAGCATGAAAACTTTCAAGCAGTTGGATGTATAACATGCTTCATCATGGAGCAGAAACTGAATATTTACTTTTTGTTTGTGCTCTGTGTAACTATGACAAAGCTATTCTTTGGAACGAGTTAACCAGTGTCAGAACGACAACTGAACAACATTCCTCGCTTCTATTTTTTCTTCATCGCACAAAACCACTTTTGCATACCATCTCTTTAGTAGTAATTTGATATTCAATGCACATAGAGTGGCCAACATCTGAGATAATCAGTTGTTCATCACCATTTTTTACCTAGAACTCGTCCAGCTGAGAATTGATCGTCCAGGGCATGTTCAACCTTAGCCAGCTTTTCTCTCTCGGCGTACTTTCTCTTTAACTTTTTGGAGGCTGTCTCCAATTTCTTCAGTACAGCTTCCTCTTTTTCTGCCTACAACAGTTTGCATAATATTTACTACCGATAACAAAATATTTCAATATCAATATAGCACAAACTTTGTACAATCAAACCCATCATTACAACAAATCCCCAATAAAGCCTTAACCTCTCCTTTGTCTCTGCTTTATACCAGACTATACTTACAGTCTAGCCTATTATCCTGCAAGATATTGACAAAGTTCAGGTGTAATGAACACTGTAGAATGGTAAAATATCAACCTCATATCTTTTATTTCATTTTATTTTTAAATCATTCTAAGAAACTTTGACATCCCATTCTGATATGAAAAGAATATAAATCACAAATTAGAGTCAGTAAAATATCTGGGTGTCTCAGATACTTAGGAAGAGGGGGACATACAAATCTCCATCTCCGAAGAGTTCTGAAATTAATTTTTCCACCACGATGAACCATATCAACATAAAATTGATGCGGTTGTAAAAGTGGACAGCAACAAAAATATCCTTCTTACTTCATAAACAGACACCTGTAGCTTAATTTTTTCCAAAAATTTTTTTTACTGACAATATGGAAGTTTAATGAGAGAATTTAATCTCCTCTATAGTTTACTTTCTATGTGTCTAAGAGACTTAGGAAGAGGAGGACATGCATATCTCCATCTCCGAAGAGCTCTGAAATTAATTTTTCCACCACGATGAACCATATTAACATAAAATTGATGCGGTTGTAAAAGTGGAGATAAATAAATCTTCATAACCAAATACTTGTAGTTCTCATTGTGAAGAATCAAATTCTTTTGTTTCGGAAAATATGGAAGTAATGAAATCATTGAATCTCATCTTCGAAGCATTTCCGAAATTGATCTTTCACACTTTAAATTTCCATGCTTAACCAATTTGGTTTAAAATGGTCAGACAGTGTGATCTTACTCATGTAAAAAAACACTTCATTTAAATCTTCCCAAAATTTAGACTTTTTCTGATTGTAACAGACAATGATGTTAATGGTGATCAATAATTAAATCACCCCCGGAACAGTCTGTATTTATATACCACAATTTTCATTCACGTCAAGCCACTAATCCAGCTAGCCATGCCAAGCAAATTGTGGACAGCCAGTAGAAATATAAAACTTCAATGAATCATTTACTTCCACAGAAAAACTAGTACACACAACTCTCTCCCCTATACTTGAAAATTGATACATAAATCTTTGGAGAAACCTTTACTTCTAGATCTACAAACAGAAGTTGGATTAATATGTGGGTCACTTAGAAGATCTCTAACTAAAACAGGGTCCTTTATTACTACTCAGACTTGAAATATCTAAAAATAATTTCTAGTACCCACTAGTATTTAAATTTGGTAATGTTTTATCATACCAAAGAAATTTAATAACTGTACCCTCAGTTCTACCAATTTGATAGGTTGTAAAATTTTGAAGTATATGTATCAATTCATAGCTTTACAAATTACATGTCTCCTATACTCAAGGAAAGATGACAATCAGAGATAAAAAAAATCATCACTTTCAATACAGCCGAAAGATGGTGAAATGAAATCATCACCTTGTCTATCTTTCTTGATCAATGCTAAAAGATAAATTGTAAAGTGAAAATTTCTAAATGTATATTGAAATTTGAAGATTTCTACAATCCTTCTTGGAAACATATTTTTGTTCTACTTCAAACTATAATTTAATTTGGGAACCAAGACAAATATCACTACACAAATATTTCCTCTGACATTTCTTACTATCAGTCTCATTAATCTAACATGGATTCAATAAGTTAATCATAAAAAACACATATACACCGAAAATTACTAAAAACCTTCTGCCGTTTGAATAGGGCACTTGCTTAAAATTGTAAAAAAAATCTCTATACATTTTCATGACCCCTTTTCCCTCAAGACAATGACAACTCTTCATAATGCTTAAAAACTGTGCAGTGTCCTTTGTTGATGTACTCGATAGATCTTTAATTTTAAAGATGATGTTTAAAACAAGTTCTAGATACATTTTGGTCATCCAGTAAAAATACTACTTGCCATTCAGACATATCAGCAGTGTTTGTAATACATCACTGGCATCAGCCGAAAGATGGTGAAAAAACAATCATCATTTAAGTCTTCTGGCAATGGCACCAAATGCACATACACTATCTAATTCTTACTATAAAACAACCCTTACCAATTTCACTCCAGCCTTTCTTCCCAAAGGCTTGGCATAGTGAGCCTCGTACCACTGTCGGAATGGGGTGGCATCAATCTGCACAATACAGGATTTGACAAGAGTCTTGGTTCTGACCAGTTCATTGTTGCTGGCATTGTAGACTACGTCAATGATACGCGTCTTTCTTGTGATAGCCTCTGATCCCCAAGCGAAGTTCCCTGTGTCCAGACGAAGGGCTCTGTATTTTTTGTTGCCACCCATTGTCCGCACTGAGTGAATTCTACGAGCTCCCAGCTGCAAGCATCAATTTGACTTTGAGAATTTACTGAATTGGGAATATCTCTAGAGCTACTAAATTGATCTTTTATAGTTCACTTTTTTCTGGGTTAGAAAAATAGTACTATGAAAGTAATTGTCACCTTGGTGTTGGCAGCTGGACGACCCAATTCAAACTTCCTCTTCTTGCGGATCTGGGTCATACGCCCACCCGTCTTCCTCCTCTTGTGCCATTTATCACGAGATATACCTGAAATTCAAAACATTTGTCACGAATTAACTTCATATAAATGCAATGACATACATGTTAACCTCCAGTGATGAAAAATAGGTAGATTTTGAACCGAAAAGCGGTAGCATCGCGCGCGCGGCCGTTTTCGCGTATATTTCAAAGCACAAAATTTTGTGTACTACATATGTATTAAGGGTTTCTGATTAGTAATAAATGATATCAACTAAAATATAAAAGACTTTTGAAATTTACTAATATCATTTAACACAATTTAAGCAATAAAAATGTTTGCATGCATTGACAATGTACCTTATATTGATTACCGGAAAGTTTATTTTCTTTTAGGAAAAAATATTTAAGTGCAGAGACTTTAACAATTGCCTTTGTTCAGAAAAATAGGTTAAGTTGCCAAAATTTAACTTATAAGAAAAGTAAGAACTAGTAGAAAATCGTATATTCTTTTTCAACATCAAAATGATGTTTATTTACATGCTTATTACAAATCATGCAGCATTCAATAAACTGCAAGTGAGTTTACTGTTATGGCAAAGTTAAAAGATATATTCAGTCATCTTTAAAACCACGTGTGGAATTGCAAAGCTTCTTTTTCCATATCGACATGTCTTGTAACTAATGTAATCACAGGAAGTGGCTTCTTTCATCGTTCAATGTAAAACACATGCTTGAAAACTTGTCACTCAAGCGACTTAATAAAGCGTTTGTGTGCCTCCGATTCAAAGTCACGCGCTAATTTCAAACCTGACGATATTTTTGACCACAATGGCTTCCAAAATGGCTGTCTATCAAAACAAGGAACGTATTTTGAAGAAAAGCGGTAGAATTTTTAATAAAATCGGTAGGCGGGAAACAGAGCCAAAAAGCGGTAGACTTCCGCGTAAATCGGTAGAGTTAACATGTATGGCAATGATAATGCATTAGAACAATTTGTTCATTTGCACAAGTCCTTTTTTAAACAAGTTGACCTTAAAATGAGGTACATGAGCACCAGATTTGAGTCAAATTAAATTTTCTTGCCTCATCAATCACTTAAAATCATACATACGAACTTGACCTACGGAAAATAGGGTGTCAAAAACAACTATCTATAGTATCTATACTTCATTATTAACACTAGCTGCAGCAATTTGGATCAGTTCATTTTCAGATTCCTCCTAATCCTACGTTGTAGTTTGGAATGACCAACACTTTCACTCTAGCTTTCAACCACCAAGTCCATTATCATTAATCTATACAGTAAAGGTACATGTCCTGTTCTTTAAGTTAATTATCTATTATTAAAGAAACCTCATAAAAACCTGAGTAATTAAGTTTAAAGTGATGCTTTACCAATATCTCAATTAAAGTGCCGAGTAATTTTCCGCTGACTTTCCGACTACATGTGATTTATCAGTGAAAACCACCAATACTGAGAAAAACATCGCCAAGTAACCCGAATTTATAAATCATCGCAGTTGAAACTACTACAACAAAGACTCTTTCCTAGTCCCTAATTATTACCCTAACACCGCCTTACAACAAAGTGATACTGGCGATATGCTTTAGTGATGATTGTCTAAGATTTGTTAAGGCAAACAAAACTTCACCGTACCCATGATGGCGATTAACCGGAAAAGGAAGTGTGCATGTTGTATTCAAGAGTTATCGGCCTTCCACAATTCAGTATATCTCAAAACCAGTTTTTACGTACACAGAGGGATAGTTTCAAAATAGTTTTTTTCTTTAGATCTAGAAGGCCAGGGAGTTCAGGGACTGGGAAATTATTTAAACATCTTAAAGTGAGCTTAGTAAACATGGTAAAGTAATAAAAAAAAAGCCTTTGACACCAATCTCGACTGGACCAAACCAATACCCCCCCCCTCCACAATCGGGTTATGATTGAAGATTTTTTTAAACTTGCTAATCTTCATGCATTTTTACTGTGCCAAAATTGACCCTTTATTGTCCCATACCACCTTAACTGATATATGAACTGATTTTCATCAGGCTGTCAATGGGGGGAGGGGGGGGGGGTCCGAGGCATATTTGCGATAATTTTAAATTTGTAAATATGTAAATTTAAATAAATTTTCATTTTTCAGGGGGGGGGGTCCCTTCTAGATCCGCGCATGCTTTGTATGGAGATATAGCAAACTATTCAAATATTAAAGCTAATTTATATTAATTTTTTCTTAACTTAATGATGGCTTATACAGTTATAACTAAACTTAGAACATAACACACTTTATCATCCAATGAGCAGTCGCTAAATATTCTATTAAGTGATGTTTTTAATCATTAAGAATTTTTCTAAGTTCACAGCGACGTCACATTTCGATTGACAGCTTAGAGAGCCGAAAACAAAAGAGAGATGATATTTTATTGGCACATAACTTTTGATCAGCCAATGAAAAAGTGTGTTATGTTCTAAGTAAGTTAGATCATATTAAGTAAAATTTACGCGATTAAGAAGGGGCTCGGTCGCTTCGCTCCCTCCGCCCCCTTCTTAATCGCGTAAATTTTACTTAATATGATCTAACTATTACAAATCATATCTGAAAAAAAAATAGAAAGATCTGATGGCAAAGGACGACTGCACTTAAGGACATGCGATATTTGCGAGAAAATAAACTTTTAAAAGAAGAATTCTTCTTTCAATTGCAGAAATGGTCAACATCCAGACTGCAACTTTACGTAATTGCGTTAAACAGTTAAATAATATATTATAGTATGTGTTTATGAAGTACGAATTTGCTTTCATAGGCGGGGGTCAGCATGATTTTTTGAATCTCCATGCGATAATGAGGACGCCTACTTTTATACTGACTTCATACATAGTCAGCGCATGTTTGTCTATTGTTCTCCGTTTAACAGTATAGTTGTATATTTGCATTATCTAAGTTATCTCAAAGGGAGATTAATAGACAAACATGCGCTCATGGTTTAAATGAGAAAAAACTGCTTCTTTTCTGTTGTAACCAAGGGTTGATACGTGTTGAATATCATAATTTGCCACGTGATTAACATTCTGTCACGTGACGTGTAAGGTAGCATGTTATGTGTTAACTAGGATAATGTTTTCGAACACGTTAAGTTGTCAAGCTCTTCTGTACTTACATGGGCGTGGTCTTGTACCATATAGAATTGAAAGGACTATGGTGAAAGAGTGATCACATAAATTTTATACATGGCATCCATGCTACTCTAATTTTAGTACCATTCTGATGTCAGCTCCACCTCTCATATGTTCGATCAAGGGCAGATAGGCTCTTAAGGTACTTCACTACACCCAGACATATACTTTTTATGACACTACGTCACAATATGGCGATTTAAATGTTTTGTTAAACTGTTTATATCGTTCGATTCGGTTGTATATCGTCGTGGCACAGTGGTTAAAGTATTGGGCATCTGAACTGCAGATCATGAGTTCGAATCTGACTGGAGCTTTTGTTCATTTTTTCTGAATTAAATTTTTGGAAATGTAATTTTTCATCCAAAATTGCACATTTTTTTGCCTATTTGACTTAAATACTTCTTATCCATTATGATATCTATTTTAATCAAGTAATTTTCTGCTGATTTAAGAAAATATTTCAAGGTGTAGTGAGCCACCTTAATAAAACAAACAAAAGATTAGGTTAAGAAATAAACGCAACAGAAGCGACCAAAAAAGATCCAAAACCTGGTGCTAAGTGCAGTCATTCTTTGTTGACCACCTAGCTTTCTGAATTATACACTGTCTAGGTCTGTAGATAAAAACAAAAGAAGACAACTTTTTTTAGAGATCTTAAGCTTTATTTCATCAGAACAAAGTACACCTTTCATGATATGCAATGCATGAGCACATGTGAAGATTTTCAATTTGTGAATGTACATGAAACAGAGTTGCAAAGACAAATTTGAGTACAACTCATCATTGTAACAAATACCAGGTAATTCATATCAAAATGACACAAATTCAATTACAAGAGTGTATTCATAGGATAATTTCTTGGATATAAATTTAGATTTCCCTAAATTTAATACATAATCCATATGATTCTTATGTGTACAATTCCATTATTTATACCAGTAGATAATTTTTTTGCACAATATGATTGCAGGTTGTTGTTTATTTTTTTCCTATTTCCTTTATTTTCTCAAAAGATATTACAATTACAGTAGCATACCATGCTTTGTCCTTCAATAACATGTTAAGAGTTTTGAACTTTTGTTCTAACCCTAAACCATGGAACAGAACAAGAGATATATTAAGAATCTATTATTAACATGAAATCTACTACATATCAACAAATTGAAACAACTAACCTATCTTTAACATTATTGCACCTTCATGTGTAAACTGAAAAGAAACACACTTTAATAATAAATGATAAAAGGTCAAAAAGTAAGTTCAATCTTACATTACTTTGAGAAAATTGGCACAAATCTCAGTACTGTTGAATATTTCAAGACTTATTTTTTCATTCTAATCTTACTCAAGTACCTTAATTATAAAATAAGTTGTTTTTTTATAAATCAAATTGGTACAGATATTATTATTAACAAAAACAAATGAAAACGTTAGAAGATGTACTGCACAGTAATTTTCCCACCCAAAAATGTACCTCATTTTGTTTTTGACAGTTATTAAATTAAAAAAAAAAAATCACTTAACACTGACCCTATGAAACTTAAAGAATATTATCTTGGGACATTATTTAATTGAAAATATCAAGTTTCTTCCTGTATGGCATTTAGACACATGATGAACATGAGGATATACATGTAATTATGATCCAATGCAGTGTACTGGTGTAAAATGGACTAGAGGAACACCATTATAAAAAAAAAAAAACCAACAAATCATGAAATTGATTACTAATTACTTAAATTCTGATGACACTAAAATCATAATATCAAACTTAACAACAGCTACTGAGTATACCAGTCAAGGTTTAACATGCAACACAATGAAAAGTTGGAAGATTCTGAATGTTACAATGCAAAGTATAATTCATTTGAATGGTCATTGAAAATCATTTGTCGGCAGATGGAACTAACAAATTTGGGTCTTATTTCAATCCCACCATCCCCTTCACAGCTTTGTTCTTGAAAACCTTAATCTTTTTGCAATGCATCCACCCCCACCCCCCTAAAGGTAGCTATTCTAATGAAACAAAGATCAATAAATGATGATGATATCATTGATATCCGACACAATATGAATCATAATGATGGTGGATGATTTCTTTTAAAAAATACATTTTTGTTTATCAGAATTGGCAACAGTATAGAGACTCTACAAGAGCATTCAAGCTAATACAAGTCCACACAAACAACTGGGTTAATTAAAAATACAAAACAATGACAATCTCTGAGAGTAGTACATGCTATCCAACTATATTTACATCATATTTCATATAAACCCCCCCTGCTTTCAGCAGATTCAGTGACTGTTTAAAATTACCGGTACATAATGCTTGAGACATTATGAGATGATACATGTACATGTAATTCGTGAAACTTAAGAAACTCGATATTGAACATATTGTTAACACTCTCCAACTACAGGGAGAATTCAGCTGTAAAATGGTGGGATTCAATCCTACAGAGAAGGACATGTAACAAGACATACACATATAGATGAACAATTCTTCAACAAAAATTTAAATTAATCAACCTTTCCCACAAACTAAACAAGAAAGGAAGCACTACTGATTATATATATTTTTTTGCTAACAAATCATGTTTTAATTAATCATACATTGTATGTCAGTACCAAACAAATACATGTATAATTCAACACACCACAAAAAAAGTTTACTGAAATCAACAATGGTCTGGTCATGTTTCAGACTGGACAGAAGATAGAGGTACATGTGCCAGGTATGGTACATGCAGCCATTGTCAGTACATTAACTGAGAGTTCAGGTTCACTGAATCAAATGAAATAATTCATTGACAATCACACAAATTCAACTCAACAATACATGCTTTGAATTGGTGATAGTCGTGACGAGAAGAGGAGATTGTAACAAATTTATTTCCTATTAACTACTTGTAAATCAAGACCAAGAATATCAACAATGTCAGAAAAAAAAATTCAATTTTTAAAAATTAAAACTTTTTCACTCTCTCTTTCACTTTTTTATATAATTTTATATATATACATGTATATCAGAATTTTAAAAGAGAAGGAAAAATAAAGTTTATCACAATTCAGTAAAGATACTAGCTATCTCAGCACCGTCAACCATGATGTAGCTCTGTGTATTGGTTGAACCCATATGTCTGTGTAGTTAAACATCACAGGTTGAAAATTCAAGCAAGAGATCCTTTTGTCGCAAGTCTTAGAAATTGTTCTGTCTTTTCTTCTTGGCATCGATTGCATCCAAAATGGGTTGCCTCTTTGCTTGGTAACGTGCTCGTAATTCATCAATTTCTCTCTCCATTTCTGGGTCAAGATCAGATAGCCTTGATTCAAGTTCTTCATACGACAGATTTCTTAACTGGAAAAAATAATATTAAAAGTACAGTATTTTTTTCCAGTGATTGCAAATAAAAAAAGGTGTTATTTTTTTTAATGTGGGGAGAAATATAATAAATTAACATCAAACAATTAATAAAAAACCGCCTTTATGAAACTGAATTAATCTGTTTTACCCATTCTTCAATTTACGTATACATGAATTAGAGATCAGAGAAACATGCTTAAGCCATGCTTTTATGAAAGTTCAAGGGGAAGAAGAAATCTTTACAAGATAGATAGATCGTTCAGAGGGTAAAGAAAAATACACGTCAGTGATTGTCATGTATGGTAAATTGAATTTAAAAATAAATTGATGCCATGAATATACATTGTACTACCATAACAAATTACATAAAACTCATGATGAATTTTGTTAAGACTGAATCATTTGTGTACCTCAAAAAATAACATAGAGTTGATACACCACATATATATATATATATATACATACATGTAGTATAATTACCATATGTTTTTCTTACATTTTTCAGCTATCACATGAATTAATATACTTACGAAATCAAAATCTCCATCAATGAAAGACCGTTGGGAATGGTGAGGGGGTGTGACATGCTTGATTGGCGGGGCCATCTGGGGCTGGGCCCTGGGTGGTGCCACCTTATCCTGCTCCTTTTTCTCAAAGTGGTCGAGGTAGGCCGGTCGGTATTTCTCCTTGCCCTCAGTTCCTGTGTCATGCCCTGTCAATCACATACTACCTTTATACACAGAGTGGAACAATTAAATGATAAAGAAATTACCAAAGTACCATCCAGAGAAAAATCTATCTTTCACATTTCCAAAAATTAATTTTGACCCTTTTCCAAAGGGACAATACTTGTTCTTACTTAATCTTACTCAATATTCACACATTTACTCAAACACAGAATGCATACCTATACTGTTCACTAAAAAATAATCTCAGATTCAAAATATTATATTTTAATACTGAAATTATTTTCCTCAGTTGACATATCACTGTGTGTAACAAGAATGGTAGAGTATTAAAAGAATCAGAAATATTGTTCTGTCACAAGGACAGATATACAGTCTTCACAAATCCACAGGATGTCAACACAGAAGTAGAGACCTATAGTTTTGGTTATATATTATGATCAGTTGATTTCGATCAGAGTTCAGCTCTGAATTGTGTAGTGAACATAAGAAAAAGAAAATATCATGCACGAAATCTTAATATCTTTTAGTATAGGGCAAACCATTCACATAGTTCAAAGATTTGAAAACAATTGGCTAGGAAACCATTTACGGTATGTTGAGGACTCATATTGTACATGATGTGAAAATAAGGAAAATGAGTGATAGGGAAAGACAAATTTTAATATGTCATAGATTAAACAAATGTAGAAGAGAAGCTGAGATACAATCTGTTTTATATATAATGATAATTACTGGCACTACTACTGCTGCTTTTGTAGCCGGAGTCACGGGGAGTTTTCACTATCGTGTCACATCCTTTTAGGCAGAAAATCATCAAACGATAAACTCAATGAAGATTACCAGTAAATTTTTTTCATTTCTTTACCATTGACAATCATCACTATTGCAGTATTTAATATATACAATGTACATGAAGTCTAAATATCATGATATTGAACATTGGTTTTTCTTTCCTTTTTTTTTTTTTTTTTTTTTACTTTTTTTGAATTTTAGATACACACTATGAAATATAGGTGCATGTACTACAATTTCTTAAATTTCACTTATTGCCTGTCAATACTTTTTTTAAAATAACCAATTAAACTAATTTTTAAGATGTTTGAAACTTTGAAAAATTTCTATGTTCACAGATGTACGAGAACTTACGTTTCATGGTTGAGTCATCCTCCGAGTCCTCGTTGATTACCAGTGTGCCGAGATCGGACTCAACGAGTGTGTTCGCCTCGCTGTTTACCACTACAGTTCCACTCTCACTTTTACTCAGGGTTCCTGCAAGACAAATGAATCTTCATTTTATAAAGACTTACTGACCTAACACTCGAAAACTCTCATGTTTAAAGTTATGTCCCATAACTATGCATGCATAGAGTTTATATAAGATCATACAATACATTTGCTTGCTCTTGAATATAATGTACCTGATGAGGATTTCATGGTTGAGTCGTCGGTTTTCTTCATGGTTGACCCGTGATCAACATCATCATCTCCATCCTTTTCAAGAAAGAAAACATGAATTAGAATTCATTTCGATATTTCTCTTCATTTTAGTAACATATACATGCACAACATAAATCTTATTTTCATTTCCTGGTTCTGATACCTTACACACTACAATGATTCTGAAACATCTCATTGTTTTGGTAATTTATGTATCAGTTTATACTTGTACAAAAAAAAATTATCCAAGGAAAATTTTTCATAGTTTTGCTTTTTCAATGCTCTTTTGAAAAAAGATTTTGTTCATTGAGACAAATCCATTTAACAAAATTAATTTTCAAAATTATTGCTTTTTCTAAATCTTTCCTTGCTCTTCAGAGTGACAGGAAACGACAAATATTAAAACATCTGATACAACAGCAGGGACATATTGTGTCTGACGGCTTACCGAATCATCCCCGTTGGTAATGATGCTGTTTTGTGCTGCCTGGATTTCTTTGGCGTCGTTAATCATTTTGTGCAATACTTCTCGTGGTTTTGCATTTTGAATAAACTCATGCTACAAAATCAAATTAAGGAAATGTCAAATTCCCTCATACCAGTTACCTATCATAAAACATATCTCTGGGATAAATAGTATATACAATGTATGTGTTGTACATTATTAAGGAGACTAGGTGGTCAACAAAATTACCATCAGATCTGCCTTAAACTTTTAAACATAATACATGTACATGTATTTTTGGCTCTAAACTATCATTTAATATACAAAAAAATGCAAGTATTTTAGAATTCCAAGATTTTCTTATACATGTATCTTTATACAGATATCTTTGTCTAGAGGAGGTAAATATAGCCTAACAATGGCCACGTCCATCCAGCCCTCTTAATTAAGTCCATGGATTAAACTACAGTTAAACTTTGGTATCTTGAAACTGATATCTCGAATACAATGGATATGTCGAAGTGATTTGTAAGTCCCAACCACTTATACATGTACGTTAAGTATTTTACCCTTGATATCTCGAATACCGTAAAGTCGCGTGTATAACACGCACTTTTTTCAGCCAAAATTTGATCAAAAGTGGGGGGTGCGTGTTGTACATAGGACCAAAATTTTACCCCATTTTTTCAAGCTGTGATTCTTGATACCATGGGAGTAGTGACTGCCGATATAGCGTATGCAAGTTGTATGAGTGTATACTGCTGATATAGCGTGGTATGCAAGTTGTATGAGTGTATACTATATTTACTGCGTCAGAAATACCTTATTCTTAGTTTTATTTCCATGTATTGAAATATTTATCCTTTCTCAACACTATTCCTTGCATCAAACAAGTTTTAAAATCGCCAGTGTATTCGCCATTACGTAAGCAGCCACCTGTTGACTCGGCGCGTGGTCAATGTTTGTTTAACAATTTCCGGTGTCAGAAGCATGCACCTGTCTCGTGTCGGACTTCACAGGGTGTTTTCAAGTCCATGAAGATTAGCAATAATTATTATTTTATTTAATTTGATTACTTTATTTCCAGTTATGCAGTTAAACGTTATTGCTTTACATAGACACTGCTAAAAATACATCGATCATTTGTACGACTTGATAATGACGATATACGACATATATATGTTTCTTCACAATGTTTATTTAACAATCAAACAGTTTAACTATAATTAATCAATTAAATCATTTCTCTTGATGTTGTTTTGGTTTATATCTGCAAACATTATTACTTTTAAGCACAAAGCTCGGTTGCCGTTCTTCTCTACATATGATGATTGATCTTCAACTTCTCCGAAGTTGTATAACTATAAGAAACTCTTACTGTATGAAGTGTCAAATGATAGGCCCCATTTGATCCCACTTTTGTAAATCATACCGTTTTTTATAGTAAAATTGTAAGAACTTTGACTCTAATATCGCTTGGGCCATGTTCCGACCACGAAATTACAGTAATTGCACTTGGGTTATAAAGTTATCATTAAACATCGATAGTTATTTGGAAAAATGGCGGCCGTCGATTTTCATCGTCTGAGCTGTGTTCCGATCACAAAATTACAGAAATTACGTATGGATTTTAATATTATCATGAAACATCGATAGTTTTGGGGGAAATGGCGGCCGTTGATTTCGCCATTTTTTGGGTGCGTGTTATACATAGGACCTGCTGTTTTTTCGCCATTTTTTGGTCAACTTTGGGGGGTGCGTATTATACACGAGTGCGTATTATACACGATACTTTACGGTACTTGGATATCTCGAAGTTTTTACCCAGTATCATCTAGTTCGAGATAACAAGTTTCACTGTAGTAAGTTAAATCCTACCTGCATGAGTTCAGCTGCTGAGACCCTTTGTTCCGGGTTTTTGACAAGACATTTCGAGACAAAGTCTATGAATTCTGGGGACCATTTATCGGGGTTTCGGAATGATGGGGGTGGTTTTGTTGGGATCATGAATATTGCCTAAAATGACAGTTTAAAAAAATTCATAAAACAGAATCTTTGAATATACATGTAGTTATTATCAAATTCAATCAAATATAATGCAAAGATGCAAGTAATCAATAAATTCAATTACCTGTATGGTCAGGTATTTGAACAAATTTTACTCAAATTTATGTATGTGTCAATCAAGAACATGCACATAGACTACTTTCATATTTGATTTGAAATCTGATCATCTCACAGCTGTTCAAGTTATTATACATATAGAATCTTTTAACTGTTCTTTCTTTTTCATAATAATAGCTTTTTTTAAAGCAACTTCTGCAGTTCTACATAAATTCCATGTTAAAAGAACATACCCTCATAGGATGAATGTCACCATAAGGTGGTTTGCCCTCGGCCATCTCCAGTGCAGTAATACCTAAAATATTGCAATTACATGTAGGTAAAATTTTCAAGTTCTCCTCCCGTTCTTCAACCCAATGGAAAATATTTAATTTATAGGCATGTAGTCAGTGGTGGTTATTCTTTGCCAATCTATCAAATTTGTACCCGAATCTACTGTCCCAAAATACACTGTGCTTGTGATTCAAATCAATTAATCATCTTTTTTTCTCTCGTTATTTCCCATTATAAATGTATAAATTCCTCAAAGTGCCATGGCAAATTCCATAGCCATATTTGAACACCTACTGTATGTTGTAAACCAACTTTGACTTGTGTGTGAAAAACTATTGCAAGATGTGCTATCCATCTCTCTGTGAATCAGTCTTAAATTGTCTTATATTTGTTAAATGTCACCTGCATAAGCTCAGTTGCAAAAAGTAGCCACCAGAGTCCACAAACTACGATAGATTTCAGTGGAAATAAACTTGCAAAATGAAGCTGTCACAAATAAAAGATGGTTTACAGTACTCTATATCAATAGAATAGTTCTATTGTCACCTACCTAAACTCCAGATGTCTGCTACACAGTCGTATCCGATCTCCTGGATCACCTCGGGAGCCATCCAGTATGGTGTCCCTATCACAGTGTTTCGTTTGGCCATAGTGTCCTGGTGTAAAATAATACATAACATTCTTAATTTTTCTCAATTATAACAAAAGTTCTAGGATGTCAGATTATTACATTTATTCATTTGTTGTATGCTACACAATCATTATCAATTTGTTTTGACAAATTATCAATTATTAGTCTGTACTAGTCCTGACATATTACTGTAGTACATTTACAGTTAGCTGTCCTGGCACACCATAGTCTAGGTTTTCATCCCTTTTAACTAACTGGAATGTACAAACTAGCTTACAAATCGAATACTCTTATCCCACTGCTTAATACAAAGTACACTCACAGTAAGCTGTCCTGCCACCCCAAAGTCTGCCAGTTTGGCGTGGCCCTCCGTGTTCAGCAGGATGTTGCCCGCCTTGATGTCCCTGTGGATCTTTCTCCTGGAATGTAGGTACTCCAAGCCTTTCAGAGCATCGTAGAGTATCGTAGCAATCTCCTCCTCTGTTAACTGGATTATCAAGGGTTACATTCAATTAAGACATCATTATGTATTAGTCCTGCATGCTCACACTAATAGAAACATCAAATGAACATGGTATGTGATTGGGGTTAATTTTCATGATGTTCACTGCTCATTGTCTACGCATGTATCAGGCATTAAGCAGTATATCTGTTTATGAAAAAAAAAGTATCTTGAATTTACTTTTTTTTTATAAGCAGTTTTTTTTAAAAGCTTTATGTAGATGAAAGTTTTTTTTGTCATAAAATTGAGAATATTCATTTATGAACAGCCTATATTTCAATTCCCCCCAAAATTTCAAATTCCAGATATGGAAGATGAACAAAGTAACAAAAGACTTTAATTCAGCTTTTTTCCTAAAAATTAAACTAAAAAAAAATTAACAGGAACTCCATAAAAATAGTTTTGATATGAAAATCACTACCTAATGTATAAGCATGTCCATGTACATGTGTAACTTTTCATAATAATGTAAACATCCTTTGGGTTGTTTACATGTTACAGGAAATAGCTGTAATACATACTGTTTTATTGCGTAATCTCATTATGTCCGACACTGAGCCAGCTCCACAATACTCCATCACAATCTAAACAAAAAAAAGAAGGCATCTAAATACACACACTATTTCATCCTTCATAAATGTACTGTACATAACAAATATCCTTAATTTTCAGGGCACATGTAATAAGCATGTTTTAATTTCAATTCATGTTGATATCTGCTAATCTTCAAAGAAAAAGGCCATTCAACAGTTTTCATCAATACTCTTTCATCAGTATTTTCCTTCTTACACAATCAAAGGTATGAGTAGCCCATCAAAATAATGATATGTCCATGAAAGTAATACCGGTATATTCTTTGACTTATTGAATCCAGGTTTCAATTCACTGCAAGCCTTACCCACAAGTCTGTGTTCTTGAAATAACTGCCATAGTACTTGACTATGAAGACACTATCACACTGCTGCATAATGGAGATTTCCTTGATGATCTCCTGCAGATCTGTGTCCACCGGAACCTGTTTGATGGCCAGGACCTGGCCCGATTCCTTGTGAAGCGCTTTGAAAACGCTGCCATAGGATCTACAGAAACAGTGGCAGAACGTTAATTTCTACCCAATATCGTAGTGAAACATGTACATCTTAAAATACTGGCTTGTAAGTTTATCATTACAGCTTACATTCAATATAACCTTTTAAAAACATTTTGAATTTCAAACAAATAAAAACAATTTGAAAATAGTAAAAGACTTTAAATGGAAAATGTTGCCATTCCAATTTGAATTTTTTGCATAGGTAAATTTGCAATGATTAATTATTATGCACTTAAAATCAGGGTTCTTTACTATCAGATTAGAGCCAATTCCTAAGAAATTATAACACACTTTCAGTAAGAGAATTAAGTACTAAAGGAAATGAGCAGTACATGTAGTAATTGAAGTGCATATTTCCATGTCTTAAGAATTTGTGAAGATATATTAAGTAAATGTTTACATCAGGTATAGTTATTAAGATAGAGATTTCCTGATACATATTGGCAATTGCCAAACTACACTTTCAAGTCTGCTGTTAGTAAATCGAGGTCAAGGTCCCCATTAATGTGTATGTTGAAAGAATGATGTAATTTTTTTTTTTTACTTTCATACAATCCCCCTTTCCTTTCAATCCTTAAGACTTTGATTTTCCACATAAACTTATACTAAGTTCTTGAATTTAATAACTAGGAAATTCACATTTTGTTTTCAAAATATAAGATGGCTTTCTATAAGAGCAAATGTAAACTTCTGAATTCTTTAAAAAATTGATTTCATAAATTCAATTAAGACATTTATAGTCTTTAATCTTCTAAATACCAATTAATGTTTTAATATCAACAGCAAGATTATGGGTAAAATTGCACTGCAACATTCACCCATGCTAATTAAGGCAAAACTAGACCACAACATTCATGCATAAAGCCATCCAAAGGAGAAAGCAGAAGAATGGCGCAGAACATAGTGGACAAAAATAAAGGATGCGCAGCAGTAAATATCTAGCTTTATATATAATAATTCTTTTTAAAAACTTGGAAGAAAAAGGAGAAAAATGCCCCAAAATAAAAAATAACTTGAAATGTAAAAAAAAAAAAACCTATTTCAAAAAAGTTTTGTTACTGTATATTAGATTTCTTTCAGAAAAAAAAGTCTTATCATGTTATGTCACATGTAAAATGGCAATTATCAAAATATTGTATAGTCTAGTCTAAAAAAAAATGTTTAGATGCTGAAGTTGAATTAGTTTTTCCATTAAATCAAATGTAAAAAAAGTGCTATTGTATTTTTTTTTTTTTTTTGCTTTTCAGATTTCAGATCTTACCCTTCTCCCAATTTGCCTAGAATATCAAAAACTTCTTCTGGTGACCTCGTAAGGTCGTCCTCTGGAAGTCGCTTTAGGGGGTCACTAGGGGGTAGAAGCAAACCAAAAAAGTGTAAAGCTAAATGCAAGCCATGAAAAAAAGTCCTCTGTGAATTAGTATGTAGGATTCTCTACTGGAATGCATGTTCAGGACTTGTACATCAAATGAATATGGATATCACATGGCATGCATCAGATTATAACTTATCATAATTACAAAAATGCTATACTTCTTTGTATGGTGTTTTAAAATAATGAATATAAAATTAGACAGGTTTTGACAGAAAATATCTTGCAGCTGTTTTTCTTCAGAGTCTATTGATTTAAATTTGTAAAATGACATAAAATTTTTAAGGTTGTGAATTGCTAAATGTTTAATATTCTCTAAACCATAATGAGAAACTATTGATAAATGAAATATTTCAACAAGAACTTTCTGTCAAATCCTCTTCATCAATTTCATTCTGTAAATAAATCTGATATCAAATTTGTATATTTGTCCAAGAACATGACATTCATATAAATTTGTCCAGTCCTGAATGTATTACAGTACACATGTATTTCTATTACACTACAAAAAGTATTAGAGAACTTGCAATGATTACTTCATTAATAACACACCTTTGGGTTTTTCATTTAATTTTTACGAATATTAAAGTACCAGTACTCTATTGAATTTCATTATTTTTGTTTAAAATCAATATTTTCGAATTTCTTTTTTAAAAGTCTAAAAATGCATTGTAGGTTCCCATAACACTATGTTCTATAAACATAACTACATTATGTACATACATGCAACCAAAATAAATCAGGCAAAATGCACTTTAATGCATGGAAGTCTGTCATTATTATTAGATTTTCTCTTAAAAATTTTAAGCATGAACAATACTATCCTAATACAGGAATTAACAATGACAAACTCCCATCTCCATCAAACATGTATATTAATTTTTTTTTAGAGAGGTGTGGCCTGGAATCTGTACACAAGTTTGGAATGCAACTCACAGCAAATGACACTACATTAATAGAATTAAAAATCTTGCTGGCAATTTGCTGTACGAGCTTTGCATCGCTTGTTCAGCTGCAACGTGCAAATCACCAGGAAAATACTAATAAGAGCAGAGATATGCATGAGGAGACAACAAACATAAAAAAACTGCCGCCACATTTCACTTATGCCTTACCCTCTTCCTATTTTACAAATTATATCAAAAACCTCATCAGGTGGTCGAGCCAAACTCTCATCACTTAATTTTGTTAACTCACTGAATCAAAAGAAATGATAAACCATAATTAATTTCAATCAAAATGCAAATATTATACCCTAGATAGCTATTGTGTAGAAACAAAAATATAAATTACATATCAGTGACAAAATCTAAATGTCAGATGTACAGTTACAAAGTGGCAATATTAAATACTATCATGTAGCATACGTTAAACCTAATTCTCTTATAATTCTTTTTAGAGTTAGGACATTGCAAGTTTTTTCTTTGTTTAGCGTCCACCCAAAACTCAAAAACCTATCTTTCTATCAGGAAAAAACCCACAAACCTTAGAAAAAACACACAACTTTAAAGGTTCAGCAAAATAAAATTTATTAAATATTTTGAAGTATTTTCTTCATTTTGTAACAAAAATACAAAAATAACAAATAACCACTATGGTTTCCATTTTGAATGTTGTTAGAATTAATATTTAATATCCGATCCCAATTTAAAAATGTGATCCCGAGTCCGACATATGAAAAAGCGATCTAATTTTATGAACAACCATTGTGTTTTTTATTTATTTTTACATCTCAAAACCAATCTGTCCGCGGACACTAAATATTAAAAAAACTTGGAATGGCCTTAACAGTCTGCTTGAAAACTGAAAAGAATTCAGATTTCAGCAATACTCCATACTGACATTATGTGGCAATCAAATTTCAAAGTTTAATGATGGAGAAAAACAAACGAAACTTTACATTTAAAAATTGAACTATCAAATGAGTGCATTCTAACATCATGATACTCCTTAGTTGTGTTCAAATGACATTTATCATCTGATCATGATGCTGTTCCTCATCTTTATTGTCATTCTGCATCATATCCTGTTAAAAACTAAGAAACCTTTATAAACATGAGTTATGCTAGTTACATTTTCGATAATAGTTTGTACAATTCCTTGCAATATATCTAAAAATGGTAACCAAACAAGTATCAACAGTTTAAAAACAATGGAAATGATACCGTATATTCCTAATACTATGCAAGTTTCAAAACAATGATCAGACTGTACTTTAAACTTCCTTAAAAGTTCAGAAAAACTAATTTGAAAGAGACATTTACCTTTGACTAGTCATATTTTGTTGTACGACAGGGTAAATAATCGTGCGGTTTCATGGAAATCAGCTTAAAACGCTAAACATTCCACATTTCTACATTAGTTTTCTTTTCCGGAAGCTGTGCGACAAGGTGAAGTTCTTTCATCGAAAGCATTTCGGCGCTTTGATTATATGGTTTATTAAAGCACATCTGTGACTAAGACATGTATTTGATTTATACTTCAAAATTTTGTTAACAAAGTCATTTATAAGCTAAATATATTTTACCAAATGGATAATTGATTGTGAAAATTATTCTTTCATTCCTGAATTATTTTTTACTAATTAAGTACTCCGGAATTTGAAACTTTGACCGTTAACAAAGTTATTTTAATGACCTTTCTACTTCCTATTTGAGTTAGACACCAATCATTGAATCAACATGCTCAAACTTCACCAATTTTAACGTACATGTATGTTAGATATCTTGACTGCATGTTATAGAGGTAAAGGTTTTGCAAAGGAATACAGAAGACCATGAGTGTTTTCAGGTACCGGTACTTACATTTTATACTCTAGCTTTATGTAGGTTGGGCACAGCCCACCGGTTTGGTGATTTTACTCCCATTTGGTGGTCAAACGTCAGGATTTCACCCTTATGTCACCAACCAAATGAAAGTCAATTTTCTTTATTTTAGATTACGTTTTTGTAAGAAAGAGCCCATGTTAACCGACGTGGCAATGACTCTAGCATATGTACTTTATACAGGTTGGGCACAACCCCCCGTTTGGTGGTTTGAGTCCTATTTGGTGGTTAAATGCCCAAATGGTATACCTGTTTTACCTACCAAATGGGACTCATTTTTCATTCATCGCGTATTACGTTTTTCTGAAGAAAAAGCGCATCGTGTTTACCACTGGGGCAAGTACTCTGACATGTTTTCTTCATAATAATACATTTGTTTAAAAAATTCTATGTGTCGATTTTTCCGCACGGGTGTTTAGAAAAAGGTCAAAATGTTATGCATTCCGGAAGTCGTGTATAAACAAAGTATTTCTGTCTCCAAAGATCAATTTTATTTAAAAAACGACATGGCCTCATTCCTTGAACTCTTTACTTTCGATTCCTATTATCCGGCAAGTGAAAAACAATTGGAGCCAATGAAAACGGTGATCTTTACTGATGTACGTTGAATGCTCAATTTAGGTATTGAGGCCTTAACGTGCTTTTAATTAAGTAAAATGCTGCGATTAACGTCAGTCAGATTGAAAAAAAAAATACCAAAGGTACAAGGTTTTAAGTCATTATATAGTTTAGAGTTAAAAAATTTCGATATTTCAGTTTTTAAGTACTTTTTAGTGAAAATTATATTACTGCGCGAACAGGCCTCCATATCAAAATTAGGTTCTGACGTGCACCTAGAGATCATTCTTTTGATTGGCTGCAATTGTTTTTCACTTGCCCGGATGATAGGAATCGAAAGTAAAGAGTTCGAGGAATGAACTGATCTTACAGAGGTTTAGGAAGAATAATCTTACAGTGACCAGGCTACGCTCAGGTCAGAGTAAGAATTCGTCCCATATACTTGCAATGTAGCAGCCGTGAAGCGGATCTGCTTTGCGTTGATTTTAAGTCTGTTAAAAATAATCTGCATGATAAAAACATATTTTTATACAATACAAACCTTTTTGAACATGCATATGTAGTTAATTAATTCCACAAAATATCCATTTTATGGGTCGTACCAAGGCATTTTGTTAATACACTGTATACACGTTTGAATTTGCCTGCCATTTTGTCAGAAATCACACTCGGAATGTCTTGGATTTTATCGTTAACATGGCAACTGTAAACAGCGAATTTTCAAATGTGATGTTAAAAGTGGCAGTGATTTCGATGCAAAAACAGTTAATGTGGTAAAATGGGATTATGAAAGAGCAATATTGTAGGTATTTGAGACCTTTAGGCGAGATACAGCATGATATAATTTTTTTATTTGCTACGAAGCAAGTATATGGGACAAATTCTATCGTTAAACTGGGTCCGTAGGACATCTGTCATTTTAACGATAGAAAATTCTGTCTAAGAAATTCAGACTAAGAAAATAAGCACCACCTTCAAATTTACATGTACCAGGTCTGTTGTATGATAAATAATATATAATATATTGAATGAGATAAAATTATGAAATTGAAATGCCAAGTATGAAAGAGGGTTGGAGTAAAATATCTCCTTTGACAGGATTTCAGAACAATTTTAAGATTCAATTTCCAATAAGGAATGGCTTGAAGTATTGTCATGCATTATCAATCTGAATGTTATATATATGTTATGATGATGGATTTGAACCTGGTAAAAAGCTGTAACTATTCTGACAAATTAATTCTGTGCTGTATCAATATCCATTCTGTGACCAGTACAAATTCTTGTTCTGAATATTTTGTATCAAAATAATCAAATTTCTTTTCAATATTAGATTAAGATTCCCAACCATTCAACAGCTGAAAAGATTACTGAAGAATCACTGGGGAAAACTTTTGATATTTTGTTTATTATTGGTGGTGTTTGCTGGGGTACTTGTGTTAATTGCAGTTCAAAATGAAGGTTTGTAAAATTGATTTTCTCATATTATATCTTATGTATAAAAAATTTGTCTCTTAAGCCTGGTCTTTTTATCAGGTATCACCGTATGAATCATGAATTGTGAAATTTTGAAGTTATCTAATGCTTATGAATAGAGATAAAATATTAAGATAAACCATATTTTTAAAGACATATTTATGTGCTGTGTTGGTATCAGGGCATACATGCATGTAACAATTTTACCTGTTGAGGGATGCGCCATAATTACAGATATAAAAATGCATATTTTGAGAAAGGATAAAATAAGGTTATAATGTTAAAGCTACTTGATATTATACTTTGCCTTAATATAATAGATTTTCAAATTACAGAAAAAAAATCATTTCTTAAAAACCATTGAAAATGATCTGGCTTATTATAATGGAATTAAATGTTTACCTTACTCTATGATAATTTAAAAAAAATGTTTTTGTCAAAATGTCTGTCAATTTTCCAGTCTTTTTCTTTGCTACTCCCTCAAGAGTAGCTTGGATAAACACACTCCAAAATCACTTTAATTTTTATTTACTGCAGTGCTTGTCTGAAAGGATTAGTCATGTTTCACTGAATATGAGATTGGTACTTACCTGTACAAGTGCAAGGGCTTCCACTATATTTATATTACATGTATCAAGTTATTGATGACCGGTATGTGGCAACGCACTTTGAAAAAATTACGCACTTTGAAAAAAATTTTCAAAGTGCGTTAAATTTTGGACAAAATCAACGCACTTTGAAAAATTTTTTCAAAGTGCGTTAAAGTTTGGACCAAGTTAACCCACTTTGAAAAAATTTTTCAAAGTGCGTTATGAAGGTACATCAACATTTTTTAGTATCGAGACACTTAACGCACTTTGAAAAAAAATATGTATAAATCACAAATTGTGAAATTAAATTCTTAATTTGTTGATAGTATGATGATTTGTTACACTATTGAATCTAATTTACCGTCTTAAAAATCGGGGATAGGGGTGGGAGTGGGGGTTAGCCAAAGATACAGGTCAATTACCAGTGCTTCATTTCATTGATTACGTACAGGAAGGTCCCCTACCCCTTTTTTTCCTTCCAAAACGTGTTTGATATTCAGCAACTTAGAGTAAATGTATAAAATCAAAAAAAGGAATACGCTTTGTTGTAAATTAAATACAGTGATATTGAAAAAAAAACGAGCTGGTCAAACAATTATTTCTCCAATGGCATGTCAAAGAATCTATAAGCGTTTCAACATAAACCCTCTTTTCAAATTCTAATTAAATAAATCACTTTATTTAAAAAAAACTCCATGTACATTGACAAACATTAAATTATTATAAACTTAAAAACTGATCCATCTAAAAGATCATGTTGTTTTTGATAACCATAACTAACGTATCCTTTTTTAAATCATGTTTGTTTATAAGCACATGCAATTGAAGACAGTTGAAATATGTTAAACATTATCTCCATTATCAATAAATAAATTAAATAATTTTCGTTTCTGGCACAGCACAATGTACCAGATAATTAGTAAGTTTGCTGCATACACAAAAAAGGAAAATGCAGTTGCTAAGCGATGCAGTTTATGTCATATTTGGATAATTCAGATCTCCCGAGTTGTTCTTTATGTAAATTGTCGAACGCGTAAGCTTATGAAAAAAGGAAAAAAATTCTAATCTAAAAACTGTTAGTCAAGTTAGCTGAGAATGCAGTGGGTTCTTTCTAAAGTATATCCCATTAAGCTACACAAGGTTAAAACAATTACTTATTGTATCTGAAATTAAATATTATTTTGACTAAACCCTGAACAATTTTTTTTTCAAAGTGCGTTAATATCGACGATATCAACGCACTTTGAAAAAAAATATTTTTTTTCCAAAGTGCGAAGTGCGTTGACTTGGTCCAAAAATTAACGCACTTTGAAAAAATTTTTCAAAGTGCGTAATTTTTCAAAGTGCGTTGTAACACCGGTAGTATCGACTTTTAGAAAAGAAATTGAGTTTGGATCCTGAAACAAACTGAAAGTTGTGATAGCTTAAAAATGCTAGCAAGTACTGCATGCAGTGATGTTGTATGTGACAACATTTCTCTTTTAACATTTATTTGATATGAAGGAGTGTTGTGCTTAAAATGTAACATCCTGTTGCAATACGTAAAATTGTACCGTAATGTATGAAAGTTATGTGATAGCTCATAAAATATTAATTCTTTTTTACTCATTGCAGGAGCTCTGAAATAACATAACGCTTATTCCTTTTTTTATCATATATAATCTCCCCCTCCACCCTCTACCCCACCCCCAAAAAAAAAATAAAAAAGAGGGAGGGTTACATTTTGAAAAGAGGACATTGTGGTTAGGTAGGACATCAAAGCTATAGATACAAAGACATGTACTAATCATGATTTGTTTTTATTTGCATTTCAGACTTTGTGTTATATGCAAGGTCTCTATTCCGGTCATTTGACTACAAGAGACTAGCTAAAGAGTACAGTGATGAATCTACATGTAAGTATGGATAAAACAAAACAAAAATATATTTACATTTTCATAAATTTTGTTGTTGAGCGGCCCCTCAGAAATAAAATAAAAATGACAAATAAAGTTAGAATTATGTCTACAATTTCAATTGGTAGAGCGATTGCATATCCACAAATCATTTTTAAACATCTGCGAAAATTAATGTGAACGAAAATTTAATGTATCCACAGTATTTATTATCTGTCATGTTCAAATTAATGACTCACAGATGGCAAAGCAATGCTCTTATTTAACCTGTTTAATGAAGAACATGTGGAAGATAAAACCTAAGACTTTTAAGTTAATTTTATTTATTTGGCAATTTTAAGTCCAAAATCATTGAAATTAAAAGCAAAATTTTGGTCTTTTCACAGTATATGTGGACACAACAAAAGCAGATGAACTATTCAAGAAAGTGAAAATCTTGTGTTTTGTGATAACAACATCGAGCAAACTCGATAAAACTATTCCAGTGGTGAATGCAACATGGGGGCAGCGCTGCAACCGTGTTGTGTTTGTGCTCTGTCCCACTGACGAAAACAATCCCCATTTCCTAAGCACCTGTCATATTGGAGAAGGATCCAGCCATCTCACAGCAAAAGTTAGACATGCCTTTAAGGCGTCTTATGATAAATACTTGAATGACTATGACTGGTTTCTGAAAGCAGACGATGACACTTATCTAGTGATAGAAAATCTCCGTTATGTTCTGTCCCATCATGACCCCAATGAACCTGGTTACCTAGGATACCATTTCCAGAAGTTCATGCACCAGGGTTACGCCTCAGGGGGTGCTGGTTATGTGGTCAGTCGGAAAGGGGTCAAAGATTTGGTGGAGAAAGGATTTCAGATGGATGAAGAGAGGTGTAAAAAAGATGGCGAGATAGAGGATAAATACATCGGACAATGCTTAGAGGTATACATCATACACATGTACTCAAGTATTTGTTTTTTCTAAGGTTTTCAGTGTCCATTTTCAGGTCATAGCCACCTCTGGCACTCTTCAACCGTGCGTAAAGATTACAAACTGGTTTAACTTCAATCTATCCTTTATTCCTAATCCAGAAAATATTTTATTCATACCATGATTAGTGTACTGGTACATATTTTAAGGATCTATTACAAGGCATTGTAACTCTCATTCATGCCCCATGTATACCGCTATGTAAAAAATAGTTTTCTGCACTGAGGAGTACTATGATTTATTATTCAATAATTCTGATTGTTGCTACTTACACTGTACATAATTTTTTCTTCAGGCCAGTGGGGTACCAGTGCTGAGTTCAATTGACAGATTTGAAAGACAGACATTCCATACTGATAAAATTTGGCAACATGTATGGGGGACATTCCCAAAATACCTTGTGTCATATTCCAGAGATCCAATGAAGGATGTAAGTTATTTTGGAATCTAGTCTAGAGCTGTACCTTGTATATAAAGTATTAGGGGGGAAATACTTGTAATATTTACTGCATTTAAGAACTTTGATTATAATTTTATATTTTTCTACTTCTTTTTCCTTGATTACATTTATTTTTAAATCCTTTTCAAAAATGTCCTAACTGCTTATCTATTTGAGCTGATATTTTTGGAGTATGATACATATATAATTTATTTTTATATGCAGTTCCCATTGATTAATTTTATGCATATATTATTAATATCGGTAGTATTCCATTTTTGGGAGTTGATTTTAATCAACTCTCCTATGCAGTTACTCTCGCAAACCGAAAGTGAAACAGTGTTTGGACCTAAGCACAAATCATCGCCGCTGTCAAGACTATGTTCTTGAAAATAATCTATAAATTCGATGAAATGTATGCTAAAGCATTGATTTTCAAAGAAATTTATTTATAAATACCTTGAAATAGTCAGATTTTAAATGGTACGAACAATTTAGATATTTTTGTAGTAGTATATGTATGTATTCCTACGCCAGAGTTCAATACTGTGTCGTTCAACTCGACGCTCAGCTGTCTCCGTACATCTCCGACAAACAGAAATCGAGTCTCTCTTGCTTGTCGGAGAATAACGGCGACAACCAAACGTCTTGTTAAACGAGACTAGAGTTCAATATTGCTTGAATCCATACAATTTTCCAGAAATTACATAGTTTGATTGAATTAATTCTATCTTTATATATTGAATACTTAACATGATTCATATGGGGTTTCCTCGAAATCTTTTCGAAAAAGTCCGAAAATTCATATTATAAAAATGTGCGTAATTCAAATACAGATTAGAAACTACATGTACTTGTCATGCAAAATAACATATCGTTGATTTTAAAATAAATAAACATCGATAAAATCAACTCCCGTCAGTTCTTCGGTACTTTGATTATGACAGCTTGCACATGGTATCATTTGATTAATGTGATAAGTCATATCTGATATCATTCAAGTTACATAACTTCATGTACATTTGACTTTGTTACAGGGAAGTAACTGTTGTAGCCAGTTCCTGATCAGTTTCCACCATGTGGATGAGGGAGCCATGATCTTTGTCCACCAGCTGCTGTACAGGACCAGTGTGTACGGCAGGAACCTTCCCCAGAACATTCCCAGCGATCTCTTCCCCGTCAAGAAAGTACCGCCTAAAGATGTGATCGACAATAAGATATGAATGAAATTATTTATTCATAGGATAACTTTTAATTATGCATGTACAGGGAAATTCCCTCTCCTTTCAGTTCAATTTTGCCTCATTCAGCCTCATTGTCATTGGGCTTAATTTTGAGAATACTGTTGAACTTTGATATCTCGAACACTGATATCTCGAATACAATGGATATGTCGAAGTGATTTGTAAGTACCAACTACTTATTTTTTAAGTATTTTACTTTTGATATCTCGAATACTCAGATATCTCGAAGTTTTTAAACAGTCCCAACTAGTTCAAGATAACAAAATTTGACTGTATATGTACCGTATTTGAAATGGTGCTGGTTAAAAATAGTAAGTTATACATTATTTATCTTTAAACACGATTTTGTTACGAGTAATTCATACCAGCAAGATAAAACATTTTAATATGGGGAAAGTAACACAGTGTGAAAAGAGCCATGAATACAATATTAAATCTATACTTGGTTCATGTTGGTAACATGTGGTTTTTGTTTCCATTCGATTTTACAGGTTTTGGGTTGTTGTTTTGTTGGGTTTTTTTACCCTACATGTACATAATTTCTATTTATCATATACATGTATTTTCCAATTAGGAATTTATGAAAGTGCCATGAGTTAATGATTTGTGAATACAATATATAACAGATAATGTTTGTACATATGAATGTAATTCAATGAGACAGTGTAGATTTTTTAAATTCCTCACCAGTAAAACTGGACTGATCCGTAGATGTTTTCTGTGTTTGTCCTTCAGTCTTTCTCTCAGCTACTCTGTCCATCTTTGTTTCCCATGATTCCACATTTTGTCACCCTCTGATATGATCTGCAGTATGAATGTGATTGATTCCAAAGTCTTGTTGTGGAAATCATCACATATACATGTATACTGTTACAAGTTAGGTTCTAATCTAGCTATTTTGTTTTTAACCATTGCTTACAATAGCATACATCAGTGTTTTACTTGTTTGGGTAAATAATTGTCATGGTGTCCACACATCAAAAGTACATGTATTTTACTATGTGAAATTCTTTTTAACATACCGGTAGGTCACAACAATAAGTCAGAATACCTCCAACTTCTGTGTGTGGTTTTGTTTTGGGTGGGGGGGGGGTGTAGAGAAATTTGATCAAATTGTAACCTTATTAGTGTGCTATATATACTAATATTGGGTTTGGTGGGTTTTTTTTATTTACTAATGCTCAGTATTATCAGAACAATTATTCCTTTTATCTTCATTTCAATTCATGAACTGATCAATGGAGGATTTGCTATCTCCGTCCTGGCATTTCTAGTCTCAAGAAAATATGTAAATGGTGTTGATTTATTATGAAACATTATAAGGGTAATTAATTAATATCTACTAACTAGATAGTGCTGGCTTACATGCCAATATTTGCACAAGCACAACAGTCAACCCTAACCACTACTTATTTGTATAAAATACAAAACAAAATAATCTATGAGAGAAAACAATTAAGTGAGGTTTTCGAGCATAGTAGAATGCCAATTGCATAATTTCAGGGTAATAAGTAGTTTTGTGTATTTTATTTATTGGTGTTGACTTGACTATGTATGTATTTATAATACACTATAGTTGCATTCAACATTTGTTTTAAAAATACTAAGTCATATGTTTTTTCTGAAATATATACCATTCAAAGTACTCGTGATATGGGATACATATTTTGATAGTAAATGTTTTTTCAATGGTGTTTTGTTAAGAAATAAAATGTAAATATAATTAAACATTTTGTTTATTGTATATTGCATGCAAGAAATTTGGACAGGTTGTTGTCAATTGTCCATACAATTTGATAGTATTTATACATGCATTTTTACACCTGTCATCTCGTTTACATGTATTTTAATAAATGCAAAAAAGGTAAGGAATCATCCTTTGAGTACATGTATCATTATTCCCTCCCCGCGAAGTCCCCCAACCTTTTAATTTTGTTCTAGATTCGCGCCTATTTTAACTATCTATTAAAATTAAAAAGATGTAATGTTGCTTTAATTTAAGCCTCTAGATAGCTTTCTCACATTTTTACAATAGAAGTTGTCAGATCAACTATTTGATTTTTGTCTATAGTAAATTACCATTTTACAATAAATACCATATTTTGCACATGGAAAATGCAGTTCACATTGCTTTTAGCATACATTCAACTGGAGGTCAAAGGAATGTAACCCTTACAATTTATTTTATGAAAGATGCTAAACCTTGCATTTCAGTTTATTATATCAATATCATTTAATATCTGTTAGTTTGATAAGATATTAGCGCTTCTGATTGGTTGAAAAATTTCTTTGATACCTGCATCAATAAAATTTTTGCCGGATCTACTTTTCTCAACTGTTCTGATTTAACACTATTTATAGAACGGGAATTTCCAAATAAACACAGTTCAACAAATTTTAAAACTTCAATCATAAACTCATGAATATATAAATTGTGTGCAAAACAGTCCTCTTTACAAGTACATGTACCTTAAAATTCTTTGTAAAATGCCTATCTAAAAGAAGGAACCTTTTAAGATGGTCACCATCTCAATAATATCTCAGCCCATACAGGTTTTAATTGATAATTTATGAAATTACCTTACTGCAATAATATATTGTCTAGAACTATAATTCAGTATGCCAGAGGTTCAAGGCAAGATACTTTTGACCAGATTGTACATCACAAGGATTACAAGGAGCTTCTAGGCATAAAGCTCTTAGTCAGTTCCCAGCTAGCTTGTACACACCTTTAGTGTTGAACCTTTTCTTCATTGATACCAAAATGACAAAAACGATAAAATGACGTTCCATTTAAAGAAATTTTAATACTTGACCAGAATTATTAACAAATCTTCACGGTCACAAATGATGACATTCTCACGGAGAAAAACAAAACATTATAAAACATAGTGTAACGACATAATCTCAGGGAGCAGTCAAATTCAGTATAACAATAGAGTCCAACTTAACATACAGATTTATCAAAATATGCAAGAAAAATATACAATTGAGAGCAAAATATATCTTTTCTTCTCTTGGTTGTACGGTGGAATGTATACCTGATTTACACACATATTAATTGGTTCATCTTTAAATGAGCACTTCACATAATTTTAACAGTTTCAAAAGAATTTTTTAAAAAGCATCTAAAAAGTTACTGGTAGTTACCTTATGTTGCACACATGCTGCATTACTTTAAAAACTTTGTAAATACATGTCCTGTGATATTTACAAAGCACTGCTACAGTAATTTTCACAAATTATATGCCACAAATGTTTAACAGAAAGAGGGAGGGGGTTATACAATTCACAACATAGTCTAGTCTAGTCTGAAGTTTCTTTATGCTTATTAATAGCACTTTAGCAGCATTTTTTGCAAATTTTTTTTATATAATTCTAAATATAATTTAAATTTCAAGCCGTAATTTGTTACATTAAAAATGAAGAATTGTTCAATAAGTATTTTTTAATTTAAAAAAAAAATAAAATAAAGGACATAAATGTTTTAAAGTTCAACAGTTCTACCATTTGTGAGGTACATCCTTGTGGCTTAGAATTAACAGCTGATAAGTAGAAATCAACATATAGGTTATTAACAAAATACTTTAATTAATTTTTGTGTACACCTCATACTAAATCTGGATAACCAATACAAATATTGAGCCCAATAACACATTTCTCTTTATCAATGACAATATTTAGGTTCTGGAATGTATAGCTAATATAACTTTTATAATCTCAACCAAAAAAAAACAAATAATAATAAATCCACTTATCTTCATCCAACTAAGAGCCGAATGCAAGATGAAAGACATGAAACAAGAAAAACAATGTATCATATATATAAATGTTCTTCTTTTCTGTTGCCATCCACAATATTAATAAATTACACACACAAGAAAAAAAAACATGTGCACAGAGAAATTACACTTGATAACAAGACCAGATTAAATAAGAATAACTATGTCACAAAAACTATGAAAAATAAACATATGAAGCACTTAACAAAAAAAATTATATAGAACTCTTTGATAAAATTGAGCATTTCTCGACAGCCAAAACAAGAGTGAATTCGCACACACATAACATGTCATGGACATCCCCATCTCTTCAATGAAAGCCCAAGTGGTTCCAACGTCACAAAAAATATAACAACATGACTACATATCAGATAGGCAATACACAAATATATATATACCTAATGAAATTAGTATCATTTTAACTCTAATTTTATACATATATGTCTGACACAAAGAATAAGATATTTTTCGTATTGATAATGACCAAAAATAAATAAATCATCTAATATGTTAATTCTTTACATATTGATATATATTTGAAAATTATAACAAATTTATGTTGCAGAGCATTTACATAATTAAATGTTACTTTTTTGATGAAGTATAAATAATAATAAATTTTCAACACCTTGGAATGTACAGTGTATACATGTATGGAAAAGTTGTCATGAAAGTTATTTTTGAAAGAAAGGAGAAAAAATTGATATAAATACTGAAAGAAAGGACTTCAACATTTCTTTCTAAACACCTTTTGAAATATAGATTCATTATGCTAAGATCAAATAATAATAAAATGTTCTTTATTCAAAAAAATCTAGGCAAGCTACTTCATGTAAATAGAACTATGCATTTGAAAAATAACAAGAGAAAAATAAATTATATCTCTGAGATTCTATCAACATAATCTGTAACACGCAAGAAAACTGTGCATACAAGTATAACATCTCTATTTCCAAATATTGAAAGGCAAACAAAACACAACAGCCACAAGGCTCAAGTAAAATATTGAGTTACTTCCCTTTATGCAGACTAGGCAATATAGAATTAATAAGGCTTGCAGAGCAAAACAGGAATGTCTCATATAATAATAATAATTTCTGTCATACAAAAAATAAGCAATATCAAAAAACAAACAAACATGAATAACATTTTTGAATAAGTCATGTGCAAATAACATATGTTTTTCTAAGATACACTCTTTTTTCAGTCGTCCGTGTAGATTAAGTTACATGTATTTCCCTACTTGGAAGGAGATATAGGCTCCTCCTTGACTGTCACTGGAATTCTATCAGTTGGAGACACCAAGCCTTTCTTACCGGGCGAGTTTTCGTCATCATCTACAGAAGTATCTCCTTTTGATTCACTGAATGGAACGAACCCTTTCGCCATGGCTGCATGCATGCTGGACATGGAACTTGTGTCCATGGGTTCATTGGTGGAGGAATCCATCTCCTGGTCCTCCTCTCCCACAGTGAAGCCCCAGTGTGACTGCTTCATGTGTTTGTTGAGTTCGTACTTGCGAACAAAGTCCTTGCCGCACAGTGAACAGATGTGGGGCCTGTCCTGTGTGTGGATGCTCTGGACGTGGCGCTTCAGATGGTCGGAGCGGCTGAACCTCTTGTTACAGACTTTACACTCATGGGGTTTGATCCCAGTGTGGATGGACAAGTGCCGCTTTAGGTGGATGTTTTTTGCGAAAGCTACTCCGCAAGTTGGACAGATGAAGGGCTTCTCTCCAGTGTGTGTACGCAAGTGAGTTTTGAGAACGGATGGACTGGTGAAAGTTTTATCACACGTGTTACAGGAGTAGGTTTTGTCATCTGAGTGTTTCTTCATGTGAGTGTGCAGGTTTGATTTCGTGCTGTATGTTTTTCCACACACATTGCACGGGAAGTGAGAATGGGTTTCATAATGTCTGCTGAGAGAGTCCTTGTCCAGGTAACTCTTGCCGCACACAGGGCAAATGAACTTCATGTCGCTCCCGTCCACTGTTCCACTTGTGACCGTAATGAGCAGAGGGTTGGCGGACTGAACACGACTGGGTGTGGGAGATCGGGAATATCTCTGGCCAAAGCTGGGACTGTCTAGTCCTCGGGCTCTCATGTACTGGTCGAAATATGACCCACCCGAGTCATCAGTGTTGTTAAGGTAACTGGACAGACTGCTACTAAAGTCTAACGACTTGTTGGCATTCATCTTGATGTAGTCCTCGTAGGGGCTAAACGACCGTGGGGGTGGGGTTGAGAATTTGGTGGGGGTGGGGCTATAGGACAAAGAATTAGGACTGTTACTTTTGCTGGACTGCTTTGAAGCATGGTTTTGATTGGGCGATACGTTCTCTTTTTTTATGTACACCTTGTGGCCCTTGGCATGTTCCTCTAACTCTGCCTTGGTATCAAATTCCTCTGCACACTCAAAGCACATGAAGTTCTCCTCGGCCTTGCCGTTGGGGACTGTTGGGGTCTGACTTGGCCCCTGGGGTTTGTTGCTGTGGGGAGAACAGCTGTTGTCACTCCCTCCCTTGTCTGAGCCATTGTGTGAGCCAATTCCATTTTCTAAAAGAAAAGAAAAAATATTTCATTGCATTGCAGTTATCATTTGCAAAAGTTTTAAAACCAGTTTTGGGGGAGCTATAAGACAATCTTAGCTTAGCCTTGTTATTGATAAAAGACTTTTGCAGTTTCTCATACATTGCACATTTGAATGGTTTCAATATTTCATCATTTTGCTTAAATATGAACTAAAAGACCTTTTTACACTACTAAACAAGTTTTGTACATGCATGCTGAGACTTAATCCCATATATTTACTGTCCATGTGTATTATCGTAATATCACAGATATTAAAATCCTGAGCATCTATTTTCAAATAAATGATGTTGATACTGTTCCCCGCAAAAGCACACCTACGCGCATCTCTATATTGCTAAGTATTGGTAAACCGCAAATCCTGATATATCATATTTCAAGCTTAATTTGATGAGGAAACTAAATTCAATGTACAAAGGAGGTGGGTAGCATTGATTTTTGCTTCACATGGGGATTATTAGAAACACATACAATGCAAAAAGTGTCTTTTACAACACAACCTCTCTCAGTCTGTAATTCTGGTCTTAATAATGTTTGGCAAGGTGTGGTTAAAAAAAACACCAACTTCTCAGGTTCTTATCAATTTTCATGAGCTCTGTATACATCGGTCAAAATAGCTGTTTTTCCATACTCCTCGATGGAGTGATAGATTACTTTCTGGGATTATTTTCACTAATACTACCGGTATTTTGGCATGCAAAATACCTAGTTTATATACCTGGTATACATTTTTAATAGAAAAGTTATTAAGTGCAAAACATGAATGTTTATAGAGAAACTGAGTATTGGTCACTTTGGTGGTTTTTTTTTTCAAATTAAAACTTTTTACCATAAGGAGTCTTGGGGGTGCTAGTGTGGGGCAAAAGCGGGGTTCTTTCAGCTGATTGGTCATTGTGGGTACTAATATAAACTTGACGCAGGGGTAATTTAAGTCCCTTTCTCTTTGAAGCTTTCACTTGCGTACCCTGAATTTCACTTTCGTTTTCAAGGAACTCCAATGGAATGAACTCTTCAAGCTTGGTGGCAAGGTTAGGAAACTTCTTGATGATCTGTGAGAAAAAAAAAATCAGAAAATAAGTGATTTTATTATTTACAATCCTTCT
Source organism: Magallana ariakensis (assembly GCA_020458035.1). Taxonomy (NCBI): domain Eukaryota; kingdom Metazoa; phylum Mollusca; class Bivalvia; order Ostreida; family Ostreidae; genus Magallana; species Magallana ariakensis. The sequence continues at coordinate 32,583,843 of CM035818.1, forward strand.
CAAAAACCTCAGAATACCTAAAAGAAAAGGGCCATCTATTGACACATGAGCAGGCAAACAGCTAGGATGCCCGCCTAGATATTTTTTGCACCCAGATTTCAATGTAAAATCTTTTATCAACAGAGATCACACATATATTTCATCACTATTTACATGCATTATATGTAAAAGTATTCATTACATGTATAATATATGTTAAGCAGAAAGGAGTGCATTGGTAACATCTACCTGGGAATATAAGATTGATATTTCGTGGTTACCCTACTCCAATTACGGAGCTGTTCTCATGTATACATGTACTTTAACCTCCTTACAGACATATACTCGTATGATATCTTGCTGGTTTAACTTTACAAGTAAGCTTAAGTGTATCGTATTACATGTACTTCTCTCATGGAGTAAAAAAAGAAATATAAAACTTCCTTCCTAGAACATTTTATAAATACAGCCATTTACAAAATAGTCCCAACAGCTATTTTCATTTATCTTTCCTATTTGTTGTTTAGACCCTCAATCCTCTCTCCCTCTTTTCCCCTTCAATCCAAAAAAGGGAAATGCTTGCTCATAGCTATTTTATTTTTACTGATTAAGTTTTTTATATGATTCTTCACAGATGGAAAATGGTCAAATAAATAAAAACACTCATATGCTGACATATACACAGCCACACAGCGAGATGTGCTGTATGGTAGATATTGTTTATCATAGGACACAGCCACCTGTACTATAACAACAATAATTTAGAAGACCATGGCACTTTTCACAAGTACTACATGTATTTAAATGAATGAAGTGCGAGGTCAATCCACAGGGCTGGGAGGGTCATCGCGAGGACAATGCCTGGGTCAGACCCGCATCAGGCCACCTCCTTGCATCCTACTGCACAACACTGAGTGCACTGTGCATCCTACTGCACAACCCCTACTGCATCGTGCAGTGTTACATGTAGGTTCCTTGATCAGATCCCTCTCCTGTTATTGTTGTCCTTCTGACTTATCATGCACACTTTGGGGATTTGTGTCTGATCAAATGTTGTTGTATATAGAATATATATATTTTTTATCTTTGATTTTCACAAACTTAAATGAGACACCACAATGAGATGGGAGAGGATTTTGAGACATTATTTTTTTTTCTAAATGTTTATATTTTTGATGCAAAAGAAATATTATGAACTCTTATAAGTATTTTTATGGGGAAACACTATCAGCAAAATAAAAAATAAAACAGACAAAAGAGCATTAATTGATACATAGGGAAGTTTCATCAAAAATAACTTTTTAAGAATATCAAGGATGGTGCCCAATATCTTTGTTAACACGCATTAAAAACAAAATTGGTTTTCATTCCATATTTTCCTGTCTCAAAATCTTTTATGTGAGTTGGTTCTTTTTTTGTTTCCTTTAAACTTATGTTCAATGCTCTTTTTTCAAAATGGCCTTTCATTCTTATTGGGGTTTTTTTCTTGCCAAAAAAAAAAAATAAAATAGATGAGCATTTCAAATTTCCAATCAATTGCTTTCAAATTTGATTACCGGTAGAAATTTACAGATGAAACGCATACTTTTTATTTCTTTTTAATCTGGCGGGGAAGAAAAAATATTTAACTAGAAATGATTTGGAGGTGTTTTAACTCTTCCATGTCATACACCAATGCATAAATAACCCTCAAAGGGTTGTAGATAAAAAGTTCACAATTCAAGGGGGAGAGAGGGTGACAATGGTTTTAAAATTAAAACCTCATTTTGCCAATTTTTTTTTTCTATCTCCTTTTCAAATTCTCTATTATGCTGAGAGCTTTACTTTGCCATAATACCTTATGAGGAATGTTTTTTCAATCCCCACGCTTTTGGGTTCAGCCAGCCATGACCAAGTAGATTCTTAGCAGAGCGTGTCCTTCAGGGGATAAAAAAAAAAATTTTGTCTACATCGTCGGGAGGAAATGAGTGGTGGTGTGGAATTATATGCATACCATCCAAGTGATATAATTACCTACTAATGCCCAAGGCACTAGAGTGTTCTACCTGGCTGGCATTTGAGGGAGAGAGAGACGAAACTAGCCCAATCCCTAGCAATGTCAACAGGGTCCTTTAATTCTCTGTGTCTACCCCCTAGCTATACATTCAACTGTTTTACTACTGCTTGGCTGAGCGGAGGGAATAAAACGATCAGATTAATTCAACAGATCTCTCCGTACATTGCCATAGCTCGAGGGGGTACAAGTTTGTAAATGTGTGCGACACAGATGGGGGGTTTGTCGTGTCTAAGCCTGGCCTAGCTGCCTGGGATTCGGGCACCTGAACGTCAGTCTAATGAATTTAATATCCCGATGATACTGTGAAAATATGATAATTACCTCCTATTAATGAATCTAGTTTAAATAAAACTTTCAGCGGCACCAAGTTTTTTGCGGGATGATTAACCCACATTTTCTCATACATAATTCTGTATTCATTTCCTCCCCAAAAGGACATACCGGTACTTTTTTTCAAAAATGTATGTCTTCCGAGAAAATTTCCCTCTTATCTGAGAATACATGGTAACTTCAAAATCAGTCTTACAAGATTCCCAAAAACCTCAAAAAGCACCTACATCAAACACAGGAAGACGCCAACTTCAAGTATATAACACCCAGTTTCCAAGGTTCAGGGAACTAAGAATAACGTAATGCTTACCTTTGGTCCGAACACCTGTCTTTCATCAATGGCAGCAACCATCCAACACTTGATGGCGTGAAGAACTTGATCGTTGGTAAGTCCTGTGTCTCCTAGACGTTTTAGGTGTGGCATGGCCTCTCCGAACTCCAAGTCCAAAAAACAGTCTTCGTCCAATAGCTTAAAATAAATCAATTCAATACAATGTCTCTTTTAACAGTGTGAATGAAATTCCATTTCCTGAAAATGTTTTCCTTATAAAAGGATTATGATTTTTTCCAGTTTAAATAAATTATCATTGATAAAAAAGTATATTGCTTTAATTTCTAAAACAGCTGACTTTCACAAAATATGCTTTTGAAAATTTAATGTGATGCTGTCAAAACCATGAATAATTAATTACTGATCATTGATTACAGATACAGATGATGATAGGCTGATGTCCCATATGCCAGTTTACCACAGGTTAATACTGAAGACAATGAAAGTTAAAAATACAACAAAGAATCATGACAATACCTTGTCAAAATTTTCTTTAATGAAGTCAGTGCTTTCTTTCAGGAGATTAGAAGCTAAGCATTCCGTAGCTATATGATGGATCTTCAGGCAGTTCTCAATATCTAGTATCGAAAGCAGAAAGTTGCTGCACAGACTCTGAATCTCAGAAACGTGCAACTTAGCAGCAGCCGGCAACAGATTCCACACTGTCTCCTCGTTTACAGACACCGTGGCGGTGTAGAAGAAATTCACAATGGTCTGCACCGCTTCCCCCTCCACACCTTTAAGCGGGTGTTCATACAACCCAGGCTCCATGTAGTACCGGGTGTTCATGAGGCCCTTGAAGTAGGGAGAGTTGACTGACAGCACCAACTTGTGAGCAAAGATTCTGGTCTCATTGCAGCGCAGGATGATGTCGCAGAGTTCTCGGCGGTTCCGCAGCTGGTTGATCTGCTCGATAGCCTGGTGAGCGTGGTTTACGGAGGTGTAGTGCATCGTCTTCTCCATGTTTCTTGTTGGTTGAGTGTTTCTTCTTTTCCTCCTCTCACAGAATGTACTAACTACCGTAATAATAATATTAGTGTTTCTCTTCCCTCACGCATTCTACAAAAGAAGAAAAAAAAATCGTCCCTTGAAGATATAACATAATTTACCTCCAATTATTTCATTCCAATGACAGAAAAAGAAAAATTCTTTCTTTTTTTAAAACCCCCATTTTTTTAAATCCCTTTAACTGACAATAGATAATAGAATATAAATGTATAATAAATTAAAGCGAAGTACAGTTTCAATACTGACACCTCATAAATGCTTAGCCAAAGCATTCACACAAAAAAATCAAATATATATATCCCTCAGAATACTGATATTAAATCAAAACTACAAGGTTTTCTCTGATCGGTGGTAAAAATCATACTCACACACAGGTTTTGATCCTATTACTACCAAGGATGATTACCATTTAATGCTATGTAAACTGGAAGGCCAAAATAATAAAAATTCAATAGATAGAGCCCAAATATCAGATCCTTCTTCACTGGAGGGCTGAAGTGGAGAAAATGTCCTCTGATTTATGACATGTACCCACTATATAGCTAGCACAGGTGTAATTATGTTGAAGGAAAACTTACCCCAAATCAGAACAGACCGTGGCCCTGGGGCTAATTCTCTGAGGTAATCTTTCAACCTAACACAGACAGTTAGCTGACTGCAGGTCAAACAGTCATGGTGAGGTGATAATTATGAATGTAATTAATTCCTATTGATTATGATGTGATTAATGACAGATTGGTCCTATTTTACATAATCATGTCAACTCAGCTAAACTGTCCACACAACAAAAGAGGAGAAGAATCTTTAAATATGTGAGAATGAAAAAAGGTAAAATTTATTCCCTTTTTTTAATTGAAGTTGAAAAACATTAAGGAATTATTAACAATAATGATTTGAATAATTGAATACTATGAAAAATCATTATCAAAATATTATAAAATTTAACAAGCTGATGATTACTTATGATATAGAAAAACTTAAAACATTGTCAAAATTTATCAAGGAAATTCTCGAAGTCTGCTCTCTCTCTTAAAAAAATTCCTACACAACCTACTGTATTACATATACATGTATTCTGGATCCTTGCATGTATTTGTGTTTATTTGTAAATACTTATATTGAACATAAACCAGTCCTATACCAGTGATCTTGGTTGAATAAAGAAAAGATAGAATTGAATAGTTGCTTTTACTGGCTACCTGTTTATTAAATGTGAGATGTAGTTTTCATTGAAATATTACTATTTAAAAAGTTGTGTTTTTTTTTCAGAGAAAATATATGTTGGTGAAATAAATTGTACTAAACTCCATGACATTGCAAATTTGTTTTACCAATATTTTTAAAACACCCTTTTTTAAACAAATCAAACAAAAATCCAGTTGTTTATCATATCTGTAAACGTAATTAGGAAAAAAAGATTTGTTTTCAATCCCTCATTAAATTAGTATGACAAAGTCAATCCTAAGTAAAATCTGCATTTTGTGGTGAGCATTTATATAAAACTGGATCAAAATTTCCCCTCTTTACTGATCGAGGCACACTAATATTCTCCATTTTTCTGTCAGCACTACCTGTTAAAGACCTTTGAATTAACACTTGGCTTGGCTACAGTAATTTAGCCATGCATTGTTCTCTTCCAAGCCAAGATTTACATACTCTAAATATTACCTTCTTTTAAATATTAATTGCCCCATGTGCATGCACCAGAACAAACTCCGAGGGATTTCTAAAAATTCACATGTCATTATGAGTTATATTCAAACCCCCATAAATTACACAGCATGGATTATATAATACACCTGCAACTTTTTTAAGAAAAAAAGATACTATACATAGGTGAACAATAGACAGAATAAAATCGATGGTTTTCAATGATTGTGGTGATTCTGAAATCAAACTTTAAAATGAACCAGGTATTAAATTTGACAACGACTTACTTTATACATTAAAAACCACAAAAACCCTTGATGGCAGCAGAAACAGATGATATTTATAAATAAAATACACCAACAATGTCAATTTGCAAAACCTGTCCCCGCTTTAGGCAAAGAAACCCATGAAATGCTCCCCATATAAAACGGACACACTTCACTTGACATGTCAAAAAAATCAAGTACAGCGGGGGATTTCTCTTCGTAGAAATTCGCCATGGAATTCATTTCCCCATTTAAGCTGAAACCCCCAGAGTCATTTTAGAATATAAAAACATAGATATGGAATGATTAGAAAGTAGCTTACCTGTGTATGCGGTACCGTTTCATGTCACCTCTCCATAGCCGGTGGGAAAGTAAACATACGGTCCGACACCCACCTGTACAGCGGGAGGGAAATTCAGCGGAAATGCTTCGCTACGTTGTGAGGAGGATATCCCATTTGCGCACTACGTCACAACTTTTGCTAAAAGAGGAGTGGAATCCCCCGTTCATCGTTTTGATTAAATTGTTAAATTTATCATTCCAAGATTTTAAATGGCATAAAAAGTGATAAATTGTACATGGTCACAATCATCAAAGTAGTTATCTACTGTCTAAACCACCCAAAACATCAATGTTTACAACCTACACGTGTGTGAAGTGAAATCGAAACTGAAAGTCATTAGCTGTCAATAGCTTGTACCTCGAATAATTCAAATGCGCAGAATGCATGTATGCGACTTTGTTTTCTGTTTTTGTTTTGTTGGGTTTTGCTTGTTTGTTCAATACATTGTTTTCAATACATTTTATTGGTCGGTAAATTTTTTATTTATTTATTTTTTTTTTTTTGAGAGAGAGAGGGGAGTGTGAAAGATCTAGAGAGAGATTCATTTAAATTGTCCTTTTAAAATTATCATTTTATATACAATACTAGTATATTTATTCAATATATTTATCTATATCATGCATATTTTTTATGGAGGATATCAAACCGTTCAGAAAAAGTGTGTTTATTGTGCATATTTTAGTGCAAATGAAATACTTTGTAAAGAAGTTATTATTAACTTATGAGGATTTTTTGTTTTCAAGAAATCCCCGTAAGAACTTTTTCATTTCAGATCAGAGATTTGTAAATTGATTTACAACAAGAAAGTTGCAACTCTTGGAGTTAAGTAATAGAAAAATAGAAATACTTCTTGTTTTCCACAAAGCCTTAATTTCACACGAGACATGCAGTCAGGGTTGTACAGTAATCTTCTCGTTTTTTTTATTGACGCTTATGTTTCGTATTACTTAACCTGTTTGTGTTCGTGCTACTTTAAAATGTCAAGAGTTACTTAGTAGCTTCATTGATATATTTATAAACACACATACAGTAATATTAATTATAATCTACATGTATATCACATTTTAAACAATCTTTCTTTCTGCAAAACTTGATATAAACGTTTGTATATTATTTATCTATACGAGTTACTATTTTACACAGTAATGTTTAGCGACTCAGCGCTGTAAAAAGAGTCGTTGGACACTGTGTACCTTGTAAACGTCTGTAAACAACAGAAGCTGTTAATAACTAACCGGCATTACGTTTATATTCAACACTGTAAAACAAACGACTTGCAGTGTTGAATTTTTCAAAATATTTAATAAAGACTGTCAAATTAACCATTGAGAAATATTGATATAAAATAACAACAACAGATAATCTGGAACCAACCATCATTTAAAACAATTGATATATTATTTTAAGTATTTACAAATATGAAAAAAAAATCCAATCGAGGACTTGCCTATTTTCTAACCTATGGCATGTCAAACGATGCAATATTCGATCTTTTCCATTTGTATTCTTTGTATTTCATTTGTATTGCATAATTTTTCATTTGTATTCTATAATTCTCCATTTGTATTCTTTTATTTTACAATACAAATGAAAAATTATAGAATACAGAATACAAATAAGAAATTATACAATACAAATGAAATTCATACAATGCAAATGGAAAATTATAGAATTATAGAATACAAATGGAAAATTATAGAATACAAATAGAAAATTATACAATACAAATGAAAACTTATACAATACAAATGGAAAAGATCGAATATTGCAAAGTTTGACATGCCATACTAGCCTAGAGTCATTGACACAGCTCTTTTTGGTCCTGATACTGGTACGGCATGTCAAACGTTGCAATATTCGATCTTTTCCATTTTCCATTTCATCTTACTCATCAGGGTTTTGTGGTAGTGACGGATAGCTTGCAACACAACTGCTTCTTTAACCTGTCAAACATTTTAAATGAACTTTTAAATGAACAGCTATAGCAAACAAACTGGTATAACGTGTTTAAATCACATTTATTTTAGATAATCATTTTTAAATTTTGAATATACATTTTACTGCGACCGGTCCACTCGAACTTGAAGCACAATTTTTCATAGAAGAATATAAATATACAATTCAATTAAAATTAACGTGTTTAGATTATTATTTCTATACTTTTGTTTTTTTTATCTGGTAATTACGATTGATCACACATAACAAATACAGTTGTAACTGTACAAGACAATTGCGCAGATCCATAAATTTTTCCAGTGGAGGGGGGGGGGTTCCAAGGTCTATTTTTTGTAAGTTTACTACGTGAAATTAATAAATTTGAACCCCTAACCCCCAGATCCGCGCTTGCAAGAATTCGAACGAAAGATTTTCAAATGTTGTCTTCCCACAAAATAGTAGTCATAACAACAAATTTTATTTTTAAATAAACGTATGTGGGACATATAGTCCTTTATTTCTCAGAATTATATAGAATCTTATTCTGCAAAAAATGAGGTCACGGCGCAAGGTCAAACTTTGTATTCCGTTAACAATAAACCATATTATGTTGAAAGTAATATCTCCATAAATTGGGCTTAAAACCAACTAAAATTGAAACCTAAAATTAAAAATTGATATGTTATTCTATGTACTAAATGATGACGGGATATATATATTTGTTGAAATGATATCAGTAACTAAAGACATATAGTCCTCTTTAAAATTGACTAAAAACATTGACGTCGCCGGACGTCATGGCGCAACGAAAAGTATAAACAGTATGGATCTAACTCGGGAAATAGCCGATAAAAACTGTGAAAATGCTAAGTGGTGGAAAAAATAAGTCAAAATTATTTTCACATTTGTGTTTAACTCTAACACATTTTGTGGGGGTTGTGGTAAATGTATTTTGAACATCAATCAGTACGAAAGAGAATAGAATATATGTAAATATTTGATCAAAAAATAAACAACGTCATCTGACATTCAGGAATTGTCTTCCTGTAAACGAAGAGACATGCGGTAAAAAATAAGAAAACTTCGAGGAACAAACTTTGATGATTTTCGAACAATTGTGAACAAATTAGATGTCAAGTGATATAGTGTCGATTTAAATTGTATGGTGAAAAGCACAAAAGACTCAGGGTGATATAAAGATTGGATACATATATATATATTTCTATTAACCGTGCTTGCGTTATCTTGACGTTATGTTTTCAACGTTACCCTGCGCCGTGGTGACAAAACATGTTGATTTTAAAATCGGGTAACAAAAATACCTTTTCATCAAATGGAATGAAACTTCGTATATCAATAAAATAAATATTGTTGCATAAATTAATCTGTTAGTTTTGACTTTAATGAAAAATTTATGGTAGACAGCCACATTGTCTTCATATTTTTTGACTGACCCTCGTACTAACCTTTTTCTTCTGTCGGTATTCAATATTTGTCGCATTAAAGAATGCACGGACAATATCCCGATGAGCAATGGGATCAGCCTAAAAAGAAGGAAAGGATCTACATGTATGTAGTTCCTGAATCTAGAAAGATATAGGCATGCACAAAAATTGAATTCCCAAAATACATAGGAGAGCTTCGACTAATATTAAATCTTAAAAGTTTAGAAAAAATAAACGAGTTAAGAACAACGGTATTAAATTATTCTAATATATAATTAAGTTAATCAATTGTAAATAAGGAAATAATCCGAATTTACAAAATACCCAAAGCCTTAAATTAACATAAATACGCCTCATACATATTCAAAATCAGAATAAAACATATTATTTTATTACAATGGCTTCTGTTTCGATTTCTTCCTGCACCTCATCTAGTATGTCATCAAACCAACCATCCTGAAAATGATGATAGGTCATAATTAAACTTTACATTCAACCAACTAATTCAAACAAGAATTATTTCGACACCGATGAAATAAAAGTTTAATACATAAAAGGCTTACCAAATACGAAACAATAAGATATTCCTGAATTGGTCTTGGCTACAAGATAACGTGGATTGTACATTATATTATCGATCGATTGAAAATATAGATAAAATTCATTAGTATGTCATAGTTTAAAACTTGTTAACTATTAGATTTGATAGATACCTTACTCAGAATAAGTTTAATTACTGCTTCGTGCGGCGGAAACTGTGGTCGCGGGCTTATTAAGTACTGAAGAAAAGTACAGAAATTGGCACATTATTCAAAGTCACCACAAGGAATTAGGGTACTAAAGAAAAGTACAGATTGAAAAATTGACACATTATTCAAAATCACCACGTGCAAATAGAGTTAGTATAAACGTGAATTAAAGTCTTTACCTGACCATTTCAATCTCCGCCGGCGTGTCATGGTGAGGGGGGACGTAATAAGTTAACTAATGTCCAAGTACGCCTACAAAAGTAAGATTTCGCCTTTCAACTTACATGTACATATAAAGCTATAATACGGTAAAATATTCAGATACACGTAGAATATTTGTAAAATGAAATACTCACATCGGAATATTCATTTGTATGCCTGATAATAACCATTGTGAATCTGAATCTATGCAGCAATTATGACGTCACACTAACATAAAGGAATTAATCAGGAAGATGGATTTGCCATGTGTCCGAGTAACTGAAAAGTAACGAACGATTGATGCCCTTTAAGATACTCTGGAGATAGCAATGTTGATTAATACTAGTATTTTGTTTGGTAAAATAAAGAAGGAGAGATACGTAGTTTTGTTTAAGTGTAGATAAAGTAATGAATTACAGGCATAATGGTTTAACAAACCAATATTTATATAAATGATCAGCATTTATTTAGTGATTTTAATTAACAAGATCGTCTGCATGCCGTGATCATTTCTGTTTTGTTTTCTCTATGCATACCACCAAAAAACGAAGTGCAGTTGTATTGGCCTTAAATAAAATAGAAACATAAAACATGTTATTTAGTTTGCTTTCGCGGCTAAAACTATAGTGTTAGGAACATTGCCGATAAAACTCTTTTTTTACGAATAGATATGATTTTCGAATATTTTTCATACGTACATATTAAAATTGATTATGTAAGTTTGAACGTTTATGCAATCTTTTAATAATAAGTATATTCAAAACGCCTGATGACATTTACTTGTGCTCCACGCCATGGTCAAGTTTGGCATGTTATTGAAAATTGAATGTCACAGATTCCCAATGTAAAAATAACGGGAAATATAACATAAGTGTTAATATTCGCGAAATGTTCGCGTTATATCGCGAAAGTTAGGCATTTATTCATAAAGGGTTTGTGCTATCGCGAAAGTTTCGTGTTCATTCGCGATAATTTTTTTTCTACGAAAATGAGCCCGATGGGCTTTTATAGGATATGAAAATGAATATATACAAATATATTTGATGTTGAGTAAATGTGAACTGAAAAAACAAACTCTATATAAATATGATCTCGATGTGCACGTGGAACATGCACGCTTGATTGTTTACACTTTTTTGTAAAGCATAACACACTGATTGATATACTAGTGAAGAAATAAAACGTTTCGGTTGGAAAGTAAGACAAAAAAAAACCCCCAGGTTGTATTACTTATTCGTTGCTTGCATGACACAATTGCAAGTGTACGAGTGATTGCTGGTTTATTTTACTAATATCGATATACATGTATATACATACTCAGTACCTACATGTATTTTACAATTAATATGACTATTTTTTTTAATGAGAATTAAATCACCATATAAAATGCCTGATCGTCCCATTTGTGTAATAATACGAGGTCTTCTTTAATTTCCGATGCATGTTATTCCTGAGAAAAGTAAACAGACTCGGGATCAATTTTTAATTATACGTATAGACAAATACCAATGTTGAATTGAATTTCATTGGACACAAACTCATTAATAATTCTTATCCAGGCGAGATTTACTCCCTCCGAAGTTGTCAATGCTCATAAAAATTATTCATGCATAAATCTTCTTGATATTAATTAAAATATGCCGATAATAAAGTAAAATATAATTTTTTGTTCGAATACTCTCAGTGTACTTTGATGATTTTTCTTTCTACGGGCTTAGTGGCTTCAGCCTGGTATATACTTTAACTCGGAAACTGCATGTTTGTCAAATGCAATTATTTTCATGTCTTTAACAACGATTTTAATGTTTTATTTTAAAATGTGAATTTAAAACAAATAGATGATAATATTGAATTTTTTTCTTATCTTAAAACTTAATGTGATTTAGAAAGAAAACCAAAAGCAGTGTGTACAAAAAATAATTTGTGACAGCAAAAAAGATGAATACTTATGCTAAGATGTAAAATATGCAACGATCGTGTTCAAGACGGTCTTTGTTTTAGATTACGCCCTAGTACCATTGTGATCGTCATGTACTCACACGTGACAAACATACTATGTGTTTTTGTTAAGAAACACTACATATCATATACAAATAAATGTATCATACTTTTTTATTATTGTTCCCAATAAATCAATGCTACAAAAATCGGACAACTAATCGCCTCCTTGCGGTCGATAATATTACAGTAATACAATAATTTATGCCGATTAACCAAGCTTTATATTTTAACCAGATTATCACCGCAGATATTTAACGATAAATAGATTTCCGTCATGCGTTCCGATTCAGAGCTGGTTATGTTGATCGACAGCTGTGGTATGAATGAATGCTTGTATATCAGTATCTATTTTGAACACGCGTACTAGACTTGGGTTGATGACGATGATCTTTGAGACAGAGGCCATGATGACATTTCCAAGATTGTCAACAGAGTCACTTGCTGTTCTTCAAATGCACTCTATTGATAGCCTCGAGGGAAATTTTACCTCTATCTAATGGAAGTATAACAAACTCGAAAGTACGCATGGCAATGATTTGTCCATGATGGGAAATATGATTCAAGTGTCTGAATTCTGTTGTTTCAAAGACTTCCTCGACTACTGCGGTGATTCACGCTTATAACCTATGACATATATTTTATCATCTTGATAACAAACTCCAAAAAGAAAATCGGCGTATGAAGAAAGATCTGCAAACATCCTTCCTATTCCTTCTCGAGGAATAAACTGAATTTCAGCTATAGAATTTTCAACTAACCTTGTGTCACTTGGAGGTCGCCATTTGATGTACAGCAATTAAACATAGGTAATCACAGATTACAAAGCTCACCGAGACGAGGCATCACCTTTATGAGGAATCACCTTTATGAGACCACCTTTATTATATTACATGTATTTGAAAATCATAGTTAATAATGATCTTGGATAAACATGGATACTGTTTTGACACAATATCGTATAACTATATCATATGTTAAATATTGTATAATAATCATATGTTCATTTCATAGGGTATTATATGATACAATGATTATCAATACAATAATATAAAATACAATATTGCATCCTATGATATCTACAATATATATCATATAATACAATAAAATACTGTAATAAATAATAATGAAATATGATATTATAACATATGGTATGACATTGTAACTTGTTATACATTATTGTATTTGATCACATAATACAATATCATAATATATTATGATATTGATATTATATGATACAATATAATAATATATGATACAATATCATATCATATAATACATCACAATATTGTAACATATGATATTATATTGTATAATATTATAGTATGATATTGTATTGTATGATATTGTATAATATTTGATACATAATAGGATATTGTATCATATGATACAATAAAATTAGATACAACACTGTATCATATCAATTGATACAATATCATGTGATATAGTACTATATTACATCATACAATATCATATTATACTATATTGTATTATATGATACAATATCACATTATACAATATCATATAATACATTTTCATGTGATATAATAATATATTATATATACCAATATCATATTATACAATATCATATCATATGATACAATATTATATGTTGCAATATCATATGAAACAATAACATGTGATAAAATAGTATATAATACAATATCATATTATACAATATTGTATCATAATAAACAACACTATACATAACAATATCATAATACAATATCACATCATAATGTACAAATAAATTGATACAATATCTTATCGTATCACATAACTTTTTACAATATAATATATGATATAATATTGTATCATATAAAACAATAGTGTATCATATCATACAATACTATATCATAGGAATCATATTATATTATTTAACAACGAACACATCTATCAAGCAGGTTTAAGATAGGAGAATTTTTTTAGCATCCTTGATAATGGAGATCTGCATCTGAAGCTACCTCTGCGGTTCATTAATATTATAGTTAAATCAACTATGCAAGCTATTATCTATAAAATATGTGACCTGTTCCAAAAAAACAAATCTCATCCAGCATCCGAAACCTACGGCTCAGATTCAGCATTCAAGCCTGCCAGGTGCATCAGTATCATAAGATGCATCATCCATGCAAGTTTGGTGAAGTTAGGACCAGTAATAACTAAGATATAATCATAAGAGAGCACCTGCTCTAAAAACACCAGCTCTTAAAACCTTAACCTCCCTCCAGCATCCGAAACCTATGGGTCAAATTCAGCATTCATGCCTGTCAGGTGCATCAGTATCATAAGACGCACCATCCATGCAAGTTTAGTAAAGTTAGGACCAGTAAGATATATTTTTTAGCATCCTTGATAATGGAGATCAGGCTCTGCATCTGAAGCTACCTCTGCGATTCATTTATATTATAGTTCAATCAACTATGCAAGTTTGAAATAGTTCTAGTATTTATTAAACATGTGACCTGTTCCAAAAAACTTAACCTAATCCAGCATCCGAAACTTATGGCTCAGATTCAGCATTCAAGCCTGTAAGGTGCATAAGTATCATAAGACGCATCATCCATGCAAGTTTAGTGAAGTTAGGACCAGTAATAACTAAGATATAATTATCAGAGGGCACCTGCTCCACTCTTAAAACCTTAACCTCCTTCAGCATCCGAAACCTATGGCTCAGATTCAGCATTCATGCCTGTCAGGTGCATCAGTATTATAAGACGCACCATCCATGTAAGTTTGGTGAAGTTAGGACCAGTAATAACTAAGATATAATCATCAAAGGGCACCTGCTCCAAAACATTTAACCAGCTCTAAAAACCTTAATCTCATCCAGCATCCGAAACCTATGGTTTAGGTTCAGCATTCCTGCCTGTCAGAGGCATCAGTATCATAAGACACACCATCTGTGCAAGTTTGGTGAAGTTAGGACCAGTAATAACTAAGATATAATCATCAAAGGGCACCTGCTCCAAAAACTTTAACCAGCTCTAAAAACCTTAACCTCATCCAGCATCCGATACCTATGGCGCAGGTTCAGCATTCCTGCCTGTCAGAGGCATCAGTATCATAAGACACACCATCTATGCAAGTTTGGTGAAGTTAAGACCAGTAATAACTAAGATATAATCATCAAAGGGCACCTGCTCCAAAAACTTTAACCAGCTCTAAAAACCTTAACCTCATCCAGCATCTGAAACCTATGGCTCAGATTCAGCATTAAAGCCTGTCTGGTGCATCAGTATCATAAGATGCACCATCCATGCAAGTTTGGTAAAGTTAGGACCAGTAGTAACTTAGAAATTGCTATCAAAGGGCACCTGCACCAAAAACTTTAACATGCTCCAAAAACCTTAACCTCCTCCAGCATCTGAAACTCGTGGCCCTGATTCAGCATCCAACTCTTTCAAGTCCATAAGTAGGTCAAGATGCATCATACATGCAAGTTTGGTGAAGATAGGACAAGTAATAACTTAGATACAGGACCTGCAACAAAAACTTTAACCAGGTCCGGACGCCGACGCCGACGCCGAGGGTTTAGCATAAGCTCCCCCCGACTTCGTCTCGGTGAGCTAAAAACGGGGAAGTACTCCAATTCAAACGATCTTAGTTCGTCTCCAGATGAACTGAACAATTTGACATGATTTTGCTGATAGTTTTCCCAAACCTGGTTGCCATTTATGCGTTTACCCATTCCAAAAGGAATTTGAGTTTTGACATCCACTTTTTTTTCAAAAACATATCCCTAAAACCGTCACTCAGATTTCTCCGAGTTTTCTCATTGTTTAAACCATCTCTTTTACGACCTGTCTTTGGTGTAATTTGGTTATTTTTTCTTGATGACTGACAATCTCTATTGAGGACTGACAATCTCGACTCTCGTTTCTGTATAGTTCTGGGTTGCGTTACTTTTTTCTTCTCAATCGATCCCTGGTCCTGTGCTGATTGAATGTCTTTTTTGGCTAGATCGTCTTGTATTCTTTAGACTCTTTTTTTTTTAGGAAGTGTTGTTTTTCTTTTTCTCTGCAGTTAACCGCAGTAAAAGTTTCGTCAGGTTCCACTTTGGTTTTCTAACTGCTGTTTTGTGGATTTGCGTTCTTGGTTTTGTAAGCGTTTTCTGCACATCAAAGTTCGTTGCCGCTTTGTGACAAATCGCAATCTAAAAAATCGCAACCGCAATCTAAATAACAATTTCAGCATACTATGTTTTGTTTGATGTCTTAGAAGGAGAATTCACTCTTGGCATTTACAGGCCTAGGATAATGATGTAATCATCAAATGCAATTAGTGTCGTTGAAACTTATTGGTTGGAGATATTCTAAAAACCTCAACTGATGAAATGTGCCATTTTAATATTTATATTATCATGAAAACCGACATTCAATTTACACAGGTTTTTTTCGATACTTCCATTGAAAATGTCCGTCATAAATTTCTTTTCAATGTATTTGCAGATTTGAAATTTTGCTGATTTTAATATTTAAATAATCTAGCTACAAAATCAATTGACAGAACAATATATTGCCCATGAGTTCACGTACGCTGAAAACTATGAAGTTTACTAAATACATTATTAATTGATGCACATGAATATTAATGAAAGCACATTATAATTCCCCCCATTCTTTATTCAGTTTCCTTTTCCGATGATTATACAGGATCTCAGATTGCGACTTCCGGGCCCTGGAAGCTTTTCTTTGACCAACATCCTCTGGTTTACATGTCAATATGTGAAGCACATCATTTAAAGGAAAAATGGGAAGAACTTTTGTCAAAGAACAAATACGGAAATTGTTGCACAGCTAAAAGTAATATTTAATTTCATCTATGGAAAATTGAGGTTTTGCCTCTCTCTTTATTTTGGACAATAACCCACTGAAGTAGTCGTTTAACTGAATAAGCAATAGAGCAAATTGATAGGTGTGTACTAGTATTACATTCTAGGTTATGAAAAAAAAATGAAAAAAGTTTTTTTTTATCTTATCCAATTTAAACTTAATTGGGAAAAGATCTTAAGGAATTTTATGCACTGAACGATACTAATTGGTTTTAACAATGGTAAAATTGTATCAAAGCATTTGGCGCCCCTCTAGATTTGCTCATGTAGCTTAATCTTCAAGTAAATCTATATTTTAAACATAGGTAATCACAGATTACAAAGCTCACCGAGACGAGGCATCATTTTTATGAGGCATCCTTTATCATATTATATGAAAATCATAGTGAATGATCTTTGATATTCATGGATACTGTTTTGACACAATATCGTACATGTATATCATATGTTAAAAAATTCTATGATAATCATATGTTCATTTCATATGGTATTATAAGATACAATGTTTATCAATACAATAATATAAAATACGATATTGCATACTATGATATCTACAATATATATCATATAATACTGTAATAAATAATGATGCAATATGATATTGTAACATATGATTTGACATTGTATCATGTTATAAATTATTGTATTTGATCACATAATACAATATCATTATATATAATATACATAGGATACAAGATAGTATTATATGATACAATATCATATCGCATAATACATTACAATATTGTAACATATGATATAATATTGTATAATATAGTATGATATTGTATTGTATGATATACTTTTTGATACATAATATGATATTGTATCATATGATACAATTTGATACATTTTATCATATCATATGTTTCAATATCATGTGATATTATACTAATATGTTATATAATACAATATCATAGTATACAATACCATATATGATACAATATCATATATTACAATATCATATAATATTATTTTATGTGATATAATAATATATAGATTATTATCATATTTAAAAATATCATATCATATGATACAATATTATATATTGAAATATCATGTGAAACAATATCATGTGATAAAATAATATATGATACAAAATCATATCATACCATTTTGTATTATAATATACAATACTATACATAACAATATCATGACACAATATCATATCATAATATACAAAGAATTTGATACAATATCATATTGTATCATATAACTTTTTACAATATAATATGATATAATATAATTTTGTATCATATCATACAGTGCTATATCATAGGAATCATGTTATATAATTTAACAACAAACACATCTATCAAACAGGTATAAATGAGGTAGGGGATTTTTTTAGCATCCTTGATAATGGAGATCAGGATCTGCATCTGAAACTACCTCTGCGATTCTTTATAGTATTGTTAAATCAACTATGCAAGCTACTATCTATAAAACATGTTACCTGTTCTAAAAAAAACTAAACCTCATCCAGCATCCGAAACCTATGGCTCAGATTCAGCATTCAAGCCTGTCAGGTGCATTAGTATCATAAAACACACCATCCATGCAAGTTTGGTGAAGTTAGGACCAGTAATAACTAAGATATAATCATCAGAGGGCACCTGCTTTAAAACCTTTAACCAGCTCTTAAAACCTTAACCTCCTCCAGCATCCGAAACCTATGGCTCAGATTCAGCATTCATGTTTGTCAGGTGCATTAGTATCATAAGACCCACCACCATCCATGCAAGTTTGGTAAAGTTAGGACCATTAATAACAACGATATATGTTTTAGCATCCTTGATAATGAAGATAAGGCTCTGCATCTCAAGCTACCTCTGTAATTAAGGTCTTCCGTTTCCAACGGAAGACCTTATTGTTATTCTTCGGTTTCTTTTTCCCTATTATTAAGGTCTTCCGTTTCCAACGGAAGACCTTATTGTTATTCTTCGGTTTCTTTTTCCCTATTATTAAGGTCTTCCGTTTTCCAACGGAAGACCTTATTGTTTTCGTTCGGTTTATTTTTCCCTATTATTTTTTTTCTTGCAAATTTTGTGCACGCGATGTCTCCAAAACTACACGGCCGATTTACATGAAACTTTCAGATCTGATAGACAATGATCTGAACCTTATTGCAAATTTTTTTTAATGATGACGTCACTTCCGGATTTGAGATATATATAATTTAACGATTTTCAGAGGGTCGGTTTGTCCAGGGGTAAACTCCTAAACGATTTAAGATATTGATTTCAAAATTTCAGGAATTGTAGACGAAAGGTTGTAGATCTGACATGTGGTATTTATGTTGTTCTCTGACCAATAGCGCCGAAGCTCGCCTTAGCTCGAAAATAAAGGTTAAAAAGGCGTCATAATTTTTCCTGGTTTTTGTTGAATATCTATTTTCTCGATAGTATTTTGTTAAAACATATAGAACAAATTGTTTTTATAAAATCAAGATCTCTCATTTGACATCAAGCAAATTGAGCTGGACCTTCAAATTAGGAGCCTAGAGCCCTTGAAAGTTTTCGCTCTATAACTCAAAAGCGGTTAAGATTTCGATATGGCTGTCGCGGGAAAAGTTGCTCATTATGATCTTATCAATGTCGTGTCAATAATATTTTGTTCGGGTATTGCGTAATATGAGTGTAAAAAGCAAGACTTGTTACCATGTAACTGTTCTCGTTAGCATAGTAAACGAGGTCTTTATGCGTATAACTGACATAAGGCTCCCATAGACAGTTACCAGCTTACATACGGAAAGAGATACTATATGTTTAAATTCTAGTGAAATACATTACGGATAAAGAAAATACTTCTATGCAATGCATTCGTATACAGCACAACATTTAAAATCTAGCTGGATTCCGAGCTGTGTACATGTATGTGAACAATTACGCATCCGATAACTCGCCCGCGGCCGAGAAAATAGGTCGCGACTGGACTAGCTAGCGGTCTGCTGTTATCTAATACACAAGATTTGCGCCTTGCTGTGTTGCATGGGTTTATTTATTTAGATGCAAACAACAAAGAATTCCAATTTTAACGATATTTTAAAGTGTAAAAAAAATTAAACCTTAACTTACGAAGTTATGCTGTTTAGCTTCCTTATTAAAAAATGGTAGGTAGTATAACTGTCATTGGAAAAGGTGTTCTTTGTGATCTTGTCTATATGTTATAAAATAGTTTTATTGTTGGAAAATAAAATTAACTAATTAAATTGCAAACGTTTTAAACCAACCACGTTGTGTATACACTTACATAAAACATCCCTCGCACAGGTGGCCGAGGAGATGCCGCGCTAGCGGACAAGCTATCCACGGTAGTCTAAGACACAGGCTTCTTGTGTTTCTGTGTGATGACCCATGTAAATGTCCATTGATTCTTTGTGTAAAATAATTGTTTTTAATCATATTGGTTAAAGATCATGCATCTAACCTTTGATTTAACATTGATTTAAATGATAGTGTGTAAAAAAAGTCACCAATGAATATAATACTACATCTACTTTTTACAAACAATCGTACGAGTTGAAAAATAAATACATTTATCCGTGTCTATTTCTGACATTTTGCTGCAGAATTTAATTCATTCACACTACACACTTCAACAAATGTAAAATATATTCACACCATGCCTGATCCAACCTATCTTTTTTGTCTGTAATCTGTGAAGATTAATTTGCATAACAAAATATTAGAGGTCTTTTCTTTTTGAGTTATGAGAGAGAGAGAGAGAGAGAGAGAGAGAGAGAGAGAGAGAGAGAGAGTTAAGCAATGTGTAGGGAGTAAAGCGATTTTTGAAAATAAAATTTATAAGCGTTCAAGATAAGGCAGTTTAAATGTTACAATAATGCATGTGTGCGATAGGTGCTGACACGATAAAACTAACTGATGCCCAATAACACCGAATTTAAGAAACCAGTGGTGTAATATACACATGATTTTCTAAACAAGATTTGTTTAGATTCAAGCCGTAAAATAATAGCGGTCACATGCACTATCGGTTTAACCTGTTCTGAATGGTCGCGCGATTCATTAAAAAGCAAACTCATTTACGATTTCATTCTTTATTATTCTGTTAGAAAAATTGTTTAATATATTCGGTGTATAAGTTTTGTTAGCTCTAGATTCGGGCAGAGGGGGAGCTAGCGAGTAGAGGACACATACTGTCATTCAATTCTTCTTTATATATCAACAACTGAATTTAACGTTTTAAAACAAAGAAACCATTTCTGTGAACTTTGTTACACTTACTCACTAATTTTTATTAGATTTAACGGCCAAATAATATAAATATTACCCTTGGTCTTATAATTATCACTTGTCACGCCATTATCTGCATGCTCAAGTCTCCCGCTAATTTAGACGGTGTTGACTTGTACATGTACAAGCTACATGTAATAGGCGTTGTTAATTCAAAATGAGCAAAGTGGTTTTTTAATCAATTATATGAATAAATTATGGTGTTATATCAGATAATAATTAATATGACCTTCAATTATCTATTGTATTACTGTTTCATTAATGATAATATTAATTTAATAATGTGTTATGACATGTACTTCAAATAATGTTTTATATCAAACAAAAACTCTTAAGGATATTAATTTCATAAATATCGTGGTCTATTTACTTTACATTTACATGTATATGTTTCATATACATAATGTGGAACATCACGGGGCGAACCATCTGAGAGCGAATCAGATCAGGAGGACATTACATGTTTACGTGCAAAACATTCCGTTATATACCACAAGTGATAGCTTTCCAAAAAGCTTGCCTGACTAAACAAAATTATTCAATGAAAGCATATGCATGTATCAATTTGGCTATCTTATAAGAAATGAATTTTAATTTTCTTTGCTGATCATAAATTCATAAACGGAGCGTGCAGATTTAAGAAGAAATTTCAGTCTTTTTTTCCATCTAGTGCATGTACATGTATATCACTTGAAATTAAATTATTTCATAAATTCTAAATAATCGAGGAATCAAATAATTTCATGTTAGCTTGAAAACGGAAGATAAAGCAGTCAAATTTTTAAATTTTATTTGTTATATTAAGATGCAAAATCAACTGAAAGGCATATGTTTTTATTTTCCATAAGAAAAAGGAAAGGATATTCAAGCACATACAACATTGTTTTTGAAAGTGTGTAGAGGCAGCTTCATCCGAAACATCCAGACAAGCAATTGAAAAAAGGTGAATTCTCAAAATCACGTAAGAAAATCCTAATTGTAATTCCAATTCAATTCAATTAGAATTTCTTTTTTTACATGCTCCGACAAAAGTGGAGGGGGCGGGCAAATTCACGATATTTCTATTTTTTATGTAAAGTTAAGAAAAGTTTCTGCTGCAAAAAAGTGGGGGTAGCAGCCCCCCACCCCCCCCCCCCCCGCCGATGCTACGTACACACGGTGTGCTCTGGAGTATTCTCATGATCCCAATTTGGACTCGTCCACTAATCAGTGCGCAAAAACTATGAATGGGACATATTATGGCGTGAAGTCCTGCTTTACCATTCACGCAACGACTGAGGTTTGAATCATTCAATGAAGTCATCCATTGACATAGATCTATGGGGAGGGGGTCAAATGACTTTATGACATATGTTTTGTAACAACTACATAATTATATAATACTTTGGATCGGGTGTTTAAAAAATAGTTATCGAATGAACACACAGACTTGACGGTAATTTAATTCCTCCAGTTTAAGTTCAGTTTATTCGCTCAAACCAAATCATTTGGTACAAGAGGAACATAAATATACAATACACATAAATATAAATCGTCAGAGGTACATACATAATGGTAAATTTTCATACAGGAAAAATATATGAAAAAAGGACAAACTATATAAAGAATCACTACTTATTTAAGACTATGGTATAAAGCATCAAAATAGGAAAACAGCTAAGGGGAACAGACAGCATCGAAAATATTTGAAATAAATACAAACAGTTTTCTTAGCGATTTACAGTTGCTATTGGTCATGAGACCAATAAATATCAATAAATATACTGGTCATCCAGTAAATATTCCAGCTATATGAATATATGCATGTGTGTATTTAAATCCAAACTGATAATTCTTTGGTAATGATGATAATTCAATACCAATTATTACTTACAGTTCCGTAATAGACACTATGTAACAACTTGTTGCGATGACCCCCCCCCCCTTCCCTATATCCACCGTTTAAATATGGCCATATGGCTACTCTATTTTTAAATCGTCATTACACACGTGCATGGTGAACAGCCCTTTTACTTGAAAACTCTTGTTTAGCATATAGTGATTTAATAATACTCTATATTAGTATATATTATATAAACAACTGTATAAAAACGGTGTTGGTTATACCAAACGAAATGCTACTGGACAGGTTAATTTAATATGATTACATTTTACGTACGGGTTATTTAATAAAGATGATGTCATGATCTAAGGTAGCAAGGGACAGTTTCGGATTTTTGTAAAATTAAGAATTGCTGTACTTGAAGGCTTATGAGTGTTGCTAAAATTGATGAAATGAATTTTAATGATTTTTTTTAGTTAGAGGGATGTCAATTGTTGAAATTGATATGCGATATGTAGGCCCCATATGTTAGGTACATGATAATCAGAAGTAAAATGCGAAACCTGCGGCTATGACTGTTGTGTTGACTTTACACAGTGAAATCGCAAGTTACAGACGGGAGGTAAAATAACACGAAAAGAAGGTGGATGGAAAATTGTAACCTATACACCGGTAAGTTTCTGACATGTGATGGTGCAACATGCACACGGTACGGAAGGTCAACCCTTTGCAGGGAATTAGCTGGGTGAGGTCTAAAAAGCTGAAAAATCATGAAAAATTAGCAAAATGTGAAAGGGTCAAAATCTCATAAAAACCAGTATGTAGAAAATTTTACAGGTTTTGGCTAGTAATTTTCTTCAGAAAGTGGTGATTGGCCTTATAAAGAGTGAATTGAAGGTATTTGTGCTGAATGGGAACTGAGGAAATTCTAGATACAGAGTTCCGAAGACAAGAATCCCCTGGCTACAATGAATTGTATAAAAAAAAACTGTCCCGTGCCACCTTCAAGACTACATGGTATTTTCAGATTTCTCATTTAAGTGTAATTTTGAGTGGATTTTGTACCATAAGTAGTATATTTTGTGAAAATGGATGATTTTTTGGCTATAGATGTCATTGCATAATTTATTAGCAGTAATATACAAAATGATGTACTTAACAATATGCAATCTTCAAAAATTCGTTAAACGGCCCCTAAAAGGAGATAATGGATCGGCCCCTAAAACGTTCTTTCCCATATATCACAAGAACGGTAACACATTTCTAAACACTTTTTGAACAAAACGTGTTAAGAATCAAACGACTTTTCATTTTATATCAAGAAAAAGGGAATGACCCCTAAAATTAGGAGATCAAAGGGCTCTAAAGTCTTTTATCTATAGCCCTTTACTGAGGGAAATTTTGTGAAAGGTTATAAACACTTGTTAAACAAACTGTGTTTCGAATTAAATAACCTTTTATTTGAAATCATGAAAAAGGGGCTGGCCCCTCAAATTAAGGGACCAGAGGGCTTTAAAGTCTTTTATCTGTAGCCGTTTACTGAGAGAAATTTTGTGAAAGGTTATAAAAGCAAAATTTGGTATAAAACGCTTATATATTCTAACAATGTAATGGTTTACTTATGCGTTATCTAATTAGGGGTTTTAGGGGCCAGAGGTAAAAAGTTTAATCTTTTCTATCTCAGTTAGGAGAAATGCAAGTATTTAAAAAAGCAACGTAAGAGAACTTATAAAAAGCGATACAGAAAAGCATTAGCACTTCACTCCTTTTTCCAGATCATGTTTTCTTGTCGAAAATCAAAGTCGATGATGTCATTTTACCTTCTAAAAATCGAACGGAAGACCTCCTCGTTGCTCGCAACGAGATCGTGTCTAGTTATTATTATTATTATTATTTTTCTTTTTTTTCTTACAAATTTTGTGCACGCGATTTCTCAGAAACGGCTCGACCGATTTTCATGAAACTTTCAGATCTGATAGATAGTTATCTGAACCTTATAGGTTTTTGATTTTATTGATGACGTCACTTCCGTTTTTGAGAAATGGACGTTTTAGCGATTTTCAGAGGGGTGGCTTGTCCCTCTAAGATCTCCTAAACTATAAAATATATTGAGTTCAAACTTTCAGGGATAGTAGACGAAAGCTTGTAGATTTGTAATTTTATTTTCAATTTGATCTAGCTTGAAAGGCGCCGAAGCTCGCCTGGACCCGAAAATTGAGATTAAAAAAACGTCGTAATTTTTTCTGGTTTTCTTTGTTTATCTCTTTTCTGAAAAATATTTTGTTAAAACATGTAATGTAAAAAAAATTTTTATTTACAAGACCTTTTATTTGATATCAAGAAAAAGTGGCTGGCCCCTTAAATTAGGGGACCAAAGGGCTCTAAAGTCTTTAATTTGTATTTCTTTACTGAGAGATATTTTGTGAAATGTTATAGAAGCAAATATGTTTATCTCACAGTTATGTATCCAAGCAATGTAATGA